>QODF01000026.1:3475905-3627209 GCA_024372805.1 Oostethus manadensis | reverse complement strand
AAGGCCTGGCCAGGCCCCATGGGTGAAGGCCTGGCCAGGCCCCATGGGTGAAGGCCTGGCCAGGCCCCATGGGTGAAGGCCTGGCCAGGCCCCATGGGTGAAGGCCTGGCAAGGCCCCATGGGTGAAGGCCTGGCCAGGCCCCATGGGTGAAGGCCTGGCCAGGCCCCATGGGTGAAGGCCTGGCCAGGCCCCATGGGTGAAGGCCTGGCCACCAGGCGCTCGCCTGCGAGCCCCTCTCCCAGGCCTGGCTCCAGGGTGAGGCCCCGGTATACCACGTCCGGGCGAGGTGCGGTCGCTCCTTTGGTTGTTTTTCATAGGGGTCTTCTGAATCACTCTTAGTCTTGCCCGTCACCTAGAACCTGTTTGCCTTGGGAGACCCTACCAGGGGCATAAAGCCCCCGACAACATAGCTCCTAGTATCACTCGGTCACTCAAACCCCTCCACCGCGGTAAGGTGGTTATTCACGGAGGGGACTCAATAAATGTAAACGACGTATTCCACACAGAATTGTGTATGCAAACGAGCGGACGTCTGCATTGGCACCATGGCACATTGGCACAATGTGAACTTGGTCTTAAAATAATGTTGATTGGCAATAATTTGCAGGACAATTACCATCCAGCAAAATATATCGTGACAGGCCTGCTAGCATACATATAACACAGATATTCTCTTTGGGGCTCATAAGAAATAAGCTATGACTAATGAACAGTTGGTTGCTAAGTCTGATGTGTGACCTTCCAGACATGACGACTTGATGATGGTCATATTTTGCAACTGATCTTGCTCACATCTTTCATGTTTTCACACGACTCTATATCTGTTTTAGGCAGAGGCAATGGGGACCGCTTCCTCAGTAGAGCTTGGTGTTAAAGCGCTCCGACTTCCAAAGCAAGATGATACGGAAGCTAGAATCAGCATTTGTAAAGTGGTGTCCAGCCTCCTCCTCAACGATCTGGAAGTGTTGCGTGCCTGCCAACTTACAGAGTTCCTACTCGGCCCCAGCCAGCAGGTCTTGAACTGCCTCCAGGAGCTCTATATTCGCCCGGATGAGAAGTACGACCAGGAGAACGGCGTCATTCCCAACTCGCTGCGTTGTGAACTTCTTCTAGCACTGAAGGCGCACTGGCCCTTTGACCCTGAATTTTGGGACTGGAAAGCCATTAAGTATCACTGTATCTCCCTTCTTGGGTTAAAGGCCGAGTCTGAAGATGAAGACGAGGCACCGGGCAGTCAAGAAAGTGAGAAGCCACTGGTGGATGAAATAGAACACAGAAACATTTTAAACGGAGGTCTTAAGAAGGGCCCTTCTCACTTAGTTTCAGTAGAAGCAGGTGTGAAGAGAATCAAGCTCTGTTGTCGAATTTGTAACCGGTCATTCAGTGAAACCCGGATTATACACCACTCGAAAAGACACATATTGGACGACAAACACCAGTGTCCCATTTGCTTGCAGAAGTGGAGGACCCGAAAGGAGCTCATTCCCCACATAAAGCAACACATTAAAAAAGAGACGCTGCTGCACAATAGTGTCGTCATAAAGAACGAGGAGGTGCAGAAACCGCCGGATGAGGACGATGAGATAGAACCGGGCGAGATCACCATCGACCCTTCTTTAATCTTGTATTACAGATCCACGCATGATCCCAACGTGCTGCAGCACATCGTGCAGCAGGCCAACACGGTCAAAGACAAGCACGTGGAAGAGGATGAGTTCATCACCTTTGATTACATGACCCAACACTTCAGTCTGCAGAACCGCGAGGAGTACTTCTGTCCTGCAACCGGGTGCACTAGAGTGTTTCAACATTCCAAGTACTTATACGTGCACTTAAAGTCCCACCACAAAAGCGACGAGAACGTGATTCATTTTCATCTGATGAGAGAGAAGCGAGAGAAGTGTGTCTTCTGTCGACGCCATTTTGTCTCCGCGTACCATCACCGCAAACATCGAAAGATTCACTACGGTGAGCAACCTTACATGTGTGCGATGAAGGATTGCGGCGCCCGCTTTCGTTCTTCCAATGAACTTTTGATGCACAAACAGGTCCACGGCTATCAGCTGAACTTCCAGTGTGAGCTGACAGGTTGCTACTTGGTTTACTCTGACCTGGGGCAGCTTTATCACCACGAGGCACAGCATTTCAGGGATGCTGCATTCACATGCACCAGCCCCGATTGTAAAAAATTCTACTTTTCCAAAAGAGAATTCATTGAGCATTTATCCACACATGACATTACTTTCTCTGAAAAGGACTTCGAAGAGCAGAGGAATGCAAAACAGATGATTTTCCAGGCTGATTTGGAAAAGGTAGCTTGGGTTAATAAGCCAGGTAGTACAGAAAGGAGCATCAATGGAGATGCCCTGAAAACCAGCTCGGGTAGTTGCACTTCTTCCTGTCAGCCGTCTGCCAGCATCGAGGCTAAAGCGGTAGTGACTCTGGTAGCGATGTGTTTCGACGGAAGCAAGTTCACCTGTGGATTTGAGAAATGCGGTATGACTTTCTCCCGAGCTCGTGACGTCCAAAGGCACCTTAAACACGCCCACCCAGATCACCTTAAACTGGAGAACAAAGAGCACAAACACGACAAGGAGCAGGGCTCCAAGTCCAAAAAGGTCAAGAGTGAAATGGAGTCGGACAATGAGGAAGATCAAAACCAACTCTCAGCTCTGTGCTCGCCTATAGAGAATGGGACGGGGGCCTGGGCCGCTGCCCCTAAAAACAACAAAGCAAGCCTGGCAAAAAATGATTTTCTTAAAGACATTCTCATCCGGTTCAGTAAGCTGGACCTCAATTCGTTGGCCCCACCGAGTGTCGCAAACAAGCCGCATCTTTCCACCCAGGAAACAAATGCATCCCTTCACCGGTCTGTTGTAGAAAACCAACCCATTGTATTGCTTTCTAAAGCATCTCATGAAAATAGAACTGGCGTTGCGGAAAATAGCGCTGCTCACAAAGTAGAAAGTGTGGTCGTTGAAACGCTAGCCAACGCCAAGCCCTACACTTGCGAGATCGGGAAGTGTAGGTTCAGGAGTGCACAGAGCTACAGCTTGCTTCGCCACTATGTTTCAATACATGGCCGCACGCAGGAACAGGCCAAAGCAATGACCAGTTTGAAGACCACGTCCTTTAAACCCTTTATATGTCAGCTGTGCTCCAAGTGTCACCGAGAAAAACAGGGCTTGAGGGCCCATTATATTCACATCCATAAGCTCAGTGCCAGTTTGGTGGACAAATTAAAGAGTAAGTCTGCAAAATCCACAATACCACAGAGCTTTAGCCCAAAGATGAAGATAGAAGTCCCGAGTTTGGAACGTGAGGAGACCAAACCCAGTGACAATGAGCAAAACTCATGTATTGCTTCTCCGTCTTTGGCTGTTAATGGCACTCGAGAAGAGGACAAAGGAGAGAGTGAGGACGGGGCTACCCCCCAGCTCAGAACAAGACGCTTGGTAGCCAAAAGTAAACTTTGTTACATACTTGACAAACTAGGCAAACCCTTTCATTGTGTGGCGAAAAACTGCGAGGCGGCCTTCTCCACACAGGGAAGTCTTGTGCGCCACCTGCAGCTCGTGCACCACTACAAACGTTCTCAGCTCTTGCTGGAGAAAGATCTGGAAATGCAACAGCACAACCCTGAGGTGAAAAAGGAGAACAGTAAGAAAAGCAGCTCTTACCCAAACTCGGATGAACCTAAACCCCAATTCAAATGTCAGTTTGCCAAATGCAACGCCTCCTACCACCTCAAAAGCAGCCTGGCCCGCCACACCCGCATGGTGCACTCTCAAATGCCAGGAATGATTAAGTGCAAGTATGATGGCTGCACAAAAGTGTTTGGCAGCAACAATTCGCTGAGAAAACACACCTTTTATCAACACTGCCAATACTACGACTCACTGGTGGTCCGGCTCCAGAGCACCCACAAGAAGTCAGTGACAGGATGCCAAAAGAAGCTTATCGTCACGCCTAAAACTCCTGTCAAAGAACCGGTTCCGCATCCAACATCTGCATCAAAGCGTACCCAACCTAATTCAGAGGAGAAGTCGAAGAAAGAGTCTAGGCCTAAAAAGAGCAAACCCTTGAGCACTTATGTTTTCAGATCTCACGAAGAAGCGCTACAGATGTGCCAGGACCGCTGTTTGCCTGCGGCCTACCCGTGCATGGTTCAAGACTGTGACTCAGTCGTCATGTACGTGAGGAGTTTGATCCGCCACTATGAGGTCATCCACAACTTATGGCGCAAAGATGTCCAAGAAAACGCCAATAAGCTCCTTTCCAATGCAGAGCAGCTGGAGGAACTGATTCAGAGAAAGTCAGCCAGGCCGACAGTCGCAGGAGAGGAGAATCCTAACAGAGTTTGTAAAATGGACTATCAGTCAGAGCTGGACAAGTCAGAGGAGTTGACTGCGCCTGTCAAGGCCCAGGAGGAGCAGGAACAAGAGGAGGAGGACAAAGAAGCTGATCCTCTTGGATTCCCAGAGGAGGTGAAGGAGCCGCCGCCGCCTCTCGGGTTCCCAGAGGAGGTGAAGGAGCCGCCTCCTCCTCTCGGGTTCCCAGAGGAGGTGAAGGAGCCGCCTCCTCCTCTCGGGTTCCCAGAGGAGGTGAAGGAGCCGCCTCCTCCTCTCGGGTTCCCAGAGGAGGTGAAGGAGCCGCCTCCTCCTCTCGGATTCCCAGAGGAGGTAAAGGAGCCGCTGTCGCCTCTCCAATTCCCAGAGGAGGTGGAAGAGCTATCACCTCTTGAGAGCAATAATGTCCTTGTGGGGGCAGATGATGTGTTGTACGGAGAACCAAGTACTGGCAGTCACGCTGAGGACTCTGTTGTCGCAGCACAGAGTGGCCACACGCAAGTGGAGAAGTTAACTTTGGACAAGACCAAAGCCCTCCTTCGTCCCCTAACTGTAGATCTCTCACTGCCGTGCTCTTTACTCTTCACCACCACTGACAGCCCTCAAGCCGCATCAAGCAGCAAAGAGGCTGGCAAAATTGTGGACGAGTCTTCATCTTTGCCGCCGCTCGTCCGGCAACCTCTTAAGCGCAAAAATGAGCTCTCCGTGCAGCCGTCAAACGTAAAAGATCCCCCGCTGCTTCCCTCCCCTCCTCGTTCTTTTGACATAACTACTTACAAGCCTATTGGCTTTGAGGTGTCATTCCTTAAGTTCATCGAAGAGACGACCCCTAAAGACAAAAGCCCGACGACTGTAAAACAGAGAGACTCGTTCAGACACAGTCGTTCCGTCAAAGAGAACAACCAGCTGGGAATCACGCTCACCCGCAGCAGGCGCAGTCATTCCTTGTCGCACAAGTCCCAGGGTACCACCAAGGACTTTCCGTCAGTCAGAAACTTGAAGTCCATCCTGGACAAAGCCCTCGCAGGGTGCGGGGACCTGGCCATTAAGCAGCTCCAGTACCTCAGACCTGTGGTGGTCCTGGGTAAGCCTGTTTGCACTGCCACCCTGCCTCACCTCTTCCCATCAGACCCCAACAACGGCAAACTGCTTCTGGGAAGCAAAGTTTAACCGCACACCGTGTTTAAAAAAAAAAAAAAAAATTAGGTTCAAGTGTTTTTCTTCCTCTCTGAATCGTCATGGTTTTTGTTGCTTAGGTTGCCAAATGGAAGACTTCTGCAGATTTGCAGCACGATAAAATGTAAGCTTTTGTAAGATGTAAGATTTTTTTTGTTTATTTTTTAAAGTCTTCCACTTCTAAATAATATTGGCTTGTGTATATACAGTAGTGCTTCAGCATATGTACAGATTTGCAGGTTGTCAGAAATGGCTTGAGTGAAAATGTGATGGACAAACCACAAAAGCCCTGAAAAATCTCTTGAAGAATGTTTGGTACTTTCTCACCTAAGTTCATATTGCATCAGCGTGGCATTGCAGTGGACAGAGCTACTGTAGATAAACCTGTGTGTAACTTTCTAATAAATGTACAAATTATTACTAAGTGTTTTGTCTTTGAATAACGGCATGCACAATGCTCTAATCAAGGGACAGGCTGACATAACAGCTGTAGTGTCTAACTCTACAACTACTGGAGGAACTGTTAAAAGGTCCTTTTAATCACACTTTTCACCAGAATAAAAAAGCTTCCTAAAAATAATAGTTTACTTTTACTTTAAACAAAAGTAGTAACAAAATATATTCCTTGTTTATCATGGGCATGACTTCAAATTGGACCTGTGATAGTGTTGTGGTTACCAGTGCACACCCCCACATAGATACACGTACTCGAACTCCTTGCCGACCAATTTTGCTGAAATTGCCTGATTTGTGCACAACGCAATCCAGATCGTCCAAGGCCGCTGTCTGATACGTGACTTCATCGATTTGGATCTCTGCAGGGGAAAGAATCATTGTCTGGATTTTACAGTATTTGATAGGCTGTCGAAATGGGTAGAATCATTTCCCACAAAACACCCGCTGGGGAATACCAGAAAAACGGTGTGACAGATTGCAGATTGATATCCGAAAACACTGCAGCTATCACCCTCAATCTAGTGCAAGACAGAATTGGTGATATGAGCGATGGTTGGGCCCTTTTCAGGAGCAAATTACCCCTTCCACCACTGACTGCGCATCCCTGCATGAAGTGCATGACCAGTCCCACAGCCACACCTGCGACGATAACCATTGAGACAGCGACTCACACACACCAAAAGCACCTCTGCCAGCCACACGCATACAACCATTTCTGGCAGAAGGTGACAACATCAATCCAGCTTATCTAATCACCTGCTTTTTAGCAACCTCCCGGTCAAAAGACCCAGCGCACCCGAATGCCCGACTTTCATCCAACTCGCCTTTCGAACCCTTGGCGTTGCACCGGATGTCCAATATTCCCCTCGCTGTGGTACGGACATTCCGACTGACCTGATCTGAACGCCACATCCATTCGCAAACAGAAAGGATCAGCGGAAACAGCATTTGGTCATTCATGATGGATTGTTTTTAACCTTCTTTGTGTTTCACTATGTTTTGTTGATATTCATTTTGTTTCTGAAAAAGGTCAAAATATTGTATGGTCTAAAGGGGGGAAATGAAGTGACAATATTTCCACTATATGTGTTTTTATTTTTATGTGAACTTTTCTCCTCTCACTGTTTTTTGAGCTTTATGACACCTAGTCAGGGTGTTATCAAAAGTGGGAATAACTACCCCCCTAGAGTAAAATCCCCACTCACGTACTTGCTCCCTCTAGTTATATATGCCTGTTTGTGTCTTTGTTCTTTGCACATTCGGCCAACGGCATTGCTCTCTCATGTTGCAAAGTTTTTATAACGAAGTAGACAAAACTTTGGTTTTTTGGACAGTCTTTATTGACAGAAATAATCGCCAAAACGCCCCAGGAATTCCCTAACAGGGAACCCATGTGTTGCATTAGCTCACCACTCATGATCTGGTGCATAGCGAGCTGGGTGGTGGCCCCCTCTTTTATATTGTTTAAATAATTACCCTTCTTAAAAAATGAACAGTAATCAACATCATTAGCAACTTATTTCCAGAGCAAAGGCACGTTTGCAGAAAACCAAGATGCAACATTTTGCTGCATGCTTTGAATGGGAAAACATTGCGATCTGGTGGACAAATGACAAATGGAAAGCCGGTAGTAGAGATAAACTTAACTTAAAGGATTGCATTTGTGTATGTCAATATGAATGTTTCAAAAAAAGAATATAAAGAGCATAGATGTCTGTAGTAAGCAGAAACAATAATAGACATTAGTATTATAGTGTAATTTGTGTACTAACAACAAGCCACAATAGTTTTATGAATTGAATTTTATACCTCTACAAGCTACAAACACAAAAATACGAATATTGATTGTATAAACAAATATGTAAGCATTACAAGTACTTAATAAACCGAGTTAACGTGTGCATTCGTTAGGGAACCCAAATGCGGAACAGTTGTTGTGTGACATGTTGCTGTCCGGACATAATATGATGTCGTATACACCGTTTCGGTCCCATAAATGGAACCTTAACAGTAGTAATACCTTTTTTTGTTTTTAAACGAACAAACATAACAAAATATCCTGGTATACGTTTGAGTCGCTTTATGCCGGCAGCCGTCGATTAAACCAACACATAGCCGGGTGCCCAACGCGGGATCACGTTAGCAGCTAGCCCAGGCTGAAGGAGACTCGCAGCGGTAACGTAGCTGTTGCTAGCTTGCCAAGCTAGCGAGCCCTTCCTCAAGCCATCTTACGAAGAGAAAGCTAAATATGCTTGACATATTAAGTGACCTTCCCGTGGAAAAGCAGATATTTTATGCTGTTTTGGTCTTCTCGGGGTTGGTTTATCTATGGGAGGACTATCTTGCACACAGACAGGTAAGTTACTCGTTTATTATTTCGTTTTATATCAAAACGCGGGTAGTTTTCTTGTTATCAATACAACGTCTTTGTACTGTAACTGCACAAGCCTTTGTACTTCACTAGACCCGTCCATGTTTTGCAAATTCTAATAGATGTAGGCACTTAAAGGTTGTATATAGTAATCATTATTATAGCTACTTGCTCAGATTTGGAGTGATTTTCATTCACTCAAAGTATCAATTGCACTGCTAAATTTTTGAAAGTTTAATTGTTGGTTAAAACTACTCTAAAACCAGTTAAACGCCATTGAATGTATTTATTGAAATACAGTTGGTACATTTTTAATATTTAGCATTTTAATATACAAAGTATATTTGATATTTTTACATGTCGATTATAATGAACTGCGATTGGCTCGGGACCGACCCTGCCTCTCGCTCAAAGTTAACTGGGATAGGCTCCAGCACACCCCCCGAACCCCAACCCTAGTGAGGATAAGCTGCATAGAAAATGGATGAATTATAATGAAAGCGCTGTTGAAAATATTTTAATAGTTTTCATCAGGAACATTTGAGGTTTCTTGCAAGCATTATTTGTTCTGTCACCTCTGCAGCGGAAGATATACAGGTCAACGACACATGTGCCTCACGAGCTGGAAAAGATTATAGACCCTGAGACCTTTGAGAAGTCACGACTTTATCAACTGGATAAAAGCAACTTCAGCTTTTGGTCTGGACTTTATTCTGAAACAGAAGGAGCAGTAAGACACTTCTCTATTGTATTTATATGTTGTCTATCAGTATGTACATTAGTTACGAGGAGAATGTTGTGCTTCTGCATTTTTCTGCCATCTAGCTGATCCTGCTTCTGGGTGGAATCTCCTTTTTATGGGACGTCGCCGGTACTGTGACAAAGCACTTTGGATTCGGGCCAGAGTATGAGATCACGCAGTCGCTCGTCTTTTTGACTCTCGCCACCCTGTTCAGTGCCTTAACTGGCCTTCCCTGGAGTGCGTACAACACCTTTGTCATTGAGGAGAAGCACGGATTCAACCAACAGGTACGTTTTCCCGTTCTGGGACTTTTACGGTACAGGCTATGTTCTAAGTAAAATGTCACATAAGTGTAAAACCACCAAACAGTCTGGATGAGGGATGGGTGTCACAACTAAGTTTTTTTAGAATGAATTAATCACATCTTGTAGTGCACTTCTTGGCTGCAGCCACTAGAGGCAGTGTTGCTACAGTCACAAGTAGTTTGATACGTGCAATAAATTACAAGGAACTACATGTGGAAATTTAAAGAGAATCAATACTACAAAAATATACAAACGTAGTCATTATCTTTTTCCATTTTGTCTTTTGTGTTTCTGTATTGTCTTGATCCCGCTTTTGTATCGTTTTGAAGGACAGCCAGGGTGACTAGCCCATACCTGATGACACGATTTGTTCTTACCGTGGCTAGATGGTAGCTATGTTTAAATGGAGGGTGCAATGTCATGAACTGGGGGTAACGTCACTATCACGCCACCAGGCTCATACTTTGCGCAAACGTCTCACACAATGGAGTCCATATCGAAGCTGCTGAGAGAAGCGGCCAACAGCCTGGATGGGATTAATCTGGTAAAAGCAATGCGAAAAGACAAAACAGGAAACTTAACGTTCATTCAGTTCATTTTCATTTACTGCGTGAAATGTATTTCTTACGATCTCCGGGCCAGTGCCCACAAGGCAGTTTTCTTCTGAATGAGAAATCCTGTCACATTTTAATGTGGCGAGATCTTGTGACACCCCTAAATATAACCATTAACGATGAAAACTCATTCACAATTCACAGATGGCTCCGTTTAAGACCCGCAATTGTTTCAACAGGCTGAGACTTGACTGTGTATAACTGTGTATCGATCCATCAATCCATCCATCCATCCATCCATCTTCTCTAACGCTTATCCTCATTAGGGTCGCGGGTATGCTGGAGCCTGTCCCTGCTGACTTTGGGCAGGAGGTGGGGTACACCCCAGTCAATCGCAGGGCAGACATACAAGCATTCACACTATAATGGACAATTTAGAGTTGCCAATTAACCTAACATGTATGTTTTTGAAATATGGGAGGAAACCAGAGTACCTGGAGAAACGCACGGGGAGAACATGCAAACTCCACACAAAGATGCCCAAAGGATATTCGAACCCTGAACCTCCTGACTGTCAGGCCAACATGCTACCCATTCATGCATTGTGCGGCCTAACTGTGTATCATGCAGACAAAATCTCAATTTAGTTACTTTCCACTGTTAATGATATGCATTACCTCAAATAACTCAAGTATCAAAGTATCGATAATTACATTCGATCGAATTGGAGGTCTAGAGAAAAACAAGAAACTGCTAACCTAGGAGTCTGTTATTTATGTCTAATGTGTCAATATATATACTCTATTGTGTAATAAAAATGGTGTGTTTTTTGAACACAGACGCTGGGGTTCTTCATCAAAGATGCCGCAAAGAAGTTTGCGGTGACTCAATGTATTCTTCTGCCTGTGACGTCACTGCTCCTGTACATCATCAAGATCGGGGGCGACTACTTTTTCATCTACGCCTGGCTCTTCACTCTGGCTGTTTCTCTGGTGAGTCTCTTTGTTGCTCAATAGTTTGATGAGTTTGATGAATAGTTTGATGATCCACATATAAATGACACCTGAGTCGCATTTGAAAAAAATCGGAATTTTAGCATATGAGCAAAAAAATGGGAATTGACCTGCAGTGTGAACATAGCCTATGTCCGCTTGAAGTGGTGTTTTAACGTTTTCTGCAGTCATTTGCACAGTTTGTCTACTTTTAATTTTTAATCTCTCTGCTCTCAGGCACTGGTCACCATCTACGCTGATTACATTGCTCCCCTGTTTGACAAATTCACTCCTTTGCCAGAAGGAGTGCTCAAGACAGACATTGAGGGCATGGCCAAAAGTATAAACTTCCCCCTCACTAAGGTTTATGTTGTTGAAGGTAAGTGGATGACAGCCATTGAGTGTTTGTGTGCTTGGCAAGTTTTAGCGTCTGACGGTAGTTGTTTCCAGGTTCCAAGCGTTCTTCGCACAGCAACGCGTACTTTTACGGCTT
The DNA here is from genome assembly GCA_024372805.1 of Oostethus manadensis. Taxonomy (NCBI): domain Eukaryota; kingdom Metazoa; phylum Chordata; class Actinopteri; order Syngnathiformes; family Syngnathidae; genus Oostethus; species Oostethus manadensis. The sequence continues at coordinate 3,615,770 of QODF01000026.1, read as the reverse complement.
CTTCAAGAACAAACGAATCGTGCTGTTTGACACTCTGCTGGAGGACTATTCCCCCTTCAACAAGGCCGATGCGACAAAGCCCGAGCAGGCAGAGAACAACGAGGATCACGGCGACGCAAAAGTCAAGCCCAAGGTTACAAGGCTTGCATGTTTAAATGTCATCTGAAGTCGTCAAGGAATATGTCAAGTACGGAATGAATGAACAGGATTTTATTACAGAACAAGAAACAAGGATGCAACAACCCTGAGATCCTTGCCGTTTTGGGTCACGAGTTGGGTCACTGGAAGCTCGGTCATACGGTCAAAAACATTGTCATCAGTCAGGTGATACACTACCCCCCTAACTCATTTTTGTTATATTGGTGTGGCGCTAAAATCTGCTCGCCCTTCGCCCTACAGATGAATTCCTTCCTGTGTTTCTCCCTGTTTGCTGCTCTTATCGGACGGAAGGAGTTGTTTGTGGCTTTTGGCTTCAACGACAGCCAACCCACCCTCATTGGCTTGATGATTATCTTCCAGTTCATCTTTTCGCCATACAATGAGGTGACCTTCTGGCTTTGTCAGTCAAACCTCCAAAGTTGAACACAAGGTCCTTCCGTGACACGGTTGACTTCCATGTTGTTCCAGTATCAATACAGTTCTTCCTGTAGCAAATCATGTAAATTACTTCATGCGTTCTTCATAAAACCTTTATTAAAACTTGCACAGGCAAAGAATATTTTAACACAGATGGTATAACGAAACTAAATAAAACTTAAAATAAAATGAGCCAAGCTTTGGAGACCCCCTGTTTACGCAGCGGTACTGTCGCCCAGTGGTGTTTTATAGGTACTGCAGGCATGAATACATTTTAGCGGTTAGGTTAGGGCAGATGGTCTTACACAATACGAGCAAGTAATTGTTATGGAATCTTATGAGGAGTTCAAAAAGATGATCGCTGCCAAAAGCAACAACTGTCTTTTTTTCCTTTTTGAATGATGTCCATATTGTTTTTATATTTTACTGATCTCAGTTATAGGATGGGTGTTTTTTAATAAAAGCAAGGCGATATACATTCTTTTTTTGGTCGGAATGAACACACAGAGTCAAGTTACTAAAAGGTCTTTAATGTTAGGTCTGTTAATGTCTTTATTCATGCTGCTGCCAGCAACTCATACAGTAGTTTGAACAGGTAAATAAATTCATAAACATTACGGGTTGTCAATTGTTCAAATTGCAGGGGTGTGAAAAAATATCGTCCCATGGGCGGGTCATAACAGAGAATAATGCTTTACACTTATATACATTTAGGAGATAAGAACACATAATAAAATCTATTTATGGCGTATGTGCTGTACGTCTAGTACATACGGCACTACAACAAACGTGTCACTAAGTAGTGTACAAGTCAAATTCCCCCTTGTTTGCAGCTCCTGTCCTTCTGCCTGACTGTCCTCAGCCGCCGGTTCGAGTTCCAGGCTGACGCTTTTGCGCGCAACATGGGCAAAGCCTCCGAGCTCTCCTCGGCCCTCATCAAGCTCAACAAGGACAACCTGGGCTTCCCGGTGGCCGACTGGTTATATTCCATGTGGCACTACTCGCACCCGCCCCTCCTGGAGCGCCTCAGAGCGCTTGGCAACGTCAAGCAGGACTGACGGGGCCGTAAGAGGGAGTGGCGAGCATCGCCTCCTCCTTCTAAGGGCCTCCGCAGACCTCTCCTACGCCTGTGACGCATTCCTTTTTGTCTCCTTCCTCGGGGTCTTGTTTTATCTTGTTTTAGTAACTTCATTAAATGACAGGATTTATGTTTTTGTTGTTTAAACACCAAAAGCACACTTGGGGAACAGTACATGTGGGCAATGTGTGTTGAATAGATGGGTGTGACAGATGACTTATGTCTGTTTTTCATCGACACAAAGGCCGCATATTCTATACAATGCTCATAGAGCACATCTCTTTGCTTTTGTTTCCTCTTTTTTTTTGACCAGATCAACAGCAGTAACAATACTGCAACGTCGGGCCGTGCTGTGTCATATCAAAAATGTGCCTCCTGATTGTCATTGTTCGGATTACTTGACCCTCTTAGAGACACAGCAGTGCTGGAATTTTCATTTGGAGTCGGCTGAAACGGTTTTGTGTTTATTTTCGGATGGGTGACGGGGTCTGCTCATGCACCTGTTTGCTAACTGGGGTCCAATGTACCTGTACATATATAACTGACAACCAGCATAATGGTGTGGAAAAAAATATTGACTGCGGTTTGAATTTTTAAGTTGATAATTTTTAATTGTTTATATTATTTTGGGAGGCTGGAACAAGCCCAGTGTTACATGGCAATGTACTTATAGGGGACATCATGGGTGGGGAGGGTCTTTGATGTTCCTTGGAAAGACAGTGTCAAAAGCATAACTTTTTTTTTTCTGAATAAAATGATTTCAAGCATCTTTTGTAGGACTCATATACAGTTAGTGCATTTTTGATAAGGATTACAATAACCACGGCAAGAATAAAATGCAAAGGTTAAAGAATTGTCCCTTAATAATGGCAGTAATCTTGGCAAACGTAGGAAAAGAAATGTAGCCAACACCTTACATTATATGTTTGCCCGTCACATGCACAAAATAATGTCAAACAGTAACCGGGTCTCAAATTAATTCAATCATATCAAAAATAGACATTTTGAAATTGCTGAAATACATAAAATGAACAAGTTGAAAAACAATTGTATAAAAACATCTAACAGAGAAAACAACATTTGCTTTGGGAACAAAGTACAATACTTCATCTAATCATTATGCAAGCCCACTAAAAATATATATACACTGTATATACCAATGGTGAGTCAGAATTATGACATAAAAAGTCGAAATGAGATAAAAAGTTGAAATTTTGAGATAAGTGACAATTATGAGATCCGAAAGTCAAAGTCGAAATTATAAGATACGAACTGCGCATGTGCAGTGTTCATTCGCATATCTTGTATTTATGACTTTTGATCTCAATTTCGACATTGACCTCATAATTACGACTTTATCTCATAATTTCTACATTTAGCTCATAATTATGACTTTTTACGTCATAACTATGACTTTTTATCTCATAATTATGACTCTCGGTTGGCTTTTTTTCCAGTGGCGGAAACGGGCTTCCATAAATCAGACAAAAATCAGGTCTATTTAATTTAGAATGTTTCAAAAACGCATTACATTTAAAAAAAAGAATTAATTTCAAAAATGTCAATTTTTCTAAAAACAAGATAACGTCAATTATTAACAATTGCTCTGTTATATTAAAATTATGTAATTCGTTGAAAATAATGGCTCAAACTGTACGTAAGAACGTGCCGCGTCACTTTGTACGTATGAGACGTTCCATTGGTCAATAGGGATTGACTTTATTTTACCACAAATTTTGACCCATTCTGACAATATATTCGAATAGTTTATGGACCTGTGCCAAATTTAAAGTAAAATTTGCGGTCTTTGTCCACGTTTTCGGAAGACACGCGACCCACGGTGGTGCCTGTGCACCCCTGCCGTTTTGCCAATAATGGCGTCGTCCTTTACGTGTATGTATTTGCGGACAAGGGCAAAGCTACAGGCGCTCCTGTCATTGTTGTGTTGCTCTGCCTTTAGCTAGCATGGCGAGGCTTTTGAGGCCTAACTTCCGCAGCTTGCTCAGCCTACAGCTGAGAATGTCATCAGACCAGGTAAAAATGTGCCCTTCGTTACCGTTAAAACGCGGCGTTGTTTCCACCCCTCCCCCCGAAAGCATCAACATTCGGCTAGCCATGTGTGGCTGCTTGGTAACTTTCAGAAAGGTAGTAATGCTAAGCCCTGCTGCCAACAAACACAAGGCATCCTAAGGATACTGACTTCTATTTGTATTCTAAACGAGTTAGCTTACTTCAGTTGTTACTTGCCATGAAACTTTTCCCCTCTGCAGCTAGGGGAGCTGGGGAAAGGTGCAGGAAAAGGTGGAGGAGCCGGTGGGTCCATCCGTGAGGCAGGTGGCGCAATGGGAAAGAAACAGGCTGCAGAGGAGGAAATGTACTTCAAGTAAGTGTTGGGGCTTTTTTTTTGGGGGGGGGGTTGTTTTTTGCAGCATCGACCTTTGCACGTGTCCCCGCCCTCACCTGATGTATGTTTGTCGTCCTACCTGCACAAAAAGGCGTAAGGAGCAGGAGCAGCTGGCTGCACTCAAGCAACACCACCAGGAGGAAATCGACCACCACAAAAAGGAGATTGAGCGCCTGCAGCGAGAGATTGACCGCCACAAGGGAAAGATCAGGAAGCTGAAGCACGACGACTGAAGGAAGGCTTCTCAAGAAATTGCAAACGGCTTCCACCAGACAGCTATAATCACTGCTGCATTATTGCATCTAAAGAAATGTACTCCTTTAAAAAAAACAAACACTCTTTCTTTTGCAGTCAGATTGCGTAACTGGCCGGGCATGATTGTGTGGTGGATTGTTGCTTAAATGCTAAGAAGCTATTAAACATCTTGACAATAATATTGTGGTTTCCATGGAACAGAGTGACATGATTTGTATCAGCTGTTGTATGTTTATACAGCTAATAAACATTTTGTGTGATAAATAAAGGAACGGATGCAAAGCAGGAGCTTTATCTTGCTTTTTAATATTTGATGTCGCCAGTGTGAATGGTTGTCTTATGTGCCCAATTGTTGACTCACCACAATTTAGTCGACCCCAATTAGGTGGCATAAAGAATGATTTGCATTTATTCATTTAAGTATGTATGCAACACAGTATCAGTATAAAGGCAAAATTATACAAACATGATAGTATGATTTTAATAACCTACATAATACGCAAAGCAATACAGTTAAATATCACTGCATACTGCAAATATTTTTTTTACCGAATACTGTATATTGCCTTGTTCATGTGTAGCTCACAATATTGGCCTACAGGTGGCGATGTAACATTTGTAACATCTGCAGCAAGCCAGGCTGTCCCATGACGTCATTTCCGTTCGCCCCTGTCTTTTGTCGCGGGCGTCCCCGTTTATCTTTCTTTTCGCACATCATGGCGGACCGCTTCAATAAGGTAGGAAACTGCTGTGGGGCAATATTCATATTTTAGCCGTTTTCTGTAGGTTTTGCCTGTATACATTTTAGTAAATACACACTTGATGACTTCATTACCTCACCGTGTGAAAGCCTGGGCTGCGTTTTGGTTCAAAAAGTAGTTAAACGTTTTGTGATTTATAGCTAGCTTCGCCGAGTGGACATCATGGCAGCTTTGCTAGGAAGCCAAGGCTGTTGGCTAGTAGCTAGCTAGCTAGCTAGCTAGCTAGCTTCAAGTCGAAGTCTCGGGTTCGTAAATTATTATTTTTTGGATTGTTAGAAAATCAGTAAATATTTTCAATTGATAATTATCAACTGAAGCCTGTGCTGGTTGCTTCTTTGTTGGCGTGGTATTATACTGATATGTAGCCGGTAAGGCAGCCATGTGCTCTACTACAAGTCTTCACGACACACCTTGAAAATGCTGATATATATATTTTTTCAGTATACAAAATATACTGTAATGTTATACGTTTTATAGCACCCAGCATTGTTACTCTGTTGTGAATCCTGCCGTTGTCTTGACTTCTGACTTTTTTTGTTAACTCCTGTTTAATATTGCAGGTTCTGCTACTGGATGGCAGGGGTCATCTGCTTGGTCGGCTGGCTGCCATCGTGGCTAAGCAGACCTTGCTGGGTGGGTGTCAAAATGTTTCAAGAGGAATGTGACTTTGGTAAAGATTTGACATGCCCGCTTTTATTGTCCTTGATGATTGATTTGACTTAAGCTTGAGTTTAAAGACCATGAAAAAACTCACATGCACTACCATCTGAGACAAAATACTACAAATGAGATGTGCGACAAAAAAAAACCAATTGTCTGCTTCTCTAATTGTGAAATGTTTTTATTAAAGGACACAAAGTTGTGGTGGTGAGGTGTGAAGGTATCAACATCTCTGGAAACTTCTACCGTAACAAACGTAAGTAGGGTCTGACCTCATAACGACGTGGCACTTGTATTAAGTGTACACTCATTGGCTGGTGAGGCACTGGAAGGCCACTGGCGCACTGGCATGAGAAAAATAACGTTAATTATGTCAAAAACGATGTAATATTGGCTCCTGTAGGTTACAGTGAACGAAAGTAAAGAGTGCTTGATGAGAAAATTATTTCTCAAGGAGTGGTGGCGGCTTTATTCAGAAAGGCGCCCTGTGCCATATTTTGAAAACCCCTCTTTCAAAGCGTGTTCACAGGGTAATGTTTTCAGGTTGAAACTGAAAATATTTTATTGTTTCAGCTTTTCATCCGCACAGCAACAGTGTGGGTGCCCTGAAACTTTCTTTTTTAAAGCGGCTTCCAGGGTAAGAAAATTAAACTTTGCCCGGTTGTTATTGTTGCATGGACAAGCAAACCATTTTTCTTTCTGAAAACGATGTTACATGACTGCGGAAGGTGCAGAAGGTATAGTATATTCTGCAGAAGTGACTGAGCCAACCCAGGCTTTGTGCTCAAGATGCAACTTAACAGAACCTACAATGCACTATCGAACTTCATTGGTTCCATGAAGGTGGTTATCAACTAAATTAGTCAAGTCCGGTTCGAGGACTTCACTTGAAAAGGAGTGTTTGTCTTCTACTTCTGCGTAATAATGAATTGATCCCAGCCGGTGTATTTTAAACAAAGTGAGCAAGTAATTGAGTTATGAGGATTTCAAAAAGATTATTGTTAAAAAGCAACAGTCTTGAAACTTTTCATTTTTTATTGTGAATATTGTCATATTTCACTAATCTGAATAGTATTTATTCAATATAATGCAAGGCTGGGTGGGCACAGGTTGCTTTTTTTTTACGGGATGACCATATTTACAGTGACAAAGTTGACAGCTTGTGACTCACATTGCCTTATACATAAAACACTGATGGCTTTATTCATGGCCATATCAAAGAGCAATCAATTATGTTAATCTATCAGAAATAAGTACCAATTTCCTCCAGCAAATATTGTACTATAAAGACTAACAGGCAGCTGAGTACTCAATAAGGATTGCTGTGACATCTCACATTGGCCTAATTAACATTTCATATAGTGTTTTATTCCTATTAGCATATATATTGAAAAAGTATCATGGGTTATCCCTCACCTGACAATCTCTTTTATAGATGGATAATATCAGGCAATGTATGTATTTCCATTTTTCCCCCAATGTCCCTGGGGACTCTGTAGGTCCCCAGTAAACGATGACACCATCTACAGTGGCACTTTCATAGCCTGGTCGAAACCTACAAGGTTATTAGTTTAGCCTGAGTTACCAGGCTAATACAGCTGCTTTAAGAGATGGCTACCATCGTTAGAGTTAACTCTGAATTTCCACTCAACGCAGCTCACACTAAACTCGCTTCGCAGAATACCCAGGAGTGAGCTGTGGCGTATTGCTGCTAAAAGCCAACATACCTGAATGTTTGAACCTTCTCCTGGCATATTGTCTTTTACTCCAAAGTGACTTGCAAGAATTTGACCTGGTCCTAAGTCCAGAAAATTTGGGCAAAGGGAAGACTGACATTGTACGCGTGTTCATTCTTCAGCTATTGTTTTGGTGTCACATGTAGGTGTGCTTATGTATTACATCATTTTCACCCAGTAATATGATCCAATGTCAAGATAAGATTATTTCCTGATCAGACACTGAAAGCATTTTTTCACGACCTCACCCCCTCAAAGAAATTCAGCAGCATTGCAGTGTATACAAGACCTCATGGTTACTTGGTTCACTGCTTTTTGAAACTTGTTACCCACATTTAACTTAAAGTTGCTTTATGAAAATTATCAGTGCTATTCTCATCAGCTGCCATGAGTGAACATATTAAGGTATGCTGCATATTGGTCTGAGATGTTGTAAAACTGTATTTTAAGTTTTAAATGACCGTGAAAATACCTTACATGCACTACCATCTGAGACTGGGATTAAATAGATTTTTTTTTAAATATTATGGACGCCCCTTTTTTTTAACGTGAATGCATCGTCTTTGCAGTGAAGTATCTGGCTTTCCTTCGCAAGAGGATGAACACCAACCCCTCTCGTGGACCATACCACTTCAGAGCTCCCAGCAGGATCTTCTGGAGGACTGTAAGAGGTGAGACTGAAAGCCAAATATGGGGGGGACTTTTTTTAAATGTACTTGGTACAATGTATCCGTGGTTTCTGCTACTTTTCATTTCACTATAGCACACTGCCCACTCTTAACCATGATGATCTCTATATATCAGGATCCTGAGCATCTCTTGATGATAAACCTAACGGATCTGACTTCTGAGTTAAGATGGGATGCGATGCAAATTTGTGCTCTGGGAAACTCTTGGCTCTGCTAAAGCCATTTTTTGTAATTTTTGTGTAGACATTTATTACATTAAAAACTGTACGCACAGGCATGCTGCCCCACAAAACCAAGAGAGGTCAGGCTGCTCTGGAGAGGCTGAAGGTGTTTGATGGAATCCCCCCACCCTACGACAAGGTGATGTCATGGCACAGCACTGTGACTGATACGTTCTATACAGTCAATGATGCTTTTAACCCTTACCATGCCTTGTTTGACTGAGGTTTGAAATAAAAACACAACATCTGAGACTAATCTTAAGAATATTTGCACCTGCCTGCTATGGTTCTTTGGTATCTGATTTTTGGGTTCTTTTTCTTGATCGCAGAGGAAGCGCGTGGTGGTCCCAGCTGCTCTTAAGATTGTACGTCTGAAGCCCACTCGTAAGGTGGGTCAATATGCTTTGTCAGACGTACTTCTGTTTCCCAAATGTAATGATGCATTGATGAAACAACACTTTACGGATATGAGTGGAGTTAAGAGCCATGTGTCTATAATTTTAAACCGTAAATGTACATCTAATCTCTTTTTAATGTATCCGTATCCCACCCTATAGTTTGCCCTCCTGGGACGTTTGGCCCATGAGGTGGGCTGGAAGTACCAGGCTATCACAGCCACACTGGAGGAGAAAAGGAAAGAGAAGGCCAAGCTCCGCTACAACAAGAAAAAGACTACCATCAAGCTGACCAAACAGGCAGAGAAGAACGTTGAGAGCAAAATTGCAAAATTCACAGACGTTCTTAAACAATATGGAGTTCTTGTTTGAGCATATCCTGTCTAATAAATCAAAATAAATGTTTATAAATTGTTTTTTTGTTCAGCAAGATAACTGTATTTAATGGTTCAGTTTGTTGCCTGTATAACAGCAGTGTAAGGTATACGGAGGTTGACATAACTACTTAAAATGAAATTCCAAACGTGTACACGTTTTAAAGCTGTGCCACGATGCTTCGCCGACAGAGGGCGGTGTTCCTCTTCATTTGCTGCGGATTGCGGTTCTCTGCACGCGTTAAATTGTCCGTCATTTGGGATTTTCGCACTGCAGTCGCCACAGATACCAGCTGCATCGATCGGCTATTAAAGTGCACAAGATTTTATTTTTTAGATGGGCTCACTTTTACATGACTTGTGTTGCAATACAATAAAATCATAGCTTGAAGCAATCGATGCGTTGCACTGAAACAGCTTGACTAGCTCAGAAGGGTGGCATTCATATCGTGACCTTTTGCTGACATTTTGACTATTAAAAATCAACATAACACTTTGGTTTGACCATCAACGCTACAGCCAAACTGGAAAGCAATTACCTTTACCTGCTGCTTGGAAACCTGACGTAATTGACAAGGTAAACTACTATGTGCTTACATGTAAGGCTTTGCTTGTGAACTTTAGAATAGTACATCACAGGACGGGACTTTGTAGCTAGCAAATATTTTATTACATATTCTTAATTGTCATACTCAAATCACGTGCTTTACGTCGTCTTTTTCCTTTCGGCTTATCCCTTCAGGGGTTGCCACAGCGAATCAATTGCCTCCATCTAACTCTGTCTTCTGTATCCTCTTCTCTTGCAGCAACTACCTTCATGTCCTCTTTCACTACATCCATAAACCTCCTCTTTGGTCTTCCTCTAGGCCTCCTGCCTGGCAATTCAAAACTCAGCATCCTTCTACCAATATATTCACTATCTCTCCTCTGGACATGTCCGAACCATCTCAGTCTGGCCTCTCTGACTTTATCTCCAAAACCTCTAACATGTGCTGTCCCTCTGATGTGCTCATTCCTGATCCTGTCCATCCTGGTCACACCCAAAGAGAACCTCAGCATCTTCATCTCTGCTACCTCCAGCTCTGCCTCCTGTCTTTTCCTCAGCGGCACTGTCTCTAAACCAAACAACATCGCTGGTCTCACCACAGTTTTGTACACCTTTCCTTTCATTTTAGCTGAAACTCTTCTATCACACATCACACCCGACACTTTTCTCCACCCATTCCAGCCTGCCTGCACACGCTTCTTCACCTCTTTTCCACACTCTCCATTGCTCTGGACTGTTGACCCTAAGTACTTAAAATCCTCCACCTTCTTTATCTCTTCTCCCTGTAACCTCACTCTTCCACTTGGGTCCCTCTCATTTACACACATGTACTCCGTCTTGCTGCGGCTGACCTTCATTCCTCTCCTTTCCAGGGCAAACCTCCACCCCTCAAGCTTCTCCTCCACCTGTTCCCTGCTCTCACTACATATCACAATGTCATCTGCAAACATCATAGTCCATGGAGATTCCTGTCTAACCTCGTCCGTCAGCCTGTCCATCACCATAGCAAACAAGAAGGGGCTCAGAGCTGATCCCTGATGTAGTCCTACCTTCACTCGGAACTCCTCTGTCACACCTGCAGCACACCTCACTACTGTCTTACAGTCCTCGTACATGTCCTGCACCGCTCTAACATACTTCTCTGCCACTCCAGACTTCCTCATACAATACCACAGTTCCTCTCTGGGCACCCTGTCATAAGCTTTCTCCAGATCTACAAAAACACAATGCAGCTCCCTCTGACCTTCCCTGTACTTCTCAATCAACATCCTCAAAGCAAATACTGCATCTGTTGTACTCTTTTTTGGCATAAAACCGTACTGCTGCTCACAAATGCTCACGTTTGCCCTTAGTCTAGCTTCAACTACTCTTTCCCATAACTTCATTGTATGGCTCATCAGCTTTATTCCTCTGTAGTTGCCACAACTCTGCACATCTCCCTTGTTCTTAAAAATGGGCACCAGCACACTTCTCCTCCATTCCTCAGGCATCTTCTCATTATCTAAGATCTTGTTAAACAACCCGGTCAGGAACTCTATTGCCACCTCTCCTAGACACTTCCATACCTCCACAGGTATATCATCAGGACCGAGTGCCTTTCCATTCTTCATCCTCTTCAATGCCCTCCTCACTTCTTCCTTACTAATCTTTGCTACTTCCTGGTCCACAACAGTCACCTCTTCTACTCTTTGTTCTCTTTCATTTTCCTCATTCATCAACTCTTCAAAGTACTCTTTCCATCTTCCCATGACACTACTGGCACCTGTCAATACCCTTCCATCCCTATCCTTCATCACCCTAACCTGCTGCACGTCCTTCCCATCTCTGTCCCTCTGCCTTGCCAACCTGTATAGATCTTTCTCTCCCTCCTTGCTGTCCAACCTAGCATACAAGTCATCATAAGCCCCTTGTTTGGCCTTTGCCACCTTTACTTTCACCTTACGCTGCATCTCTCTGTACTCCTGTCTACTCTCTTCAGTCCTCTCAGTGTCCCACTTCTTCTTAGCTAACCTCTTACTCTGTATACACTCCTGCACCTCCTCATTCCACCACCAAGTCTCCTTATCTACTTTCCTTCCAGATGACACACCAAGTACTCTCCTACCTGTCTCCCTGATCACAGTAGCTGTAGTTGTCCAGTCATCTGGAAGGACTTCCTGGCCACCCATAGCCTTTTTCAACTCCTTCCTAAATGTCACGCAACACTCCTCCTTTTTCAGCTTCCACCATTTTGTCCTCTGTTCTGCCTTTACCCTCTTCATCCTTCTCACCACTAGAGTCATCCTACACACCACCATCCTATGCTGTCTGGCTACACTCTCACCTACCACTGCTTTGCAGTCACTGACCTCCTTCAGGTTACACCTTCTACACAAGATGTAGTCTATCTGTGTGCTCCTACCTCCACTCTTATAGGTCACCCTATGTTCCTGTCTCTTCTGGAAGATGTATTCACTTCAGCCATTTCCATCCTTTTTGCAAAGTCGACCACCATATGTCCTTCTGCGTTCCTCTCCTGGATACCAAACTTGCCCATCACCTCCTCATCATCTCTGTTTCCTGCACCAACATGCCCATTGAAGTCCGCACCAACGACAACTCTTTCACTTCTGGGGATGTTCTGCATCACTTCATCCTGGTCTGACCAGAGTTTCTCTTTCTCCTCCATCTCACATCCTACCTGTGGAGCATACCCACTAACAACATTGAACATCATACCCTTGATTTCTAGCTTCAGGCTCATCACTCTATCTGACACTCTTTTTACCTCCAGGACGTTGCTAGCAAACTCCTCCTTCAAAATCACCCCTACTCCATTTCTCTTCCTATCTACACCATGATAAAACAGCTTGAACCCTGCTCCTAAGCTTCTAGCCTTGCTACCGTTCCACCTGGTCTCCTGGACACACAATATGTCTACCTTCCTCCTCTGCATCGTGTCAACTAATTCTCTACCTTGTCTGATTTGCATCTTCTGCTTTGGCAAAGTTTTATGTCAGATGCCCTTCCTGATACAAAACTCTCTGTATTTATCCAGGCTTGGGACCGGCACAATAAGACACTGGCTTGTGCCCCGCTGCGGCTACATTAAACCACGTGCTTCACGTAGTTGCGCGTGATCTTGTGAGGCTGGCAGTACTTGAACATGACTGTGGGGGGCGCCGTCCACCCGGCAGTTACGCTCTTCTTCTACGCTAGCAGTAGCATTTCCTGACCACTTTGTCGCGTTTTCTGGTAATACTCGCCATCAAAGTGGATGGAATTTAAAACCTAAATAAATGTAACATTTTCCACAGGAAACACGTTAGTTTTGTAGATGTCGTCTGTCTGCGTGGACAAGTAAAGGTAGGAGCAAAGCTAGCAATTTGCATGTTGCTCTCGGCGACTTTCGTCATTAGTGTAGTTTCGCTTTCGGTAAGTAAACACCAAAACAGGTCTTTCTTTTTACGGTTAAACTTGCCTTGCCGTGACCAGTCAAACGTTTGGACGCAGAGTTGTCCAGGTTTGTGTATTTATTTCCTTTTCCTTGACCTCCAAGCGTCATTGAAATGATTCAAAGAATGATAGCGAGCGAGGCGACGCCGGGAAAATGGCGGAAGATTGTTCGTAGGACAACCAATCGAGCCATAATCAGCTGCCGTGCGGGATCACCAGAAGTGTCCTTGAGAAAGAAACATGCTGTCGGCCGCGGGCGTCTCCAGGGATGGCGTCCAGAGAACCAATCTTGTCACATGCGAGTAAGACTGAATAACAACGAAAGGCGGGGAGTGTGTCATGTGACTCACTCTACCAGTACGATTATTATGGCTGACATTGGTCTTCAATTATTTAATGAGGCCATATAGAAGGTGCACGTGTCACAGTGAGTGTGGAAATTACCCATCATAACCATTGCGCTTTATAAATAATACAGCCAACGAGGGATGCGTGGCATTTTAAGCACTTGGTCGATTAATTGATGCTTAACAATTCTGTGTGTCGTGTGGAATCGATTGGTGATCTATACAACTGCAGAGGCGCAGTTTTAACTTGTTGGATGCATTTTGTTTGTTAAGTGGGAAACAAAGATCGATTCATGAATAATGATGTCACGCGTACATTAAAAGCATTACAAAGGCTTTTCTATGCCGCTTATCCTCATTAGGGTTGCGGGTATGCTGGAGCCTATCCCAGCTGACTTTGGGCGGAAGGCGGGGTACACCCTGGACTGGTCGCCAGTCAATCGCAGGGCAGACAAACAAATATTCTCACTCACATTCACAATTTAGTTGCCATTCCACCTAACGTGCACGTTTTTGGAAAGTGGGAGGAAAGCGGACTACCCACACACGCACACACGGGGAGAACATGCAAACTCCACACAGAAATGCCCATCAGAGATTCAAACCCTGAACCTCCGGACAGTGAGGCCAACGTGCTACACACTGTTATTGGCGACATGAAGCTGGCTGCACCCGCTGAAGATTTGAGCGATGTGTTTTGAGGAGAAACATTTGGAGACAAAACTGAGAACTTGCAGAACATGGACCGAAGCTTTTGCAGCGAGAGCCACACACTAAAAAAATGAAAGGATGCAAGGGCCACCTTGATAGACATGTGCATATGCTAAGAAGTTATATTTTCATATATAGCCTTTTTGGTATAGTTGGACAAAAATTATAAGAATTAACTTTTTCCTCATTTTTGCTGTTTGTTTTGATTTGTCCAAATATTTAAAATTGTTTCTTTGTAAATTTTCTTTTTGCAATATTTTGACTTTTAATTTAATTTTACAAGAATCAAAACTTTATTTATTACAAATGTATTCCCAGAAAAGTTGTATTTATTTTTTCTTGTTAGAATACGACCCTGTTTCTCCACTTTTTTTACGTAATATTTTGACTCTACAATATTCTGGTGAAATACAACAGTTTTTTTTTCCTGAATTATTATTAATATACTTTTTTTAAAAGTCTTTTTTTTCTTCTTCTTGTAATTATGACTTTATTTCCATAAAATTTTGACAGTATTCGCATACCATTATTTTAATTTTACATTTAAAAATTGCCATTCCATTTTCTTCCGCTTATCCGGCTCCGGGTCGCGGGGGCAGCAGTTTCAGTAGGAAAGTCCAGACTTCCCGGTCTTTGGCGACCTCTTCCAGCTCCATCGGGAGGACACCAAGGCGTTCCCAGGCCAGCTGTGAGACATAGTCCCTTCAGAGTGTCTTAGGTCTTCCCCGGGGCCTTCTCCAGCTGGGCATGCCCGAAACACCTCACCATGGAGGCGCCCGGGAGGCATCTGGACTAGATGCCCGAGCCACCTCAACTGGCTCCTCTCGATGTGAAGGAGCAGCGGCTCTACTCTGAGCTCCTCCCGGATGGCCGAGCTCCTCACCCTATCTCTTAGGGTGAGTCCAGCCACCCTACGGAGGAAACTCATTTCCGCCGCTTGTATCCGCGATCTCGTTCTTTCGGTCATGACCCATAACTCATGACCATAGGTGAGGGTGGGAACGTAGATCGATCGGTAAACAGAGAGCTTTGCCTTCCGGCTCAGCTCTCTCTTCACCACGACGGTCCGGTACAGCGACCGCATTACTGCTGATGCTGCACCGATCCGTCTGTCGACCTCGCGCTCCAACCGTCCCTCACTCATGAACAAGACCCCGAGATACTTGAACTCCTCCACCTGGGGCAAGACCTTACTCACAACGCAGAGGTTACAGTTCACCCGTTTCCGACTGAGTCTCATCCCAGAAGTTTCACACTAAGCTGCAAACTGTTCCAGTAAACGATGAAGGTCACTGCGTGATGAGGCCATAAGAATCACATCGTCTGCAAATAGCAGAGACGAGATCCTAAGGTCACCAAGCTGGACTCCCTCAACGCCTTGACTGTGCCTAGAAATTCTGTACATGAAGCTTATGAACAGAATCGGTGACAAAGGGCAGCCTTGGCGGAGGCCAAAATTCACCGGAAACAAGCTCGACTTATTGCTGGCAATGCAAACCAGGCTCCTGCTTCGATTGTACAAGGACCGAATAGCACGTAGTAGCGGGCCACCAATAACTGCTCTCTGAGTTTTGGCACTCAGACTTACAGTCTAACAAGATCCAACAAGCGGGTGTATAATGATGGCCCGTAAATCTGTTAAATGTCACCCATTTGCATACATACATTTCGTTTTAATTAATGCAAATGTAGGAATAGCAACGTAGAACCTCTGTCTGTAACATTCACTTGTATGTTCGGTTCTGCCGTAAAGGTGTCTCGAAGGGTGGGAAGTTTCTATTCTTTCCGTTGCCAGGTGTTAGTGTTTTCCGGTGCCGTGGCTGAAATGAGAAATGTCTATAATATCTTTAGACATGATGAGACTATAAGGGTTTTCGTGATGTTTCATTTCATCAGGTGCTGACACAACCATCGCACTAAACGATCCTTGCTCTCATCCGTTCTATTGATTTTCTAGCATGATAATGTCAATCACCATAAATATACTTCCATAGTGTCTTTCCAGATAAATACCGGACATTTTACACTATTGCCAGTTACAATTTCAGAGGAATTTAAATTGATTTGTCTATGGTATGGTGTGTTGTATTTGATTCGGACTTGCTTATAAAGTTAGATTGTGCACATCATATGACGAAAAGTAGTTGGAAGAAACATCCGGGTCTATTACTGGTTAGTTATTTTACAACATGCTTCCACTGGCCGGACCCAAAAGCCCCCCAACGCCACCAAAGGGCACCAGCGGCACACCCCGCCAGGCAACCCACACTGGAGAAGCCCCCCAAATCTCTAGAGCCGAGGAAGCCCTGAGCCCCAGGCCGGCCTAGTCCCCAGCACCAGCCGCACCAGGAGGGACAGCGTCTTAACAGAGAAGTAGCCAGTCCCCCTGATCCCTACTCAGAAGCGCCCCATCTACAGGAGAAGGTCAACCGATGCCACCCATCAGACCCCATCCTCTGGGATTAGGCCCCCCCACTGCAAGGGACCCCATGCGTCCCAGATAAGGAGTGTCCCCGGTCCAAGGCCCATCAAACTTAGTTTGTTCATGCTGAGAAGCCGAAAAGCTGATGAGCCATACAATAAAGTTATGGGAAAGAGTAGTTAAAGCTAGACTAAGGCCAAACGTGAGCAGCAGTAAAAAAAAAAAAAAAAGAGTACTACAGATGCAGTATTTGCTACAGGGAAGTACAGAGAAGGTCAGAGGGAGCTGCATTGTGTTTTTGTAGATCTGGAGAAAGTACTTAGGGTCAACTGTCCAGCACAATGGAGAGTGTGGAGAAGAGGTGAAGAAGCGTGTGCAGGCAGGCTGGAATGGGTGGAGAAAAGTGTCGGGTGTGATGTGTGATAGAAGAGTTTCAGCTAAAATGAAAGGAAAGGTGTACAAAACTGTGGTGAGACCAGCGATGTTGTTTGGTTTAGAGACAGTGCCTCTGAGGAAAAGACAGGAAGCAGAGCTGGAGGTAGCAGAGATGAAGATGCTGAGGATCTCTTTGGTTCTGACCAGGATGGACAAGATCAGGAATGAGGGGAGGAAGACCAAATAGGAGGTTTATGGATGTAGTGAAAGAGGTTGTGATGGATAGGAAGAGGATATAGAAGAAAGAGTTAGATGGAGGCAATTGATTCGCTGTGGCGACCCCTGAAGGGATAAGCCGAAAGAAAAAGATGAGGACGTTCATGGCTGTTAATTTCAATTCCGGTTGTAGAAAAGGGTCGTTTGACATCAGCGTAGCTGCATCTCTGCTCGTAATGTACACTAATGTACACTTACCATTCTGTGTTTTGAAGCCGAACAATCTTCTCTCCATGTCTTTGTTGGACACCTCTACATCACAAACGCCAGTTTCATCATCCATAGTTCCAATAATTACAGCTCAAATCCTTATTCTGCAGGACTCGCTTCTTGTCACCCTGTGTCTCTAGACAACCGCTATAGCATACCTTGCCTCTGCATACGGGGATCCCACACCACATCGTGACAGAATAATTCCACCAATGTCATGGATCCTGCAGAGCCGGAGCAACTTCTGTTTGCCCTCAAGACCCAAGGTCAGACTATCTGCTGCCTTGAGCAGGCCTTGGAGGACCTCTCAACCTTGATTTGGCATATGCATGCTGACATGACAGACACGCCTTTCACCACTTCGCCAGAGGCATCCCACTCGCCCACCTCCGGTCCACCTGGCCTCTTGCCCTCCAACCCTCTTCCACGGGAGCCCGATCTACCTCACCCCTGTAGGTATGAAAGGGACTTTGGATGGTGCAGACTTTTTTTTTTATAGAACTGCCTTCAAGTTTTCAACCAACAGCCCCACACCTACTCCACAGACTCAGCCGAGGTGGCTTACGAAATCGGCTTGCTCTTGGGTTGCACAGCCAAATGGGCAATGGTAGTTTGCGAGAGCAAGCCTGAACTTCTTACCAGCTTGCCAATATTCATGGAGGAGATAAGGAGCGTGTTCGATCATCTGGTGAGTGAGCAAGTTTTCTGGCCAGCGTCTCTTGGATTTGCGCCAGGGCTCAAGCTCAGTGGCTGATCACGATCTCGTTCCGCATCCAGGCAGTAGACAGCGGCTGTGTCTCCGGTGTGTGTTTTTGGCCAGTTTCATCTCCGGCATTCAGGACGAGCTGGCTGCTCAGATGAAACAGAGGATCTTATCTCCCTTTCCATCCGGCTGGATAACCGCTTGAGAGAGCGAGTTCGTCAGCGTGAGTTTGGGGGGCGGTTACTCTCCGCGCTACCGAGCTGCCTCACTCCCAGGAGCTCCTCACTCTTCCGCCTCTTCCTTCTCACACATTCGGGTCCTCGTAGGAGAATGCCGAGGAGGAGGTACCTATGCAACTTGGAGCCAACCGGTTGACGCCTACAAAGAGGAGGCGTCATATACTTCTGCGGCTGTGCCTGTACTGCGGTGCGGCGGCCACGCCATTGGCCGCTGTTCCAACCGTCCGTGTCCACGGCGACCATTGAACTCCTCTTTGGAGGGGCATTCCGCACATTTTCTTTCTTTCTCTACAGCGTCCGTGGGGCATCTTCAAGTCAAAGGTACGCTGTGCTTCACTGCCACAGTCCTTCTATTGATTGGTCTTCATTTAAAATTACTAATTGGAAAATCTTTTGTCACTCGCACTGCTTAGGTTCTTCCTACCTATCACATCCTACATCTAGACAGCTTTTGCAGAAGTTCCTCTGGTTTGCCAACCTCTACCGGGGCTTTATCCGCAATTTTAGTAAAGTAGCCGAACCTCTGGACAAGCTAACATCCTCAAACGTTTCTTTTGATTGGTTGTCGGGGGCGGACCAGGCCTTCCGGCACCTTAAGTCATTGTTCACTGCTGCTCCTGTTATGGCCTACCCTAACCCCTCTCTCTCTTTCATTGTCAAGGTTGATGCGTCCAACACTGTGGTCGGGGGCCGTGCTCTAACAGCGCGGCAGTCACGATCAGAGGCTGCATCTCTGCGCCTTTTTCTCCAGGCGTCTTTCGGCCGCTGAAAGGAATTATAAAGTAGGCAACCGGGAGCTGTTGGCGGTGGTCCTCGCCTTGCAGGAGTGGAGGCACTGGTTGAAGGGGGCAATTCATCCTTTTATCATCTTCACGGATCACAAGAATCTCTCCTACATCCGCGCTGCTCTACACCTCAACCCTTGCCAAGCCCGGTGGGCGCTGTTCCTTACAAGGTTCGATTTCACGCTGACTTACCATCCAGGGTCACGCAATGGCAAACCAGACACCCTGTGAAGGATGTTCACTCCACCGGTTGAAGATGGCTCTCCAGAAACCATCCTTCCCCAGCTTTGCATCCTGGGAGATCTCCAATGGGAGGTAGAGAAGAAGGTGGCAGAGGCTTCTAAGGACGCACCTGCTCCAGCTGGTTGCCCACCGGGATGTCTTTTTTGTTCCCCGTGCCCTCCGTCCAGAGGTCTTGACCTGGGCACATTGTTCTAGGATCGCCTGTCATCCCGGAGCCAGACGCACAAATTTCATCCTTTTGCAACGCTTCTGGTGGCCATCCCTCCACATCGACACAAATAGTTTTGTGGCGCCATGCTCTGTTTGTGCCAGGAGCAATCCATCCAATCAGCTGCCGGCAGGGTTGCTCCGGCCACTTCCCATTCTCTCCCGCCCCTGGTCACACATCGCCATGGACTTTGTCACGGGTCTGCCTGCTTCGAGGGGGTTCACCACCATTCTAACTGTTGTGGACAGATTCTACAAATTTATCATTTTGTTCCCCTCCGCAGACTTCCCTCTTCACTGGATACGGCCAAACTCCTGCATGTGGTTCATCTCCATGGATGTGTTGTCGGACAGGGGTCCTTAGTTCTCCTCAGCCACCTGGAGGGCCTTTTGCAAGTCTTTGGGGGCTTCTTTAGCCTATCATCAGGCTACCACCCATAATCTCATGGCCATACGGAGCGGGCCAATGAGGACTTGGAGTCTGCCTGAAGGTGCGTGTGCCATCAGCATCCTACATACTGGTCTCGCAATCTCCCCTGGGTGGAATACGCCCCTAATACACTATTGTGCTATTCTACTGGGCTCTCTCCTTTCCACGTGGTCCACGGCTTCCAGCCTCCACTATTTCCCTCCCAAGAAGTTGAGTCTTCATTCTCCTCCGTGGCTTCCTTTCTTCGCCGGGTCCATCGGGTATGGAGCAACACACGAGCTGCTTTGTCCCACAAGGCTAGGCACAACAAGAGACTGGGTGATCGTCATTGCAAGCCGGCGCCGGAGTATTGACTTAGGCAGAAGGCCTGGTTGTCCTCTCGGGATCTCCCCCTGGCTGTTAAGTCTAAGAATTTGGCCCCAGGTTCGTCGGACCATACGAGGTAGTTCGGATGGTCGCTCCGGTATTGGCCAGTCTCAAGATTCCACCCTCCTTCTGGACATACCCGGTGTTCCACGTTTCCCGCTTGAAGCCTGTTGCAGCCAGTGACCTTAGTCCTCCAACAGCGCCTCCCCCTCCTCCTCGCTGACACAAAGTTCGGTTGCTGACATGCAACCGGACGTTATGTTGCACCAGTGTTCTTTCTTTGTCTTTTGTTACGTTCCTGTACATTTTTAAACCTTTTTTCCTACCTGGAGCCATCTTGCCTCTGATTACGGGGATCCACACCTGTACCTCCCACGCCACATCGTGACACCATCCTCTCATCTCGTTTGCGTACTTAGGAAACGGCCCTTTTCTACGACTCCAGTTTGTCGAGGCTTACAAACTTAAAGTAATCTGAGGTAATGTATCAAGGTTTTGTGTCATTATTTCCGCCTAGTGACCAGAGTACCACATATGACTTTGCTATGGAGCAAACCGTGATACTATTGCGAGGGACTACTTTAATCGCTAATGCTGGTAGAATAGTGATCAATAGTCAGCAACTACTGAGTGAGTTTGATATGCTGAACTGGAACAGATTGATGTTCGGATATTTTGGACATTTGACCATGTTGTTCACCAGTCTAGTGAATGTGCGCAGGTTTGCTGCACAAGTTAGGCCTCGGCTGTTATTGCACTGGTTTTCAAAACATGATTTCTTCATTTAAAATGGGAACATGTGTCTTGAAAGACTGTCTTCCAGTGTAACTTGTATCTGTCCCTGAACTTTATCTACTCTTCTAAGAAAGGCAGTTAAGCATTCGGTAATGAAAGCTGAACAGGAGCGGGATTGCTGTCTCATTACAGGTCATTTCACACAAGCAAAGCTGCATTTAAAAAACTACAAAATCAATCTATAATACAGTTTGCATGGCTCAAATTGATTCATTAGGGATGCATTTGTTCTAGGTGACCTCCATCAGATGAGGTAAAGTGTGTGTGTGTGTCCTCAGAGGTGGATGGCTGCATCTGAAGCCCTTAATGGCCTCCGTGCTGAGCTGCTGAGATGTTAGTGTGTGTGTGCGTGTGTGTGTGTGTGTGTGTGTGTGCGCGCGCGTGTGTGTGTGTGTGTGTGTGTGGCAAGGAGACAAACTAAAGTGGCTGAACAGACGCCAGTTTTAAAGGCTTGTTTATGCTGATGGATAGTGAAAATGGGTCTGGAAAACCTTGTGTGAGAGCGTTAACTCCATGTGAAATGCATTAGCATCATGGAGGCCGGGGGGCTGAGGCTTTCGAATCCCTTCCGCTTTATTTGAACGAAAAGTGACAGATCTTTCGGAGTGTTTCTGCGTTTTCAATTATAATACGCCCTCGTATAAATGCACAAGCGGCGATCGATTCGCAGCAATTGTTTATAGCCTCTCTCCATCCGTTTTGATAACCCCGCACAGTTACTGCTCTCTACCCATGTTGTGCAAAGTCAGGATGCAAGATCAATGGCGCTGCGGGCCAAATTGTAAGCATGCACACAAAAAAGAAGGGAGAAAAATCAATGATGAGAGAAGAAAGCGAGAATGTAGGGCCCTTTCACCTCTCACAGAACTAAGGCGAGCATTGTGTTCAATTTATTCTCCTGATGAATTCTCTTGTCCCTTTGACGTTTTTTGCACAAATGAAAGAGGTAAGCGCTGAGAGATAATCTTGCACTGTAAATGTAATGGTGGGAGGTAAATGGAGATGCACCTTTGTAGGCCTGTCATGAGAACACATTTTTCTGGACTACCAATTATTGCAGATAAACGATATTATTTGGAGCATTTTGGATACCCTTTTTTCATTCATTCATTTTTCATGTCACGAAATGACAATGCTCTTACAGGCCGAAATTGACATCAGGTCGTGTCTTATACACAAAAGGCAACAATTAAGTCACATGTGTCAAACTCAAGGCCCGGGGGCCAGATCCGGCCCGCCATTGGATTTTATGTGGCCCTCAACATCCTACAAACAATGCATGGCAAAAAGTCTTATTTTAGTGTTTATTAAAAATATTTGCATGTTTTATGATTTTTTTATTATTTTTTAGTTTGAAATGTTTCTTTCTTATTTATATTGTGATTTTAAATTACATTTAATTTGTAGTTTTTATATGTATTTTTGTAATTTGAAATATATTTGCAGTATATTAAAAATTGAATAAAAAAATATTAAGTAAATAAAAATGTCCTAATATTTCTTGCTAGGTGTACAGTATATGTTCGTTCTTAAAGTTTGTATTTTTTTATTGTCAAACCCAACTAAAAATGATTGTCAATGAAAAATGAATATAAATATTACTTAATTTTTGGATTAACCAATGTTTGTTGGTAAAACAATGTGTGAAAAAGCAAATCAATTATGGTTTCAATACTGGTGGCCATCTGAGAGGAATCTGTGGTGAGTTTGACACCCCTGATGTAGCATGTGCCTCACACGCCCAGCGCCCTGCCACTTCCATTCATCACGCTGTGTATGTTGAGAGAGATGCACAGAGGGAATCCTCTTGTCATCCAGCCTGTTTGGTGCAGAGGGAGAAAACAAACTTCATACACGTCAGTACATCAAAACCGGCAAGGCTAGATATCGAGTTTGCTTTTATTTATCGTGCGGTTAATTGTTAATAAATAATAGGGATGCTGATGCCGGGTGCCGAGCCGGTGTATTTTGAAGATCGGATAAAATCGAACGATGCTGCTCTAACCGCTGGTTGCTATGGCTGGGACCATCAATGAATTACTATTGCCTTGAAGAGAGTTTGTTAAAAAATTCTAAATCACATCACATATTGATCTAAAAAAATCAAATGATTAGGCCTACCCTAAAATTATTTTGCACGCCCATTTAAAAAAATGTTCTCTTTTATTGAATGTACTTTTATTGAATCATTTACTGGATTGGGGTGCACAGAGGTTTGTTACAAAAGCCAAACAATATTGTTGGTCACGCTGGGTAATAAAAAAGTAAATTCAGTAACACTTTGCATTATTTTTAATGCTTCGAATAGCTATTTTTATAACCACATTCAATTCTACAAATTCATGTTTGTAATAAAAAAAGAGATTATGATTATTTAGGAAAAAAGAATTGGATGGGCAAGGCTATGAAAAAATGTGATTGGGTAGGAAAACTAAAAAATGTGGATCGGAACATCCCTAATAAATTCATTTGTTAATCACACAATAAATGAAAATGAAGGAAAAGGGTTCACTCTGTGCAGTGCTTTCAGCACCTTGGAGTGTTTGTTCTATAGAACAATGGCATGAATGAAGTGAGCCTTTTTGTAAGTCATACAGTCATTTTGTCTCGGTGGGCGGAGGCAGGGCCTGCAGCATACACATAGAATGCGGAAGTGTGTAAAGAAGTATAAATTATATTAGTTTATTGCAAAATATGTTGTGATTAAGTGTTGAGGTTTATAAAGACATATTTGGGGATCTATCTATCTATCTATTGTGGAGGCTTTGCTGGGGTGCATTCATAACATTATGTACTGATTCCCTCACTGTTTACTCAACATGCACGATAGGGAATTCCATGTTGAAGCTGTGGAGCTGCAACAATCCTGCAGAGTGTGCGGGTTATTTAAAGACAGTCTCTTCGTATATACTGTATAGGAAGTAATGATACTCATAAGCCATCTGTTCTCTAGTCAGCCATAGCTGAGTTGGCTCAGTATGTGTTTCTGCGTTATTTATGGCGATATTAGCATGGACAGCAGATTCCAATACTCGGAATTACAGTGCTAGGTAAACAGCATGTCTTAGTAGGAGGCAGAATAAGGTATAACGGGCTTGGAATCTGCATGGGGTTGGGACTCTTATTGTGACTCTTATGTGCATATTATTTTATGGTGGTTTAGTTTATATCTTGGAGCTTGAAGTGAAATTTTTACATTGAATTTTTAAAATTTTTTAGAATTTATGCTTCTTCCCTTTAAGCGTGCAATCCCCGCGGTCAGCTAACCATGCATACATCAACAAAAAAAAATCATCAATATCTGTCACAAATTAGAGCCTGCCAAAAGTGCAACTACAGTATTTATTTTTATCCTGTTGAAATGGGCTTGTTTTTATTTTCATTTTGCACAAATCAATATGAGAAGGACTCGCAAACTACACTTCTGTTTGGTATAACACTTTCTTGAGTATAATGGGGGGAAAAATGGCTCTTTAGATAGTAAAGGTTGCCGACCCCTGAATTGGTCGTAACACTGGTTGATTCATTTTGTCGTTAAAATAATGTAAAATTACAACTTTAATGATGAAAGTTTGGATGCATACACACTGTACAGTATATCAGAGGTGTTTTCCCACAGAGAGCATTGGCTTACGCTATCCACCAGGTATTAGAGGTACTAACAAACCCTCAGCTGCTAATCATTTTGGACAGCACCCACTGAGCAACCTGCAAACATTTGAAACGACTGTAATGTTGTTACTGTCGAAGCTGCGTGACATTCAGGACCAGATAGGAAAGTGCAAACGTGTGCGGCCAGAATTGTGAATGGATCAGGATAAGGTGGATGAAATTCTCCCACTTCTTCATTCACTATTGATTTTCTCTCATGCAACGCAGCATACAGCGCATGTTGCCATATGCATGCCTCTCATTGATAGCTGACAGGGCAAATCATTTTCATATATACTGTATGGCCGAAGGGTGTGCACACGCCGTAGTCAAATCACCGGGGGGAACCCCGCCTTTTTTCTGCATGTTCCCACTGGCTCCATTAATCAATTTTCCGATATGCGCTCGGCTCATGTCCTCGCAGCCTCAGACAGTCACGTACCCCTGGCCGCTGGAGAGTGCTCTGTGCTTCCGCTCTGTGAACCATCTACCTTATGGAAATGCTCTTCTTACTGCGAAGCTAGCGTGGACCTCCACTTCAAACCCACTTCAATATTCCATTCCATTCCATTCCATTTTCTTCCGCTTATCCGGGTCCGGGTCGCGGGGGAAGCAATTTCAGTAGGGAAGTCCAGACTTCCCGGTCTCCGACGACCTTTTCCAGCTCCACCGGGAGGACACCAAGGCGTTCCCAGCTGTGAGACATAGTCCCTCCAGCGCGTCCTAGGTCTTCCCCGGGGCCTTCTCCCGGCTGGGCATGCCTGAAACACCTCACCAGGGAGGCATCTGGATGAGATGCCCGAGCCACTTCAACTGGCTCCTCTCGATGTGAAGGAGCAGCGGCTCTACTCTGAGCTCCTCCCGGATGGCCATTGCAAATGTAATCCATGTGTCCTCGATGTCGATGAGCCAACGTTTCTGCAAAAATGGAACTCATTGCTGCAGGCTGTGACTTGAAGAATAAGATATTAAGTTGAAAACAAGTTTTTTTTTCGTTTGGGTGCAAGGGTAAAGATTGTTCCGCAACTCAAATGTTCATTTGCCTGTACATTGTAATGCGATCCAACCCTATCCAAAAGAGCTGCCTTTGCAGAGATAATGTTGATTGACACTAAACACAGTGAGGTCTTGCCTCAGGTGGAGGAGTTCAAGTA
The DNA here is from genome assembly GCA_024372805.1 of Oostethus manadensis. Taxonomy (NCBI): domain Eukaryota; kingdom Metazoa; phylum Chordata; class Actinopteri; order Syngnathiformes; family Syngnathidae; genus Oostethus; species Oostethus manadensis. The sequence goes on along the minus strand of QODF01000026.1, from coordinate 3,589,725 downwards.
TCTCAGGTTCTTGTTCACGAGTGAGTGGAGCGTGAGATCGACAGACGGATCGGTGCAGCATCTGCAGTAATGCGGGCGCTGTACCGGACCGTCGTGGTGAAGAGAGAGCTGAGCCGGAAGGCAAAGCTCTCTGTTTACCGATGGATCTACGTTCCCACCCTCACCTATGGTCATGAGTTATGGGTCATGACCGAAAGAATGAGACCGCGGATACAAGCGGCGGAAATGAGTTTCCTTCGTGGGGTGGCTGGACTCACCCTAAGAGATAGGGTGAGGAGCTCGGCTATCCGGGAGGAGCTCAGAGTAGAGCCGCTGCTCCTTCAGATCGAAAGGAGCCAGTTGAGGTGGCTCGGGCATCTAGTCCGGATGCCTCCCGGGCGCCTCCCTGGTGAGGTGTTTCGGGCATGCCCAGTCGGCAGAAGGCCCCCGGGAAGACCTAGGACATGCTGGAGGGACTATGTCTCACAGCTGGCCTGGGAATGCCTTGGTGTCCTCCCGATGGAGCTGGAAGAGGTCGCTGGGGACCGGGAAGTCTGGACTTCCCTACTGAAGCTGCTGCCCCCGCGACCCGGACCCGGATAAGCGGAGGAAAATGGATGGATGGATGACGCTAAACATGACAAAAAATCAAAAATGCGAATGCAAGAAAAGATTATAGACATCATGTTACTGGTAAAAAAAAAAATTGGTGACGCATGACTATATATTTACTTTACACACAATCAGAACCACTGACCTACACTAGTATTTATTGCCAAACGTCTGTTATATTAATTTAGCAGTGTGTCTCTAAGCTGTAGCATATTTCTGTTACATTTCAGCTTCTATAGGCCTTCAGAATCAGGAGTGCTGGCTCATGTCACATACTCTCTTAGCAGCGGGGCTGCATTTTTAACCAATCGGGTTTTTAACCAATTGGTTTTTAACCAATTATTTTAACCAAAAATTCCGATTTGCCTCTGAAGGCCGAGCTGACCCAGTGACATGAGCATGTTTCCGTCCCCTGATTGGTGGAATATTTACGGGATTTTATGTTTGTTTATATTTGGAGTTGTCTGAACTTACGCTTATTATTTTTGGCATGTTTAGCACTGAACTCGACGATCACCAGAGGAAATTATTAGTTATATATATCAGTGACTGTGTAGCCAAAGATATGTAAATTCACGTTATTATCAATATAGTGTTGGTATCGCGAAAACCCAGCAGTTACTTATTGTAAGTGCTAGAAATGATACTTGCCCTCACAGTGCCCCCCATTGAGACGGTCCAGGTGATGTAAGCACCGAGAAAGGAAGTTGAATTAGTAATGCCTTGAATTATTGATGTACAGCATAAAGTGATATATACATTACAAATGTTGTGTATTTTATTTTATTATTAAATAATGAATGTGGATGGATTCAAATGCATGAGGTAAGTTCTTGGTAACGCTGTGATTTCGTCAGAGAGCCAGACGCAGTTATCAAAGAGCCACATCTGGCTCCCGAGTCGTAGGTTCTTTACCCCTGACCTACATTGTACCTAAATGAACTTACTCGTACTGTACACACAAAGGACATACAAAATCCAGTAAAAAGCATAAATACAAGAAGAGTAAAAAAAACTTCTTGCTTTTATTCTGTGCTTTATTGGGAAGAGGAAGTTGAAAAGGCCAGAGTAGCAATATCGGTGGACCAGCCAGGACACCTTTTATGATGTGCAGTTTATTTAAGACTTGAAGGACTACAGTAATGAAAATGGATTGAAAGTCGTTTTAAACACACACACACTAATTATCTCATTATGTTTATAATCAGTTTTTTGTGCATGGTCATCTTTCCTTTCACCTTCACCATCCGATGAAGCAGCCTGGAATGTTCTGCCAGCTACTTAATGCCTCATTATAATACGGTATTGCCGTTCAATGGCTAGGCCAAAGTGGACCCGGTCCTAAGCAGCATTTGTAGGGAAAATGCTGCTTTTACTAAGATAGTAATGTTCAATATTGTGTATGATGATATCACTGTGGGCTTACGATAATGGTTCTAGAACTACTGAGTGAGGGTTTTAATTCTCTGCTTATTAAATATTAGAATCTTTCAGTATGATACATAACTGTACACTGCAAATTACGGCACTAAGAGTAAACATCTTATTCATTTAATACACATATATGTACAGTCGTCCCTTGCTACACTACAGTTCAAACATTGCAACCTCACTCCATGGCGGTTTTTCAAAAATTAAATGATTTTGTTTTTGAATATGGCCTATTATGAATCAAATGGAATGCACACATAAGCAAGTTGTATGTATTCTTGGCCCAAATTAAGTATTTTCATAATAAACATGGCTAAATACCAATAAGGCATTTAAAAGATAGTAAATGTAGTATAATATATTTGACGGTGTCCACCTTTAAGAGGTGGGGCCCAAGAAGTGACCGGGATGTGTCATGTCAGCTAGCTACTGTGGAGTGGCTGAATGTTAGCTTGGTTAGCAGTGTGGGGCGTGCCATTGACTGGAGTTGTGACTGACAGCAGCTCCTGTGAGAATTTTTACTATACCATAGTAGTAGTATTGTACTACACTGGCCACTAGGTGTCAGGAATGTTGCAATAAGTCAATCGCCACCAAGTATTTGCTAGTTTAGGGGTTTTAAACATACCATCAGGCCCACAAACGGGTTTAATCAGGCCTGCAAGATGATTTTGTGAAGTATAAAAATAAGCTGCAATTTTGAATTTGACGAATGTACGCAATCAGAGGGTTAATTATGAATTGGGTGGGTTGCTACCCAGCAAACAGGAAGCAATATGTGACGCTAGGAGAATATACTGTACATGTACAAGATTAAAAATACAGTATGTGGCGTACCTCAAGGGTCAATACTGGGACCAAAATATTTAACCTGCGGTATACATTAACGACATCTGCAAAGTGACAAAACACCTAAAGATAGTACTATTTGCAGACGATACCACTGCTTTTTGCTCTGGAGAAAACACACAAGAGCTAATAAGAAAAGTTTCAGATGAAATGATTACACTAAAAAGATGGTTTGATAAAAACAGATTATCCTTGAATCTAAGTAAAACTAAAATGATGCTATTTGGTAATAGCAGAAGAGATAGTTGCTAGAAAATACAAATTGATATTTAAAGGATGAATCAACATACATTTTTGGGTGTCATATTGATGACAGAATGAGTTGGAAAGCTCACATGAAAAACATACAACATAAAGTAGCAAAAAATACTCCAATACTGAATAAAATAAAATTTGTCCTTGAAAATCACTCCATACTCTATTGTTCTCTGGTGTTACCATATCTAACTTATTGTGTGGAGATATGGGGAAATAACTACAAAAGTACACGTCACTCGCTTGATGTACTGCAAAAAAGATCAATTAGGATAATGCATAGCGCGGCACATAGAGAACATACAAATCCACTATTTACAATATCACAGTTGTTAAAAATTTGCTGATCTGGTAAACCTTCAAACGGCTAAAATGATGCATAAAGCAAACAAATCTAAAATTAATCAACTGTTGTTAACAACTCTCGTGTACGGCTTGCTACAGTTAAGAGATTAACTAACCCTCCAGTTTCCCTGCTCTTACTCATTTCTCCAGTTAAGTGTAATGAGTTTGCAATAGCTGCACAGTGGCTGAGTGGGTAGCATGTTGGCTTCACAGTCAGGAGATCAGGTTTTGAATCTCCATTGGGCATCTCTGTGCGTGGGTTTTCTTCCTTCTTCCTTTCTTCTCTAAATTGCCCATTAGAGTGTGATTGTGAGTGGTTGTATGTCTGTCCTGCGGTTGACTGGCGACCAGTCCTGGGTGTACCCTGCCTCCCGCACAAAGTCAGCTGGGATAGGAGCACACCCACGACCCTAGACCTCAATGCAAAGATTTCCACAACTCTGCAGCCAGCTTTGACGGCCAGAGCTGACACATTTCACAGCTGTCACTGACAAAACAGTTAGAGATCATCTGCAGGCGGAGTCCATCAACGTGCTCCCTTGCTTAGTTACCCACTAAATTTCCAATGTCTGTGCCGAGCAGTTTGCTACCACAACTCAGTCATCTAGTTGTGACATCCCACTTTAAGACTGGAACATATCCAAAAGGCCCCCAGTACTGAACAACTATCGGCCCAAATCACACCTGCCATGCTTGGGACACGTCTTAGCAAAGGTCGTATACCAACAGCTTACTGACATTCTCCTGTCTCCTGCAGGCAAAGTCTTAGTTCTGCTAAACCTGAATGCTGCCTTAGACAAAGTTGACCTTGTGTCCCACGACAGAGGTTAGAAAACTGGGCGGGAGTGTCTGGTGCTGATCTAAACTGGTTTCAAGTCCTATCTGGAGGACGGGAACTACTTTGTTGGAGTTGATAACTGTGTCTCAGACCAAACGGCTATGACCTGTGGCGTTACTTTTTACCTTGATTGAATACTTGGTGGTTGTCAGAGACAGCAATAAGGCGAATGGTAGAGCAGAGATGTTTTAAATTAGTTACCGTATTTTTTTTAAAATTCAAGTTTTTCACTCCAACATTAATCCATGTACGGGTATGAACAGACCCGTCTCCTCCTCCGACCCTCCGCGGGCACAAAAGGAAACCTTCAAACACCCATGTATGAGCGCTTACCTAACTCTAAAATGTATTCATGACGCTCCCTGGAAATACCTGGGAATAAATCACTTCCTCTTCCCAAACCCTCCTGTTGCCCTCTGTCCTTATTCCCCTGAGGAGGAGGAGCTGGAAGGGAGAGAGAGAGCTAAAGGGCACATGCGAGAGAGCAAGAGAACGGGCCAACATACTGTACTATATTTCCCTCCGAGGAGGAATTCGCTATCTAACTGTGGAAGTACAGCGTGTTTGCAGGTAGATTTCGGTTGCTTTCTCACCTCGCTTGATTTGCATAAACGCATGAATGAACAGGGATGCTCTTGACTGCTGTTAAACCCTTCTCAGAGGGAACACAAAGAGAGCTTTTAACAGGACAGTAAACTTTTAGTGGCTTCTTCCAAAGACCAGGGAGCCGGCAGGACTAATGTGGGACACATCCCCAAGATCCAATTACAGGAAGTCTCCAAAATGCACCATTAATTCTGGGAGAACCTCTTACCAGTTCGGGCCACTTTTGGGTCCAATTACCACCCTGGCACATCAAAGTTGGTAGTTAGTTGAGCAAGCACTGAGGATGTCCGAGAAATAAATAAGGCGACTTTTTATTTTCAGAAGATAGTGGAAGATAAGCCAATGTCTTATATCTTAAAATTCATGAAGTGTCTTTTTCCTGTCACAGATTACAGCTACAGTCTAAGACTATCTGCTACCGTTTAAATGCCAAGTCCTGTATGAATACAACCATAGAATGCTGTGGCGGTTGCTGGTCTTTCAAGGAGGGGACGCTCATTTTATCCGGCATACGTAATAAATGCCTTTATTTTGACGTAAATTTGACCCTCCGTTCCTAGTCATTTTTTAACTAAGTCGCTCCAGATCAGAACAACGGAAATAAAACATTGGCAAGAAAGGTTTAGTTATGAAAGGTTTATACTTCGAGATTGCTGATTTGCTTATTTATCTGTCAATCAAAAAGGAATTAATCATCATCCCACTGTCACATAGACCTCCAGAGATGCTGAGTGTCCAATGGGCGGGACAAAGCCTGCCATTTATCCAATGACCGTCCAGTTTTGCGTCGAAGTCAGACGCTCAGCTTCCAACTGTGTAAAAACATCGTGGTGCTGCGGGGATGAATGAGAATGAAGTCGTCAGTTACCTGTAGCTGATTCTGAACAAAAGATGAATGTATTCTAGTCAATGAAATGTACACACAGCAGTACATAGTTCCCCATTTTTTTTTTGACATTTTAGGGAAAACTGCGCTTCTCTTGCAGTGTTAAAGCAATTGCCACTGAGAGAATGCCTCCATAGACCAGGGTCTGCAAGCCTGTGGCTCTCTTATCCTTCTGTTGACAACTCCAGCAGATTTGTTTCTGTGTAGTCACTACGCCGTCCACTGTGATGCTGTCATGAGCCTCTGCATTGGAGTTGAGCATGTGTCGTGCAATTCCATGCCAAAGTGCTAGGGGTAGTGTTTTCTGGTTTGTCAAGGTAGAAGGTACCTTGACAAACCATCATGTAGCCAATAGCCCTCATTATGCATACATAGATTTAGCGTTGTAGTGGTGCGTGTGAGATGTTTTATGTTTTTTTCATGTGTCTGTCCCACTTCCTAAAAAAGGACAATTAGAAAAAAGCACTTTTTATTTGGATCTCCTGTCTCCCATTTGCAATAGCAATTAATTAGATGGTCCTATAATGGAAGACAGATACGGTGTTACTAACGACATTTCACTCCTAACCTAAAAGACTGTTTAATGTGAGACCGACAAAATAAAGTACACAAAAAAAAAAAGTTGAACGAGTCAAGTCAGGTTGGGCAGGATGTCCGCGGTCAACATCTGCAACGGATATTTCGGTTTTCATCATTTTCTACTGGAGAAACTGCTCATGTCTACCCGCCTCCCAGAACGGCTTGTGTCAGTACGTAGACATCCCATTCTAATAACCTACCGCAGATTGATTGATACCGGTACTTTGTCGTTCCTCATTTACGTCATCAGTTCCCTTCTGCTCCTCCCGCTGAGATTCTTTCCTCAAGCAAACACAAAGACCGAGCGAGCTCCCCGCAGGCCGATGCCGCCTGAGGTCGGAAGCTAAGAAGATCTTCTGCTTTGAAAAAGATGAGCATGGCTGTCAGCTGTGAGCGCATCAGCAGAGCAGTGTTGTTAAATAATGTATATGACACTCAAATCAATCCAGTAGAACAGAATGCCCATTAAACCCTTCCTCAGAACTTGCCACACGATACGTACTTGTTTATGGTGACTCTGCACATGATTAGAATATGATTTTGTTACTATTAATAATTATACTATTACTATTAGCTATAAACTATTAATAATAATACAATGCAATTGCGACCCGGAGAACCAGAGTGTACAGCAGGAAGAGCCGCCTGTCATGCCCAGGCAAGGTGCATTAATGTCGGATACGCTATGTGAGCAGTCGCAGTGTGCTCGTGGAGGTGAGAAGAACCAGAGTGTTGGCCAGGAAGAGTCGACCGCCTTGGACGGGCAAGGAGCATTGATGTCGGATATGCTATGTGAGCAGCCGCCGTGAATCCACAGAGGTCGGGAGAACCAGAGTGTACAGCTACCTCTGGAGGAGCCGCCGCCATGGCCGGGCAATTTACACAATGTTGTTTTAAACTTGGACACACGCAAGGGTAACACACTCCTCCCCTGCCGTGCCCTTGCGAACTGGCTGCTTGCAAGGTTTTACTGCATCCACGCAGACAATAATTTGCATCCCAGTTTTCTTCCTACATGGAAAATTTGTGCGCACCACGTGCATGTCTTTTGCAATTTTCCCCATTTTTGCATAAAGGAGCACATACTACGTGAAACAGATTTTGCTAAGCTTTATTTTAATCAGAAATGCGGTATCAAAAAATCTAGAAACATGCTCACTAAAAATGGAAATGTGTGCCTTTCATTGGAGCATGTTTTTTTGGGGGGGGTCGGTTGGCCCTGCTCCATTCACACCGATGGCAGCTGACGTGCTGTCAGTCAATCTTTTGCTGAGTTTGTAGTGTGACTGCTGTGTCTTCCAAATATGACACCTTTTTCAGCATTTCCACTTCCATTCGGCGGAAGCCCGCTTCTTCATCCGCCTCGTCTCTGCTCTTTATATACAGACGCCAAAGTCATGAGTTCAGATTGAGCTTCTGTGTGGACGCATGGAAAGGGTGGAACTCGAGGCAGAGTTGCGTATGAATCTATGAACCCCGCATTGCATGAACATGTGCTTTTTTTTTGTAGATTTGACAACCACTGCTATGTATTTTGCTATGTATTTTATGTAATATTACACAATGCTATATTGAAATATAATTTTTTGCAACTGTACTAAAGTAAATATAATTATTTATACTTTGCCTGTGCTGTACAAAATAGCATATTATATTACACAACATAATATACTATGGTAAAGTATACATTTCTGTCATTGTAATGAACCAGACATAGTCTTTTACTAAATATTACTTTGTATTTTACTTTTACTATGCTATGGTGTGCTGTTATAGAAAGTACTCTTCTGTTACACTAAACTAAGTATAATAAAATGCTGTATGAGTCATTTGAAAGGAGATTTCTAAGTTTCGATTGGCTGCCACAGGGCTCTGCGGTCACCGTCGTTCCTCCGGCAACGTTAGTCAAAACGGGGCCAAGACCTTGCTTTTTGTGCTTGGCCTGCGAGATCCTCAGACCTTCAATTGTGTCTTTTTTTTTTCTTGTGGGGATTTGTAAAAGGTCACCTTTATGTTCCGCTACCCATAACCTCGATGACCTTAAAAATCGAATAACAACCCCAATGAACTCTGGATAGTCATATGCTGATACAGACCTGGGGGGGGATTCTCTTATCGCATTGATTTTTGCCTCGTGCTGCAGGTGGGGGTCCACATTGAACACATGTAAGACAGAAAATAAGACTTAATTGGGAGTGGGATACTTGTGACTTAAAGTTTTCTAATGAAGTTTTCTAATGTTTTTCTTGAATCAAATATTGTGTAATGTAGGTTCATTCTTTGTGAATAACCCTGTATTGTAAAATTAGGACTGTCAAGCGATTTAAATATTTGATCGCATTTAAGGGCATTTTGCCGATAGTTAACTCATAATTAATTATGATTAGTTGCAGGTAAAAAGTTTTTATCTATAATAAGTAGGGATGTAAATTTCTTTGTGGTTAAGTATTCAATATGCATCTACAATAACATTAAGGTTTGTGTAAAGGGATATAAATATTGGAAATATGAGCTAAATTTTATTTAAAAAATAATAGTCACGGTAAGGCCCCCAGTTTTTGAATGTGTGATGCGAGCGGCGATTTGTCGCACTGTTTGACGGTCCTTGAACGCATCTATTTCATTCCCGCACAGTCCTCTGACACCACTATACTGTATTTTTACCCTTTTCCTTTCACCTATTTGTGTCACGGTACAGTCTTCTTGGCATGGTGTAACGACCCCCGGGACGCAGAGAGCTGGATGCCAAGCAGGTAAGTCGGAGGAATCTTTAATAAAGATGCTGCCAAGCAGCGGCAGGAACATGGAAGCGCCACGTACAGAGGGAAAAGAAACAATGACAATGAGCCGACAACTAAAGGTGCACACACCTGAACTTAAATAGCAAGGCACTTCACGAGACACAGGTGCGCGTAATTAACAAATGGACAACAAACAGGGGAAAAAAACATGAAACTAAAGAAAAACCAACAACAAAGGCATACAAACTCAAACACCAAACTGGCACTAGTACAACACACACACAGATCGTGACAATTTGCTCCCAAATGCTGATACTTTGTGGCAGGGTTAAGGTTACCACCAGAGTGCCCGCGGGCGCCAGGTAGCCCTCCACAACCATATGAGGCGCCCGCAAGGCTGCTTTTCATTCATGTGTGCAGGTAATGTGAGAACACCAGAAAGAAATGCGTTCTGTAATACAAAATGTGAGTTATCAACATTTTGTTGCTTTGTTTGGGCTAAAATAAGCCATGGAAAAAATGTCACAAAAATGAGTAGCTCTCGGCCATTTTCATTTTGTAAAAGTAGCTCCCGCAGGAAAAAAAACGTTGGGAGCCCCTGCTTTAGTGGAAGGTAGGATTTCATGACCTTATTGAGTGCTAATGTGAATTTTTGTGGTACACAACTTCTCTGAAAAATAAACTCCCGGTGGATGGTGGTTCTAGGTTCATTTTAGTGCTTTTAATTTGACGTTGTTCCTGTCAGTTTTGCACAATCGCTACTAAATAAGATAAATTAGATCGCTATAATGTACATCTGATCACTATAATTCTAGTGTCAATGGCATTGCATTAGCTAGTGCTCTAAATAGCTCTTATCGGCTATGCTGGTAACTAGCAGCTCCTAGCCTAAATTCCAGCCAGCAGTTCCAAGCAAAACAAGAGATCAAATCTAAAAACACTTGTAAGTTGGGACACTTTATGCCAAGTTACCACTGTATAAATGACAAAACAATACCTGTAGTGCGCCAGTAACTTCCCTCTTCACCCAGAGGCGATGTACTTTGTGACAAATAAGTCACAGCAATGCAAATAACTTTGGTCTTGCTGAGAAAGCCATCTACCAGGGCTTTGAAGCTAATCTTGCCATTCAAAATACCCTTTTCTTTGTCTATTTCTGCTCAATACTTGGTCCGGCTTCCAGCTCCAAGCAAAACCACCACCGCTGCTGTTCCTCAGGGTCAAACAGGACGCGCGGACGTTAATAAAAAAACAAAAACAAATAAGAGTGCAAAAGATACTTTTGGTAACGCGTTATTTAACAAACCCATATTAAAATATTTGTTTCTGCCCCTTTATTAAGCCAAATAGCGTATAATTAATTGTACATTACTATACAGAACAATATTACACTATACTTTGCTGTATTTTAATAAAATTGCTACAATATTCAGTATGTTACAATATGACACATACTCTGATGACTAAAAACCCGACAAGGGAGTCAAAAATAAGCCAAATCCGTGCAAGTGTAAACGGCGCTATAGAAGATATGTGTAAAGATCTTTCCAGTCTTGTTTTCATGAACTTCAACCAGATTGATTACAACATATATACTGTATATTTTGTTATGTTCATTTACAATGGGCAAAATCCTTTTTACAAGAGCATACGGGCCATATCCATAATTTTCTAGGGCCGAGAGAGTTAACATGACAAGCTCACTGTAGTCTCATTATTTCACAGGTCGACAAATCGGCAGGCGGACAGCGGCACCATCGGCTTCAGCAACCTTGGCTTGGAGGAACCTAATCCCAGAACTACTACTTCTGAGGAAGTGAATTATTTTCAAAAATGAACTTCATTTCCCCGCACAGCATTCACTTAGAACTCCACTGAGGACGTACTTTCCTTGCATGAAAGGCCGCCGCAAACACCAAAGTAAGAGAGAAAGAGAGGTGCCATTGTGCTTGGATGTATTGCTGAGTGGTATAGAGAGAGAAGTGTTCTGCTGGCGTGAGAGGAGACTTTAATCATCAGCAGCACAGCCAAGAATGCAGGCAGGGTCTTGAATAGATGTATTGTTCCTCTGCAGCAAGGACAAACCGGAGCAGGTAACGGCACTGTCTTCTACGGGTCTCCTTCACTTCTGCTATTTAGCTCTCCCTCCCCCGCCCCTGACATTGGCCTCATTTGAAAACAACCCAAAAAAATATAGCAGAAGCGTTAATTGGTGGTTGTTTGCCGCTGTCAGTCAAAGGCGAGGTGGTGAGAAGATGTTTTCATCAGGAGAGAAACATTTTACTGTTATGGTCTGCCTTAGTGTGACCCGTTTATTTGCTCAGCTTGCAATTAAGATACACGGTATTGTGTGGAGCAGGTGGCGGCGGCGTGTGGGCGTGGAATCTCCTCGAGATTCCACTCCTGAGCATACTTAATGGGTTGGGCAAAATGTGTTCTATTTTATATTACTGCCAAGTATACCGTTTATACTTCTAGATCGCCCATTTCACTGTTTAAAAAAAAAAATCTAAATAGTAACACAACACACATCACACGACTCCACATAGTTTAGGTCAGTGGTTTAGGGCCCGGCATTATGACAGGGGGAGGTGCGGGGCTACCATGAACACTTTTCATTGTCGCCGTATTATTTAGGCGGGGTGTGTTTTTGGAGATAAAATCGTTTTATCTCCAAAAAAAGTTTAGGAACCACTGGTTTAGGTGAAGTCCTCCTTCGACTGATGTAGGTCAGCTTCCCCAACGTGACATAGTTTGTCACTTCTTTTGTTCATAGATTTGACTATACATCCTTTTTTTTCCAACCTGTCTCCTGGCCTGCAGGAGTCCAAAGTCAATCAAGGTTGATTTATTTAAAGAAACCACAAAATCTTTTACAAAAGGGTTTTGCTTGGTGAGGTACATTTTATTCCAACAATTCTGGACATAGTCTGGTCCACTCCCCTCCAATAAGTTTGTACTTTGAGGGCATTCCCAAACACAATGAAGTAGAGTACCTCGTTCTTCTAAACATTTATGACCGGTATCTGGCATATTCAATTTTACTGGTGTTATGAAAAAAAGTTATCTCCAAAGTGGGGCGCTGCAAAAGTTGTTACGGTTAGGCGTGGTGAGAGTCTGGATCCCCAGACGCAGAGGCGAAGAGGCAGGTAGGTGAAAACAGTCTTTAATAACAAAAGGGTTGGTAAGAAAAAGCGACGGTGGAAAAAACATGCATGAACTACAACGCAGAGCTCGGTGGAGAGGAGAAGGCAGGAAAACTAGGCGAAGTAGGAACGTGCACGTGGCAGTACCCCCCCCCCCCCCCCACCTTCCCTTTACAAAAGGTCGCCACCTGGCGGCCTACCTGGCTTCGCCCGGAAGCGTTTGTAAAACTCTAAAATGTGAGCGCAAGAAACCCAGGAACGATCATTAGGGCCGTAAACCCTCCCAGTCCACAAGGTACTGAAAACCCCGGCCCCTTCTTCTCGCGTCTAAAATAGCCTTGACCGCGAATGCAAGATGGCCATCGATCAGCCTGGGAGGAGGAGGAGGCACCTCTGGAGGGCTCAAGTCACTGGATGCGATGGGCTTGAGGAGGGAGACGTGGACGGCCGGATGAATCCTGAGGGAATCTGGAAGACGCAGCAACACAGAGAAGGGGTTAAGGATACGGACAATAGGGTATGGACCAATATACCTGGGCTGGAGCTTCTTGGAATCCATGTGGAGAGGCAGATCCCTGGACGACAGCCACACCCTCTGTCCGGGCTTGTACTCCGGGGCGGCCGAGCGATGCCTGGTTCCTGGTGGAAAAAACACCATGAACTACAACGCGGAGCTCGGTGGACACAAGAAGCTGCCGGAGGCACTTGAAAAGTCGCGAAGAAGAATTAGTACACGAGGCGTAGTCTTGGGTTTGTGGAGGAATAATCCCGCGTCTCCCAGCCGACAGCACTCAACCTAAATAGCCGGGCTTGATTAGGGACAGTTGTGTCCAGCAGCTCCACCTCCTGCCGGCCGAGAAGGACCTGGAAAGAACGTGGAAGGAACGTGCAGGTGACAAGTTATTTTCAATGGATCCACAAGTATGACTTGGTGACGATGTTTTGATGCATTTGATAGATCTTTCAGATTTTCCTTTTGAAATTTGCCAAGATACCAACTTTCCAGGTTTCTCCCCTTGATCGTAAATCTGTTTCAACCACTTCTCACTAACAGCTGAGAGCTTCTTATATTTGGTCCTCAGCAGAAGTAGGTCTTTTTCATGGACAGGATCATAGTTTACATTAGGACTATTACCAAGGTTTTCATTTGCTTCCTTTTTTCTTTCTTTTCTCTGCATTTATACATTGTATAACCCAGTGGTTTTCAAACTGAGGGGCGCACCCCCTAGGGGAGCCCCAGCCTTTTCTTTCGGAAATGGGCTCGCCCGGGGAGTAATCCAATGTAGCCCCGCTACTGGGTATCAATATCTCCTATGTAGTTCGAGGTTTGTAGCCAGCTCACTTGCAAGCGCCAGCTTGGTGGGGGACAAGGCAGATTCTCCACTTGCATATTTAATGAGCTAGCAGCAGGATCCCTGATGACTACACTATCATACCAGCAATACTTCACTCTGGGGCACAAGTTCTCAGGATACAAGGAAATAATCGGGAGTGAGACCTAAGCGCACCTGAGTGACAGGAATATTATTTTTTGCTTGGGTTTTGCTCCCACCCTATTTCAACCAGGTATTATTTGCATCTTCGTGATGTCAATAAACCCGTGCACGCGATCCAGTTCTGGGTCTGGGGTACAGTTAAAGTCTCCTCACAATACAGCTTCCATGCAGTGTGGACAAACTCATCCAAAGTCACTAAATTCAGTTTCAGTGAAAGTAGGCTGCCTGGGCCAATTATATACCGACCAGCCCGATCCTGTATTGTATTTATCGTCTGGAATGGTATGTCCTTATGATTCAAAATAATGACACCTCTGGCATAACTGTAATATGATGCGTGCAGCACCAGCCCAGGCCATCCATTTCGGACAGATTTAATGTCTGAGGGCGTCAAATAGGATCCTGAACAAACACCACTTTAGATGTTTAAATCTGTTTAGAACTTGCTTCAGTTTGCTTCGTTGTCGTTGGCCTCTGAGATTCCTGTATATTTTTAGGACTAAAGGTTGTTATACTTTTCATTGATTTATCAGGCGAAGATGGGTACCCTCTTTATTGAGCATTGTTTTGTGGAGTGTGGACTATTCGAACAAATAGTAAAATATGTACACAACCAAAAACAGAAACTCAACACTCAAAGCCCCTCCCTTACTCAAGATTAACTGTGGGGCTGGGACTGATCCACCTAATGGAGGTGCAGCTAGAACTATGAGGCATCTGACAATACAGACAGAGTTTGGTATACAGTAGATATTATGGTAAGAAGATTGGTAGCAAACCAAATTTGGACTTGTCATGGAATTATGATTGTATGTCTTATGCATATATCAACCAATGTTTTAAAACAATAGATTCCCTGTGCTACACAGTAAATCAGGGCACCATGACTTTGTTGGCATGGAAACAGGCTCTCACTGGGGTGATATGCCTAGCCAGGGCCTTCATTTTTGCGGTGGAATTCCTCAACAGCCTCGGGCGATGGAGCTTCCCTGTGTGGAGGACTCTCGTCTATCTGCAGGGGTCCGCGAAATGTTCCCTTCTCGACAAAAACTTTCCTAGCGCTGTCTCGCGGTTTTCGCAGAGAGGTCCTCCGTGAAGAAAAGCTTGTCGCCGCCACGAGTGATGTCATGTCGTTTAGACGATGGGAACACAAACTCTCGGTTTTGATAGTGCAGAAATCGGATAATGACTGCTGTGTTCTGACCCGTGTAGTGAGACCCTGAGTCATGTTGGGTATTGACATCCCGCGATTACGTTAAACTTTAATCTTACTCTTTGCATAAATAAATACTTGCCTTTTCTTCACTTCCTCGCGGGGGCCACACGATAGGGGCCACAAAACATCGTCTCCCCTGATTTACACTTTTTCCCAGCTGTTCTTCTGTCGCCAGGATTCACTTTTTGGCCTCTTTCATTCTTGTAGCATTAAAGTTTTTTCTCTGCAGTGTTTTTCAGAGCCACAAAATTATGCGGCCATCCGTGAACGCGGCTCCACAGCGGCCCTGCCCATTTCTGTTAATCAAAAAGGGGTTCCGCCTCAGACAGATCATCCAATCTTCATGCAGAAGCTACCCCATAGACCCCCAGAGATGTTGAGCGTCCGATAGGTGGGACAAAGGCCAGCATTTATCCAATTACCACCATGTTTTGCGCATTGTGACCACACAATCTACACTTCCAACTTTGAAGTCAGTGGATGCTCAGTGTCCAGCGCCGTGGCGTGCTAGGATGATTGAGAAGGAAGTCATGTCAGTTACCTGTGATAAGTTGCTCATTCTTAACAAAAGGTTAGTGTTCTAGCGCGTTTTTATGGCAATATTGGGACAGCCTTATTTACAACTTATGAGCGTTAGGTCACCATAACATGTTCATCCTGAAAAACAATAGTGCTCAAATTTGAAATTTTCCCTTTTTATTTATTTTTTAAAACATTTTTTATCACTAGAACCAATCTGGACAAGGAGGAAGTTGCCTCGAGAACCCTCCCCATCCGTGGAATACCGTGCTTGCATATTGTTGTGGTGCATTTTTTGTTTATTTGCTGTTGTTGCTGCATATTTGCTTGATTTTTATGCCCGCTTGTTGTGTGGAGGGCTTTTTCTCGAACACTCAAGCCGATGGAGTAAGCCTGTTTAATAAAAAAACCATTTGCCGCGTCAGGTTCTCGGGTATTTATATACTTTCTGAGGACAGTTGTTTTGATACTGTTGCTGCCGTGGTTGATAATTGACCATGTAGTGAAAGAGATCCAAATTTTCCTTTACACTTTTTCATGCCTTAAACATTTTTTTGGTGGTAACATCCAATTAACGCCCTGTCTTCTTTGCGGTGCAAGCGAGAATTACAGTTTTTGTGCCCCACAGTCCATAGTACTTTAGTTGGAATTGATTTCCTGTTGGCTTCCTTGCCCTTCAGCAAGTCCCAGACGCCATAACTGTTGCTTGCGTGTGCCCCCCTCACTGTGACAGACTGTATCGCTGTAAGTGCATGTCCATCTGAGTAGTATGTTCAATAGAAAGTGGAGAAATTGTTTCCCCCCCTGACTAATGGCTGACTAATGACGTCTTTCACCCCCTACGCATTCAGAATAATCGGTCGCAGGAAAAAGAAGAATTTAAGAGGCTGCTGTTGAATTTGTGTACTAAAAAGAGGTTTTGGCGGAGCAGCGCAATGCGTGCCTCAAGTTCGATAACATAGCGGAGCGGTGGTTCAAGTCTTGCTCACTTGTTGGATTTGTTGCAGAGTGGAGTGGCTTATTTTTTTGAGCTGTTGACATGATGGGAGTTAAGAGGGAGGGAAGAGCAATGGGGTGAGAGGAAAAACAAATTCAGACCATTAATCATGGCTGCTGATGGTGGTCTCTTGTCTAACTTGTCTAATTGCTTCCCCGCCTCTGACGTTCTCATTAGCATCACGCCGTCTCGTCCGTCTCTCTCGGGCCGTCTCTCGGCGTCTTCTCCTCGTTCCCCTCTCGGCGTATGTGGCTTGTTTTGCAATACAGCGGCAGAAGAGAAACGGATCGGGCTCGAAATATGATGAATTAGTTTTACTGCCCGTGCTTGGGTTGTTTTTATGCTTGGGGGTGTGACATCAAACGCACCACGCGTGTGTACAAAATGTTTGAAATGGTGCATTTGTGGCATTTGGACTGATGTAATTAGCAGAGGAAATAGAGGCGTCATAATCGAGCAATCACGAATTTCCATGCGTGCGGAATGGGACGCCCCGTCAGACGGTGGTGTCTTTCAAAGACGTGTTTTATGTGTTAAAATCAGAGGAGTGACTCAAATGCATTTGTCTCACAATCATACAGTCGCTACATTACGGTTCGAACGTCGAGCTCTCCCCAGTTGCAGTTGTTCAAAAATCTAATAATAAATGATTACCGTTTTGTGGTTGAATACAGCCTCTTAGTAAAAAAATACACATTTAAACGTACATTGTATAGTCACTTTGGTATTTATTATGTTGACTATATTGATTAATACTAGTTTTACGCCATTTAAAGTATCTATTACAATACTTTAACGAGACAATCGCCACCGCGGGAAGTACGCGTATTCCATGCTATGTTATTGATATTGAATCACTTGAATTGACTTATCACGGTCAGCCCAGGGACCAATTAACTGCAACAAACAAGGGAGGACTGTAGTTGTGGTTGGTCTTCTATACAGGGGTGTATGGTACGGTATATGCGCAGTTTCTTCATTCGCTTATGGAGTAGTTGGGATTGAGCCTTATTGAACTCTGCCGGGCCGCAAGTGACTACACATGACCAGACAAAAAAAACCAAACATATGCGCCTTTATGTCAGATCAAGTTTAAGTTTTATAGTTAAAAAAATACTTTTTTTGATCATAAAATCTTAAGTATTTTGTATTAAGTGAATGTACTTTTACCCATCCATCCATTTTTTTATGCCGCTTATCCTCAGAGTCACCGAGGTATGCTGGAGCCTATCCTAGCTGCCTTTGGGCGAGAGGCGGGGTACACCCTGGACTGGTTGCCGGCCAATCGCAGGGCAGACAAACAAACATCCACACTCCCATTCACACCTATGGACAGTTTAGAGTCGCCAATTAACCCAACATGCATGTTTTTGGAATGTGGGTGGAAACCGGAGTACTCGGAGAAAACACGGATCAGGGAAGAACATGCAAACTCCACACAGAGATGCCTAACCCCTCCTGACTGTGTGGCCAACATGCTAAACACTCAACCACTGTACGGCCTAATGCATTATTAATATTACATAAAAATCATTTTATATTAAAAATCATTATTTTGACAAATTTTACAGTAATTGTTTTCTATTGTTAAAGAAAACTTTGGTTATTTTTAACATTTTTTGTATAATGTATTATTTACTGTATATTTGCTTGCTCTGCAGCTTTCGAGCTTTGACACGTTTACACTTTATCCATCACTTCATAACGCGATGCTCCCATTACTACAGCGGTTCTCAATTATTTTCAGGGGTACAGATATGTTTTCACGCCCCCACCGATTTTAGAGACGGAAAATATCTATTTCGTCATGGGCCCTGTTCAGAGTAAACTGGATGCATGAGCATACTAGGGTGTTGAAAATAAAACTGCATGCTGAGTATGACAAATTCATACATGTTGGCAGGTCAGAACTAATACTGAAAGTCCTCGCTGACGCTTCAACGCTGGGGGTTTTGTTTGAGAAGCAATATTCCTGACTCAGGTGCTTTATTTTTAGTCTTAAAAAAAAAATTTACTATCCAAGTTGACACTTCTCATTAATGACTGGTGGGAGGTGCAATCCCATTCATTATACGACTCGTCTCGGTTGCAGGCGTGCATGACCAGCGGGGCCTTGGCTCACCTCTTTTAAGCCTGCTGGGGTCAGGGAAGAGTACCTTGAATGCAGATCAGAGCATCACACCAGCCCGTCACGGCACGGACAGCCGAGTGTGAGGACGTTCTCCAACTGTAAATTTCAAGTGTAACCATGATCCCCGTCCCCATTCAACCACCTCCCCTAAATCAGACTCATATCTTGACGCAAACTCCCCACAAGCGTTGAGTGGTTAGTTAGCAGGGTCACTCCAAAACACAAGAAAAAAACCCCCAAAATTTCACACTTGCCAACTGATGATACTTTGTCACATGACATGCAGGGCTGGAAATGTTCATCGGCGTCCTGCAGGCTCGTAAAATATCACGCAGTGTCATTAAATTGCGCTGGAGGCTGAAAGTGTGTGGCAACGTTGTGAAGACTGGCAGCCCGCGGACACTGAGATCCCAAATTATTTTTTTCGGTTTTATAAGGGAATGCCTGAACGCCACTCAATCATTCAAACGCCCTTCAAGTATTATCGCGCTTTACAGTGCCAATCCTGTTTATTGGTACAAAAAAAGAAGGCTGGGCATGTTTTATGAGCTCATGCATGATTCGGTGACACGAACGTTCCAGGGGGCAACATAACGTGAGCATCGTAACACCCCCGCCCCAGCTGAGACTGTCCACGGAGTGTTTTTAAAAAGACTCGCACAGAATGTAAGAGTGCAGGAATCAGATACTTTTGCTGCTGGGTAAGAATCCTAGAATACAGGTATTCACGTTTACCGTGTAGCTATACTGTACGGTACTACTGCTCTCAGACGCAAATACATCCAGAGCGTTGGATTGATAAAGTGATAAAATACCAAACATACTGTACCACATACTGTATACCAAACCTTCCTTCCATATGGGACCTGTATTGTTCCAGCAGACCACTTACCCCTTCCAACTGACACAAACTATTCACTCTCCTCCCCTCGGGTCAACACTTAAACATGTCAATGTTGACCCCCCCCGAAAGAAAACTGAATGTGAACACTGGCTTTTGTTACAAATGCAGATAATGTCACCGGTTATGGATGCAGTCATTTCGGATGCGGCAAGAGTCGGAGCGGAGAAGATGCCTCATTCATGTGCCGCATGAAAGTCTACGACTCTTTTTACTGCCCGAACCAAATCCCGCGGAATAACCTTTCACAGTAACCGTTACCTTTTGATAGCATTTGGTCCATAGACTGCATGATTTAGCCATCATAGCATCGGTTTGAGAGCGTCGTTTACAGACGTGCAAACTATGCATTCCCTGCACACAGTTCGTTCATTCATTGTATGTCTATGGGGTAGCAGGAATGTAAAAAAACCACGTAGATAGCGGCAGACAGACACGATAATATCCGCGGGAGACTGGTGGATAATGGCTCTCACTGTGGATTGCTGGAGTCCCAAATCTTTAGAAATGGTTTTTATAACATTTTGATGCTATCAGTTAAGGTATGTTTTAACAGAGGTGGGCAGAGAATAAAGTAAACTCTCAAAAACAGAGAATAAAGTAGTAATATCATAATGTTTTAGGAGAATAAGGAAGAGTCCGAATTTTACTACAAATACGTAGTAATTTATTGTTTAACATTATTTGAAAAGAATTTGCAAGGAGAGTCAGAACAATTTTTATTATATGAGAATATAGTCAATTAGTTTTTGTTTTATGATAATAATGACATAATATTACAAAAATGTAATTTGTTTGGACATATTTCATACAAGAAACTGAATTGTAAAAATAGAATAATGTCATAATATAGCTAAATACGTTTGAAGGGTACAGGAGTAATATTACATTTTTTATTTTAGAAGAATAAAATAATATCCTGATGACAAATGTTGCATTTTATTTTTTTTTCCAAAAGTTCATTGTCATTTAACAGAAATGATTTCAGTAATATTAGGAAAAAAGCATAAACATAGAATAAAATCATGGTACTTTATTGACAAGAATACAGTTGTAGTATTACAATTTTGTTATATGAGAAAAAAGCAAGAAAAATGCCACAATTTACAAAGAAATGTTTACCAATCTAAATTATAACATCACGGGGGGACGTCAATATGAAAGAGTAAAGTCATAAAATAACAACATTGTTTTGTAATGTAAAAAAAAAAGTTTTACTCAATGTCAGGAAAAAATGTTGGAAATCTGCGCAAATTGGAGGTCGACCAGCATCTTGGAACAGAAGTTTGAAAACAGTTTCTCATTTTTTGTCTTGACTGTGAAAGCGAGTGTTCAAATATGCGCCGATTTAATTGCCAAGCTGAATCATTGACGAGAGCCCTCCAACCATTCAGGATGAATGGGATTATGGTAAAGTAATCTATGTAAGATCACGTGTGCATGTCAGAATGAAATGAATACATGCGTTTTGTGAATAATCAATTATTCACACTGCTGATTGCTGAACTGCAATAACATTCCCTTTGCTGCTTGGATTTCAATGTTTTTTTTCCAGCACTTTCAATTTAATATTTGTGCAAAATATAGCAGTACACCAACATTCATGATATTAAAGCTGGTGGACTGGGAGCAAATCAACATGACATATACGTTTAGAGAGACTGAAAGACATCTTTATTGTCATTCATGAATAGAAGAAATGATTGTTTCTGTGTTCTATCTACCGGTGATTCCTTTCTGGATAAATGGAATTGATCGACAGGAAAGTGACATTGCTTTTTCTAAGCCCTGAGATTTATGAGTATGCCCTGCTTTTGCAAAGCAATGTATTTTAGCTGTAAATGTGGGAAAAAATGGTTAAATTATGAGAAAAAGTCTCTATTTTGAATATGTTTCATTTTACGACAAAAAACTAACAAGATTAATGTTTGATTAATGATTAATATGATTTTATTAGAAAAAATTAATTTATAAGAATAAAACTGTAATATTCTGATTTTTTTTTGCTACTGCAAATAAAGTTGTACTGTTAAGGAGGGAAAATGCAAAAAAAATAAAATTCCACACAATTTAAACATTTTTAATATCACCAGTAGAACGTCAACAAAGTCCTAATTCACAGGATTGTTGTAAGGATAAAGAAAAACCTGTAATTAAAAAGCAGTTTTTTTCCATTTTATGGGACTGAAGTTTTAATAATAAAATAAAAGGAAAAGAAAATTTTAAAAAATCGGCAAAAAAGGGTAAAATAAGAAATTGTAAACATACATTTTCCATAATTAATTTTCAAATTTGGGGGGGGGGGCAAAATCCTACAAGAATACATTTTGTAATTTAACGAGAATAAAGTCGTACGAAAAAACATCGCATCACAATTTTACTATAAAAAAAAAATTATGTAAAAATGGTAATAAATAGGTACTTGGTTTAGGTTTGTCAGACAATAAGAGTCCACACCATCACCACAGTGTAATGGAATGTGTTCCTACTCTTCCCAGGTAAGGTCTTTGTGCTCCAACCCCCTCCATCCCACCCCAAGTGTCAAAAAGGTTTGATGATAAAGACAGCGTGGGCGTGAAATCGTACTACATGCTCCGATGCGTTTGAGTCATCAGTGTAGCTGAAGCGTCAGGTGGATAGCAAATAGTGTAGGAGGCACATCTACCACCGGGGTAAGGACCATTAGTGGTTGTTACGCATACAGTAGCTCTTGTCTCCATGTTTGGGACAACAAAGTCATTGGTGTGTAAGACTGCACATAAGCGATAGTCTGGACTTTGGGCACCGCTCGTTTAAGGGGTAATTACATGGTGTAGTTGTTATTACATGGAGAGATGCGACTGAGGCCTGCATAATTTGGTCTAGTGTTGCCACTTGGGCCTTGCAGGTTTTATGTAGTCCTTAGACAATAAACAACACAATTCGACACTCCAAGGAGGATTTTTTTCATTTGTCCTTGCTAAAGTCAAGATTAGAGGCAGAATTTTAATTAAGGACAATACTCATCCCTAAATCAATATGACAGCAAATCCCTTTTTGAGAACATTCGGTCTCGTTTGTTTCCCCCCTCACAGTTCAATAAACACCCTCAGCGTGTGGATTTCTAATATGAAAGGAGGTTTGCTTTTCACATAAGCGTCCAACGCAAATTGTAGCAAAATACAGAAAATCTGAACACCTACTGCAACATTCTTGCCAACTGCCGTCCACGATAACATTGAAGGCACTGATTGACTGACTGACGGTCTGGCAGCATCTTAGGGAGAGTCGGCGTTTAAAATCCTGCCTCATCTCTGTGCCATTTCCAAAGAGCGAGAGGTTAACTACACAGAGTCTTTTCAAGCAGTCAAAGGTTCAAGTTGGGGACAATTTCAAGTCGTGAGACTGGGGAAGGAGAAAGAATTCAGGCACCCGGCAGAAGAAGCCTACATGATTCATCACCGATCACTAAAAAGCCCGACCCGCCAATTTTGATTTTGATCTCTACCATTTTTTAAAAATAACTGGCAGTATAGACCTTTTTATGTTCCATCTTTTTTTGTTGGACAAAACCCTTGAGAAATACTGCACAGCGACTGAAAAAGCTGGTCGTCCAATGCCATAAACTCCTAGACCTGTCACAGTAAGAACAAATTTTGCTGGACGATAATTGTCCCGCAAATAATATTGACGACATTTTCCAAGGCAATGTTTTTATTAATGTCAAGAGCTTTTTGATGAATTTGTAATAGCTTTATTAAACTAAGCGCTGTGATTTTGTTACCACTATTAGACAGGATGTGGGCTGGAAAAGCCAATGCTAAAGTAATTGCTATACAAGTACATTGAAATTGAGTCGAGGGTAATAAATATGGATACAATATGGATAAAACCAAATATTGTTTTTGAATACCTGGAAATGTCTTATCATTTTGTTACTCCAAATCATTCCTTTTCCCCCTGACGTGTTTCCAGCTCTCCTAAATATCTTATGATCCCAAAAATGTCAGAATAGGTCACTAGACAGACAACCTCCTCCCTCATCCTATTTTTTTATCATCTATGGAATCTTGTGCCGTGAAGTTGTTGAAGGCAAACATTTAAACGCTCTAACCGTGGTGTCGGTTCAGTTCAGTTGACACCCTTACGAGCATTTTTAATAAGCCTGTCGTCTCTTTCCTTCCTGGATGTCCTCGGATGTTAATTTCCTGTCGGGCACCAAGTAAAACGGTGTGGACCGTCACATCAACACACAGTTGAAATGAATGCTTCAGAGACCAAACCGAAATAGGAGCGTCTGGCCTGAGAAGCAGAATAGCTCTTTGTGGTTCAAGTGACTGGAGGATGGCTTCCCAAACAACAATCTCAGCCATTGTTTGGTCAGTTTTCTACCATAAATGTGTAATGCATTTTACTTTTGCAGGTGCCCTTGATGCTCTTCACTCATTGCGCAATCATTCAAAGAATCAGTTTAGAATCTCTCACTGGTCGTTGGCGTTACACGAGCAAGATGGTTTAGCCTCACGGAATAACTCATGGTCAGCAGTCACTGGAGGCCCGGACTTCATTTTCCAAGCTCCGAATTCTGATGACTCCTCGACTATCTTGGAATTTTACCATAACTACATGAAGCCTTTGAAGCGGTAGGACTGATAGTGTCTTCAGTTTTCATTTGAACATTATAAATCCACAAGGATTCTCCAGGAGTAGAAATGGCTTATGGGCACTTTCAAATGGTTTGGGATTAGACCTCTAGAATCCCTGAAAGACTGAGGATTCAAGACTGTGTCCTGGTTTGTTCTTTGATCAGCACGTCCACGTTCATGTTGTGATGTATATTATTCCAAAATGAAGATTCTGTCTTTTTCATGTACGTGTGGTCCCCCGGGTTACGATCGAGTTCCGTTCCTACAACTGTGATGTCAGTTAAGTTTTAGTTATGAGTCGGAATATACACATAAAATATTAACACCCAAGTCACTCGCACTATACACGGCACACAAAAAACCACATAAAATATAGTAATACAAAGATGAAACCCAATAATTGATGTAAAAAAGAGAGAACAACTCATTCCTTTTTCCCTGTGGTTGTCTTGCACACTGTTAGGGGCGTTGCAAGTGAGGGAGAGACAGGTCACACGGTCAACAGGTCTGAAAGATCTAGGTTCAAATCTCCATCGGGTATCTCTGTGTGGAGTTTGCTTGTTCTCCTCTCACGTTCCGGTTTCCACCCACATTTCAAAAACCGGGATGTTGGTTAGCCGGCGACTCTAAAGTGGCCATTTGGTATCACCTGCGACCGTGCAGTCACTTAATACTGAGTCTGACTGGAGTGAACGCAGCGTTGTTGGATAATGAATGTGATCACTCTCATTTATTAATGATAAACATCATCCTGCTTGTTTAGAAATGTAGAAATGCTCAAAATATTCCACAAAGTCAGTGGTCCACTGTATGCGCGCTCGCGAACGGCGCATGCACGTACTCGCATTTGCACTTGTCACGTAAGTAATGCCATTTGAACTTTCCGCCGTTATAGGAATTGTTTATTCTGGCATTATAGAAATGAATAGAAAGATTCAATGTAATCCACAAAGTCAAAAAAATTGCAGCGGTAAAGCCTTGAGTCCAAATGCTGTAGAGCTGGGGTGTCCAAAGTGCGACAGCGGGGGCCATTAGCGTCTTGCGTCTGTTTTTCATTGGCCCTCGGCACATTCTATAGAAAACTGAAAGAAAATAAACAGCAATTTTTTTTTAAATTTAAAGAAAAAAGTCAAAAAATTATGTGAAAAAAGTAAACTTACAAAAACATGTCATAATTTTACAAGAATAATGTTGTCATAGGAAAAATAACATCATTTTAGTAGCATAAAGTGGAAATATTAAAGAAACATTTTTTAAAATGTTGTATGAAAAAAAAATAAATGTACAATTTTTGAGAAAATAAGGTTTCTGAATAGAAGTATGATGTTCCAAGAAGTCAAAATACGGAAATAAAATCATTAAAAAAATTACTGGAAAATTACAAGAAAAAAGTTGAAAAAAAAACACATATGGGAAAAAGTTACTTAAAATATAAAGAGGAAAAAAGTCATATTTTAACGAGAAAAATTGTGAGAATAAATAATAGTTAAAAATATTTAAATAATATGAGAAAAATGGGTCATTTTAGTAGCTGAGTTTAATTATTAAATAAATCTATATGTGTATATATGTATATGTACTGTATGTATTTGTGTATATATTATATATGTATACATGCATATGTGTCTATATACAGTATATATATATATCTATATTAGATATAGATATATAGATGTCTTAATATGACAAACAAACTAGGAAAATTGGGTTGAAGAAAAGTTACATAAGAATGAAGTCAAAATATTATAAGAATAAAGGTATAATATGACGAAAAGAAAATTCAAGATTCAAGACCTAATTTCATATTAATAATCTGCTTTTTTGCTTATATCACAAAGCGGTGATGCAGTTTTTAGCATTTTTCATTTTTAGCAGTTTTACAAAATATCAAAGGGGCTCTTGCACCCTTTCATTTTTCAGAATGTGGCCGTCGCTGGAAAAAGTTAGGGAGTTAACGCCGCTGCTATAGAGCAGTGTGAGCGCAGGGTAGGGAGTGGTAATTTAATTTTGGCCTGGTAGAAATGGGTCTGATCACAGTGATCTGATCTCAAAGTAAAGATTGATACAGTATCATATTGAACCCAAGGGACTGGTGGCTGCAGCGTTTGTACTTTAAGAAGCAGTTGAGCCATGTACACATACAAGTGATGTAACGCTCTTGCATTTGGACATTCGCGGGGTTTGTCATCGTTGCCTCCTCAAGTCTGTCCCTCCATTTTTGCAGCCGCCTCTCCTCGTGATATGCGCATGAAGCTCATTTTTCAGAGTCTGTTAGGGATGTGCAAGGCTAGCCCGGGAGGTCAGGGCCTTGTTTCACGGATGAATTATCCCCTCAGCACTGGATCCAGCCCATGATTAAAAAGGAAAAAATAAACCACACCCCGTGGAAATCGTACAAATGATGAATAGCTACGCTCAGAGGGACTTAATAGCGTCTGAAGCGGGAGAACCGGCATAAATGTGTCGGACGGCCACCAAAACAAAAACAAACGCACCCAAGCATACTGTACACACTTTCATGATGGGATGCAGAGGCCGTTCTGCTTCACAAAACCTATAATGCAACATACTTACATGGTGTGAATGCGAGAAATCTCAAGCTTATAGGCTTTGTTTTTCCTCTTATCGCTTGGAAGGAAGGTCTAGCCGGCCTTGTCTTCTATCTCAAGCCTACCGTCGACGTAAACACACAACTGATCTTGAGATTTGCTGGTAGCAGAATCAGCTTGACATTTCTGCAGTTTAGTGCATCTGCTTGGAAGGCACTGCACCTGAAGACCGTCGTCGTCGTTATTGTAAGAAGATAAAATGCACTGCAGCACATTTTGGTCCTCGACTTCATAGGTACAATAAGGACTTAGCAGAAAGTCGGGAAGTCTGGCCGGTCACGTCTGTGAAATTTAATGTTGATCCACTAGAAATTTGATGCATGGTGGCCTACGCAGCTCTTATCTATTGTTTGTTCGTTTGTTTGTTTGTTCTCCCAGGGTGTGTGCAGGTTTTCTCTGGGGCCTCCTTCATCCCCATATGTTCTCTATGGGAATTAAATCAGGGGAACATGCAGGATGGTCCAAAAGAGGATGATGTTCTCCACGAAAAAGTCCTTCGTCAAGCAAGCATTATGAACTGCAGCGTTGTCCTGTTGAAAAACCCAGCTGTGACCACACAGATGAGGGCCCTCAGTCTGTTGTGAGGTCAATATTGGAAATATGGCTTATTGTTTTATTCAAAAATACCATACAGTTAAAAAGCCCCCAATTTTTGTATGTTTAATGAGGGCAGCAATTTGTCCCACTGTTTGATGGTCCTCGAATGCACATTCTTCGTTCACACACTCTTTACC
The DNA here is from genome assembly GCA_024372805.1 of Oostethus manadensis. Taxonomy (NCBI): domain Eukaryota; kingdom Metazoa; phylum Chordata; class Actinopteri; order Syngnathiformes; family Syngnathidae; genus Oostethus; species Oostethus manadensis. The sequence goes on along the minus strand of QODF01000026.1, from coordinate 3,562,230 downwards.
CTTTTTCTTTCACCTATTTGCTCCCAAAGGCTGATACCAGGTGGAAATGCATTTGATGACCTTACTGAGTGCTGATGTGCATGTTTGTGGTACACAACCTCTTTGAAAAAACAAACTCCAGGTGGATGGTGGTGACTATGCATTCGTTTAGTGTTTTAATTTCATGTTGTTCAATCATACTAAATCCGACAAATTATATCGCTTTAATATACTTGCAATCGTTTTAGCTAGCGCCCCAAATAGCTCTCAGCGGCTAAGACGGCAGCTCCTAACCAGAATTTTAGCTAGCAGTTCAAAGTAAAACAAGACACGGCCCACATCTAAAAACACTCTAGTGGTCGGGACACGTCATGCCAAGGTACCACTGTATAAATGTAAATGCAGTGCGCCAGTAACTTCCCGCTTCTCCCAGAAGCGATGTACTTTGTGACAACTCAAGTCACAGCGACACAAATAACTTTGGTCTTGGTGAGAAAGCCATCTGCCTGGGCTTTGAAGCTATTGCCATTCAAATTGTCCTTTTCTTTGCCTATTTCTGCTCAGTATTTATTCCAGCTTTTAACGCCATGCAAAACTACAGCCACTGTGGTTCCTCAAGCTACATTGTGGGCGGAGGGTCAAACAGGATGCGGAATACATTTGTGCCGTTATTCGGGTATTCTGTAATGCATCATTACTTTGACAGCCCTAGCATTTCTATTTTTTTTCATTGTTTTCTGCATGTAAAAAACATGTCTCCACTTTGCTGCAGTGCTTTCTTGCTCCTTTTGAATATAGTTTGTCTCCTTACCATCTCTCCTCCATTCTTGTAGTTTGTTAGAAGGTCAGAATTTGACTGACGCTGTGTTCTTTTCACCATTTCCCCGTGATGCTGCAATGAAGCGCTCAACCGTGGCCATAAAGTCTCAGTTCTGAAGGATTATGTCGTCATAAATGAATTCTTGCTCACCAAGCTCCCGTTTCTTCCGTTGTCATAGTTACTTGACATTGACACAAAGTCCCTTCAGCAGTCTGTTTCGGTGTTTTAATCCGCAGTTCCGCTGTTTGCAGATAAAACTGCAAACTTCGTCAGTCATACATGCATTGCATCAGTATCGAAATACCAACATTGCAATACGAGCCAAATATTAATGGATGCCAGCAGGTGAAAAAGAATTTTTTTTTTTTCGGAGTAATAAAATCTAATCAGAATTGAATTATGTGGCAGTTCTATACCCCCAAGCCGTGTTATCATTCTGACACAGCACTGCGATTTGCTTCACTTGTCTGTATAATGGGGGTGTCACCCCATCGGCAGCATACAGCTCAAGACCATTATGGAGTATTGTTCCAATACCATTTCCCTAATCTGCAAATTGCCTGTTACCATTTCAATGCAGGACAATTTAGCACGAGGACAAACAGACGAAGAAGAAGAGCTGTCAGACACAAAATAACGTTGTATTTACTGATAAGAATACACATAAGGCGAATCTCCATATGCACGTAGTACTCAAACAAAGGCAACAGGAGAAAGTGCAGCGTTTTTCCGCTTCACTGAATCCGGATCTGCATCCCTTTTTGTTTGTTTGGCTGTGCTGCCTCGTTCCAGATAATGCTTTTCTTTCTTTCCTTCCTCTACCCGCAATCTTGCCACTTAAAGGCTGCCTGACAGCTTGTCAATAAGAGCAGCACTTTTTCACCCAGTTCACCTGCCACTGTGATTGTTTCCTAGAGTGTCTTATTGACACCCAAGAACCTGATCCAGAGCAAAATCCGCAATCCTGAGATGGCCACTCTAAACTTTTAAAAATTACTTTTCATCACTATGCTTTTATTGTTATTGTTTTTTTTTTTTTTTACCTCTTACCAAAGTATAAGTTTGGTTACATTTTGATTGGATTGTTTTCATGTAACTGCCTCCTACATAACAGACAAGGTCACACATTAATATTCTGACTTTGTGCAAAGGTGGAAACGCCGATAACTAGCCGGGGGGAAATGAAAATCGATGAAGCGCCGCCCGTGAAACTAATCTGTCGGAAAGACTTGCCGTTCAAAGTCTCGCCGCAGACGCGCTTTACGTGAATGGTTGAAATGTGACGCATCCGGCCTATACGTCTGTACCATCAAGACATTCTCCTTCTTAGACTTAGGATTATATCGGGGTGCTGAATTCAAATATGACATTAGTTTTGCTCCATCAGGTCAACATTTTGAACTATGGCCATATGTTGTTTTTACCTTGTCATAATATGTACGCGTATGATCTACATGTACAATCACCATCTCCTTTCATGGTGTACATCTCTATCTTACTTATATAGTTTTATATGATACCCAGTTTATGGATCTTCATTTTATGACCTATTGTTATTTTATACTCGCTGGTGAGTAACATGGCTTCGAGCAGAAGTGCTTGCACAAAACAACCTGACGTATTCTGCTACATCTGTGGTGAGTACACATTAGTGCCTAACAAGAATTCTGTTAAAAGCTTCACAAAGCATGCCTACAATGCCGATTTTAGTATTAAACTTGGTGACCAGGATAAAGCTTGGGCCCCACATACGGTATGCAGGGCATGTACTGAAGGTCTGCGTCAGTAGACAAAGGGCAAGAAGAGTTGTCTTAAGTTTGAAGTTCTCATGATTTGGAGAGAGCCAACAAATCATGTCACCGACTGCATCTTCGGTGCGGCAGATGTAACTGGTAGCAACAGTTATCCAGGTACCTAACTTTGGAGAGCTTCCAGATATTAGTGAGGGAGATTCCTCTGGTGATCAAGAAGATCAAGAGGAAGAGGTGGTCCCTGATGATGATGCTCCGCATCCTTCCACACAAATAGAGCTAAAGGATCTAGTTCCTGATCTCAGCTTGTCCAAGTCCTTTGCCGAGCTGTCGGCATCCGGACGGAAGGAAAAGAACCTTCTCGCAGACAGAACTAGCGTAATGTTCTACAGAAACAGGCACCAAGAATGCCTGTTTTTTCTCTAAGGACAATGATTTGGTGTATTGTTCAGATATTGCGGGTCTCCTGCACAAGCTTGTGGTGCCAACGTTTGGAGACTGATCATTGATAGCAGCAAGCGATCCCTCAAATGTGTTCTTCTAGACAATGGCAACCACTTTGCATCTGTACCTCTTGCTCACTCAGCTACACTGAAGGAGAAATATGAAGCAGTGAAGTACGTAGTACTTCTGTACAGTATTTGGTGCATTGAAGACCCACTGTCCTCATTCATGGACTCTACGAGAGGAACTGCTGCCTGGTAGAGAAAGCAAATAGTCCTCTTGCAGACAAGGACCAAATACTCTTCCCACCCCTGCACATCAGGCTGGGTTTGATGAAGCAGTTCACCAAAGCTCTTGACAAGGACGGTGGCTGTGTCACCTACATGTGCATGGCTTTTCCAGGAGTAACCATTGAGAAGGTGAAAGCTGGCTTTTTTGATGGTCCTGAAATCCGGCAGCTCATTCGAGATCCTGATTTTGAAAAGGCAATGAACACAGTGGAAGCGGAAGCATGGGAGGCTTTTGTTATGGTCGTTAAAAACTTTCTTGGCAACGTCAGGGCCAGTAATTACGCCGAACTTGTTGCTAATATGATCACTGCATTCAGAAACCTAGGATGTAACATGAGCATTAAAATGCTTTTTTTATTCCCTCACGTGCATGGGTTTCCTGAGAATCTTGGAGCAATGAGTGATGAGCAGGGGGGAAGATTCCACCAGGACATGAAAAAAAAAAGGGGACCAGGTATCAGGGACGCTGGGACGCAGTCATGATGGCGGATTACTGCTGGACTCTGAAGGGAGATAGATATCCCTGTCGCTAAGCAATCTAGAGGTGCCAATAAACGAAAGCCTTGATTTTGAACACTGGTGACTTTACATTCGGCTACCTCCCATTAGTAATGTCTACTGTTCAATGTGCAGGAAATCAAGTTTGTAACGTTTGATCAATCAAATGTATAGGAAATGTATTGAGTTATATCAAATTCTTAGATAAGAAATATTGGCATAACTCAGCCCTAACATTATAAAAGTGTTTTTGATTTGGGCAAAAAGTTAGATTTTCAGCCAATCTACTTAGCTTCAAAAGCTGACCCGATTGAGAAAAACGGATGTCATTTTCGAATTCAGCGCTTTTTAATCATCCTGAATCAGTTAAAATTACCCCAGACAATTTTCCAAAATGTTTTTTGTTACCGTGTGTAATGTAATAAGCCAGCCCCACTCAAAGTGGCGCCCTAATAGGGATTTGATATGGCGCCCCCCTCCATTGTCGATTTAACATAGCGGGCAAAAATATTGTTTACTAATTTTGATTTTCTAGGTAACAAATTACAAATCAATAGAAAATCTGAACTATAGTAGCAATCCCCTTACCACAAAATAAAAATCATGTAAATAAGGCAAAAAATGAGATTAAACTATTTAAATAACCACACTGTTATTTATTATTGTTATTGTTAACCACACTAAACAATATCTATAAGTTACATTTACACTATGCCCGTGGTTCCCAAACCTTTTTGCAACGCCCCCTTTTTGGAGATAAAATGAATCTGCACGCCCCCCCCACACACACTGAAAATATGGTAATAATGAAAAGTGTTTGTGGTAGCCCCCCCTTGTCATAACGCAGGGCTCCCCTAGGGGGCGGGCTCTTCACCTTGAAAACCACTGCACTGCATTCATCCAGTTTCTATGCCGCTTAGCCGTACTAGGGTTGCGGGGATATGCTGGAGCCTATCCCAGCACAATTTTAGAGTCACCAATTAACGCAACAATATAAAAAGGTCAAAACAATACATACAAAGTGCTATATAAAGTGCATATAATTATATGCAAAATGGTGTACAAGGCCTTTCCAGACAGGAAGCTTTTGATGCAAAAACTGCACTGTGTTCCGGATACTGTATATTCAATACAAGTACCGGTACTATTTCTGTACAGTATTTGGTGCACTGAAGACCCACTGTCCTCATTCATGGACTCACTTCCATCCTAATTCTAAGGTTTCTAATTCTTATTCTAATTCTAAGGGTTAAATCAGCCTTTTCTTGGTAAAAGATTCCATTTTGTGCTGCTGCGGCCTAATGGTACCCCTGAAATTTGTTGGAATGGGGTTGACCCTAACGGTTTGTGTCCCAGTGCTTTAATCACTGTCATTGATGATGCTGACACAGTGCTTATTCCACTTCCACCGCCAATGCAACAACATCATTTGCTTCCCGGGAGTCACCTTCCCTGATCAATGTTTGACTGGAGCACAAATCCTAAAACCCATGAGCTCTGTCCTGCCGCTGAAATCACACTATAGATTAGTTTATATTATTAGTCTAGACCGCCTGCGCTGCTCCGTCTGTGGCCAAGCAATCAGCTCCAGGTTTCACCTTGTGTGGCTCAACCTTTGTTCTAATTAGTCCCCACTTTCTGTTGACGTGAAAGCGACCGAGCGGTTCAGTTCAGTTCAAAATGGTGCACCACGGTGGCTCCCAAACTTGTTACAGGCACTTCACATGAAGCCATGTACCCCCTAGTCCGCAACACTTGAAAGACATAAAACTTTGTATCTTAATTAATTTGAAATATTGGTTATAATTGATTGGTCTCTTAATTTTATAGTAATTCTGGGTCAGAAATTTACATGATGAGACATTAACTTACATGACATTACTTTAACTTGCAGACATGAAAACAGTCTGACATGACATTCTTCTCCCATTCCATGTGGAAGTGGTACTTTTTTGGCTTTATTCTGATTATGGACTAATATTAGTCAAAAATATAGAAAGACTAGAATAATGTAGTAGTCTGGTCACTAGTGTTATAATAATGAGACATTACAATAGTTTAGATACAGTGCATGGAGTCAGCCATGGTATGTCTGACAAAATAGTTCTCTTCCCATTCTGTGTGGAAGTGGTACATTTTTGTACTCTGTTTGTTACACTTTCCTAAGTTTAGGCCAACTAGTTAGCTAGGTAGCTTGCTAAATGCTATGAGCGGTGTCAGCTTAGTGTAAACAAAGAACAATGGGAGCGTACTGGTGACTACAGTGGTGTTATTTTGTATATGGAGAGCTATAATAATGGTAGAAAACGTATCTAGATGGTCAAACAGGTTTTTTATGCTCTAAAAAATATTAAATTTATTATTATTTAATCCTACTTTGCAGAAATTCAAAATGAATGTACCTCTTGGATGAAAGACAATATTTAGTTTTTGGTTAAACTAAAACCAGTCCTCTCTCCAATATGCAAAAATTCTTTGAGCTTTCAGTGATAAAAACATGCATTGCGTGCATCTATATATGAGGTCTTCACACTGGTTGGCTCTCCAGTAGCCTCCAGTCAGCAGCTTTGCCTTGCATTTGATGGAGCTTTTCCATGCTTGCCAAGCCCATGAGGGAGGTTCCCCGCTTGTTCTCATCAGCCGCTCCATTTTTTTTAAATACACCACATCATTTTACTGCTGCCACAGATTACGGGCTGCCTCCAGGTTCCTGAAAACTTTAATTACTCAACAATTTATCTGAACTACAAAAAAAATAAATAAAAAATCAGCGACCTTCAGAGCGTGCCCTGTGGAATTTCAAGATATCAGTGTTCCCTAGTCCCAGCAGCAGTACATCAGCCCAAATAGAGACCCCTTACAGTATATAGATACAGCCAGCCATATCAAGCTACGCCCATGACTTTTAATTTGATGTCCAACAATCCCTGAACATCTTAGGCAATATGCATTATCACTACTCTTTAGTGTAGCTTAGTTAGCACGTCAGATGGAAAGATTAAAAAAAGGGTTTTTAAACAAAATGCATTCCCTCCTAGAACGCTACAAAGCACAGAGGATGCGGCTGATATGTTCATTTCCCACTATGTTAAGATCTAATTAGTCGGTAAATAAGTTCATCTAAAAGAGGAACCAAACAGTTCAGCTTATTGGAAAAAAACCCACATACAAGTACAGTGGTGGTCGTTTTAAAAGTTAACAAAAACCAGAATGTACGAAAATCAAGGCAATTATGTCAATCCATTCTAAACACCCAAAACGGTGGTTGATTGGGCAGATCATTGGCCTTAATGTCGAGAGGTTCAGGGTTTGAATCTCCGTTGTTTGGAGTTTGCATGTTCTCCCCGTGCGTGTGTGGGTTTTCTGCGGGTACTCCGGTTTACTCCCACATTCCAAAAACATGCATGTTAGGTTGATTGGCGACTCTAAATTGTCCATCAGTATGAATGTGAGTGTGAATGATTGTTTGTCTATATGTGCCCTGCGATTGGCTGGCGACCAGTCCAGGGTGTACCCCGCCTCTCGCCCAAAGCTGGCTGGGATAGGCTCCAGCACATCCCGCGACCCTAATGAGGATACCATGTGGCTAGTAAGAGTATGAAAGGTTTTTCGCTGACTTAGCCAATGTTTCCAGTTGCTGCCATAACATGTTTCGTTCAGGGGAAGGCTGGTTAGTGTTTATGAGGACATGACACCATGAACGAGTGGTCTGTGCAAGCTCCCCCGCACCGTGAGAGGGCAGTCCAGGCACAGTGAGGGGGGTGGGGGGTTCTACCATTGTTGCCACAAAGCCAAATATCCAACTACCAGCGACGGAGACGAATATCCAACGTCCAACATGAAACTAACTTCACCAATGTCTGAAGTGTCTTGTCATTCAGGCTGTTCAGTAAAGAGAGAGGAATCAGAACACAGTTGCACAATAAATGTTACTTCTTAATGATTACAGGTTTACAATGAAACTAGTTTGCTGCCGTGGCGATAGGAGTGTGACGGGCGCTTACTACTGCATTGTTGGCATAAATTAGTTAAATTCATTAAATAACAATAGCAAGCTAGCAGGTTTTTGGTGGAGCTTTGGCAGTAAGCCCTTTAATGTCTTCAGTTTATTTGTTTGAAAGACGGAACAAACCCTGCAGCAACCATCTCACCATCATCGTCCTGGTTTTTGTCACCGTTTCAAATTTTTTTGGTACTTCTTCCTATATCCAAATGGACAGGAGACAGCGGGTTGGAGACTTTTTAATTATTTTTTTTAGGTAAACCTGCTCACCTCATTATGCAAACAGTTCCCCCAGCAAGCCTTTGGAGCCACTGGTGAACCAAAAAATACCCCTTCAGTTCTAACCAGCTGTAGAACCATGACAATGGAAAACCAAAGCTCTAAGAACCAGCTCCACTAAATCCCACCGTGAAAAAGGGGTAAATGTGAGTCGCTTGGATTGGATATGCTGTATTAGAGACACAGTGCTCATTAGTGCATTGTGGTGGTGGGGTTTGAGTTCCTGATCCTAGTAGCTATATGCCTCTGGTGGGGTCTCCCAGGCAAACAGGTGCCAGGTGTGATTCAAACCCTATGACAGGGGTGGGCAAATTACAGCCTGGGGGCCACCAAGTCTTTGAATGAAACACTTTGAAAGCAACTGGTGGACCGGATTCAAACTTTTGACATGCAAGCTGGCAACATGACTTGCAAGTAATCAGTCAATCAGAGACATTTTAATGGTTTAGGTACCTCTTCACATGCAGCAATCCAGATTTTAACTCAATGCAAGTCAAAACATTTGCCCACCACTGACCTATGAGAAACATCGAAAGGTGCGGCCCACATATTTGCATAGACGATGCGAGACGATAAGCGTCAGCGGCCTGGTGAGGAACCTCAGGCGTCACCTTGTATGTTTGTGTAGAATCACATCTTAGGGTTTGTCCATTTTATTGGATCAATATCTCTGTTATTCTCTGAAGCAACTCACAGTTGGATAAGAGGTAAAATACTAGGAGAGAATAAAAGTAGAAAATTGCAGTACAGAATTTGCATACCCAGCTGTGCACTTTCCCCCCACCCACCTCCTGATAAGATGTCTAGTTTGACTTGCAGGTTTACAGATTTCACATCATTAGAATTACATAGAACATCTGCTGCATAAAGAGCTGCAAACCAGCGGCAACTGTTTGCTATATCCACCAAATAGTAAAAAGAAATCTTCCAGCATAGGTATCACCTTTTGGTGCGGGTCCCCTCCACTTTTGTTAGCATTTAAGGCCCCCTCTTTTTAAGGTTCTCATTATTTCCCGGGGAATAATGCATGAATGTCAATGATAACATTCATGCATATGTAGGAGGTGGCTATCTATGGAGGTGTACAATTTGGTGCTGATCCAAATTAAAAACATTCCTTCTTGTTAAGGGTCTGTGCTCTGCTGAGTACATCCCTCATTACCAAGCAGGAAACCTTTTTGTTCCACCGGGGATGAAAATAATTTGCAGGCGGTACTATTTCTGATTCCGGCGGTGGACTCTACCACGTATTAATGCTAGGGGAGTGGTTTCCAAACTTTTTACAGTGGATTACCCCTTCAGATACTTGACCTGAAGCCATGTACCTCCTACTCCTGCACACTTAAAAAAACAAACCATTTTATATGAGTTAACTTGAAATATTAAACATAGTTAACTGATCAATTAATTTTGTAGTAATTTTGAGTCAAAATTTCACATTTTGATAACATTTCATGATCGGATAAGTATCAGAGATTAGTATCCACAATTAAACTTCATCCTGCAAATATTTTAGAAATACTGAACATAGTTAATTAATTTTATAGTAATTTTGGGTCTAAATGTGCATTTTGCGTGTTCACACTTTGATAAAGTTTGACATGAGCACTTACCGTATAAATAAGTAAGATTCAAGATTTGATTGTCATTGTCACAGAGAACAACACAATTTACTTTAAAGCATCAACCCTGCCAAGTTGATGTAAAGTGCCATAGGTGCCCCCAGATCCATCCCACAAATAACCCCGTAAATAACCAGAAATAACCCAGTTTAAACATTTGGCCAATCTGGGAACCGTGCAACATCGTATTATTATACAGATACATGGAGAAGATGACAAAGTCCAGTTCATAACTATTCTTAGTGAATGTGGTTATAGTCCATGGGAGGGGGGCAGAGAGAGGCAGTGGTCAGTAGTCTTATAGCCTGGATACAGACTAATAAGCTTGTTTGGGTCACGCAGGATCTCCTGTACTTTCCTTAGACACCGAGCGGTGTAGATGGAACTCCAGGAGATGGGTCCCAGCGATTTTCCCCGCTGTTTTCACCACGTGCTCAAATGCCTGTTGGTCTGCCTCAGTGGAGCTCGAAAACCACACCAAAAGTCTATAAGCCAGAACACTACTGATGCCAAAGTTGTAGTTCTGTGCCACAAGTTCACCATCAGGGGTCTACGGATATGGGAGCTTTCTCAGGTAGTAGAGCCGTGGTTGGGCTGAGGTCCCAAGGATAGATCCTCTGCCACGATCTTCCCAAGAATTTGAAACAGCAGACCCTCTCCACCATCTCCCAGCCAATGGAGAGTGGTTTGGGGTTTATAAGTCTGTTATAAACAACCTGCGGAAGTCCACCATGATTTCTTTGGTGTTTTATATGTTCAAGGTCAGGTTATTGTTGTCTTGTCTTATCCATGACGGCAGATGTTGCACCCCTTCCCTATAATCTGTTTTGATGTCATTGGTAAAGAGTACAAGAATTGTCGTGTCGTAAGCGAGCTTGACAATGAGGTTGCAGGGGGAAGAGGCAGAGCAGTCATGGGTGAACAGAGTGTAAAGCATTGGGCTCAGAACACAACCCTGGGGCGCCCCTGTGTTGAGGGCAACGGCGGAGGTAGGTGTTATTGTCCACTGTGACACTCATGGGGGATTTTTTAGAAAATCCACAATCCAGTTGCACAGGGTGATAAGTCCCAGTTGGTGGAGTTTGGAGCAGAGCCTGTACGGCCGGATGGTATTAAAAGCCCACCTGTAATCCACAAAGAGAAGCCGGGCACAGGCGTTTTTATGCTCCAGAAGTGTGCAAGTAATTATCCTTTATATCTTTTATTCCAGTCTGATGTTGGCATCCTTCCCTTTGAGTGTGTTGGAGCATCACTTTTGTGTCCACTCATTATGGCCATGGTCTAAATCTGCATAATAATTCAATGCCAAAATGAAGGGGAATTTTGACAATCGTGATAAAGCAGCATCCACAATACAACAATACTGTGCATACAACCAGGAATGTCGCCTCATTTTCGGGGAATCAGCACTCAATGACATGTTTTCCCCACTGGAACACCAACATCAATGAACTCCTCAAAATGAAACACTTTTATGCATCACATAATCCTCACACTTATTGTTCATATGATGCACACTCGGCAATGAATAAGTTCACGTTCTCCTTTCCGCTCCATTCGCCTAACACAGTGAGGCGTTCAGGTGCACATGTAATTGTGAGTATTTGGTGCTAATTGTGTTTAATTTTTATTCACATATCCCTTAACGCATTTGGCGTCCCCCTGCGCATACCCCACTTTGGAAACCTAGGCTATAGAGGACCCTTGACAAGCGCTTTTTGCAGTCTGTCCTCAAAAACAGCAGAGTGGTCTTTTCATATAGCTGATCTTTGACAAGTGTTTTTTTTTTTTCACAGCAGATTGACAAAACAGCCTGTGGTATAGGCTTTGCCCAGCATTTTTGCAACGAGTCCTTAAAAACAGCAGAGCGCTCCTGTCATTCAGAGGATCTTTGACTGGCTTTTTTTTTTTGCAGTTGGCGTTACAAAAAAAATAGAGAGGCTCCTGACATTTAGAGGATCTGTGACTAGTGTTTTTGCAGTCGGTGCTTAAAAACAGCAGAGCACACCTGTCATATAAAGGATCTTTGGCTTGTGATTTTGCCGAGGGTCTTTAAAAAACAGCGCTCTTGTCATATAGACAATCCATGACTAGCTTTTTTTTGCAGCGGGTGCTTAAAAACTCGCTCCTGTCATACAGACAATCATTGACTGGCTTTTTCTTTTTTTTTTGCAGTCGGTGCTGTAAAGCAGCGGAGCGGCTCCTGACATTTAGAAGATCTTTGACTAGTGTTTTTGCATTCGGTGCTTAAAAACAGCAGAGCGCTGCTGTCATTTAGAAGCGGTGGGTCCTTAAAAAACAGTGCTCCTGTCATATAGACAACCTGTGACTAGCTTTTTTTTTGCAGTCAGTCGTTGAAAAAAACATAATTTTGACATTTGGTGAGGTAGACATTCAAAAGTATGGCAGAAGAAAAGTAACACAGAATGCCTAAAAACAAACACTAAGCCACAGCACTGGGCTCGGATGTTTTATGCAACTTGAAATGCATATTGTGATTGAATTCCCGACTGTAAAGACTTAGGGGCGGTTCCACTGTACAGTAAAGACAAACTGGATTTGATGGGTGATGGCTAAAATCTTTCTCTGCGTACATACCTCTCGTCGTTTTTGAACAACCTAAAAACCTGCAATCACGCAAATGCATGCAAGCTGCTCAGTAATGAGGAATTACCGTGCAAATAAATAGAACGTGTGTGCTGCATGCTCTCGGGAGATAATAGCAGATGATTCGGAGACTCATTTGATGAACACGCCAGCGATAAATGTCAACACTGTGGCGCCGAGTGGGGAAAAACAAGCGCGTGGAAAGCATTCCTGCGGGGATTTAGAAAGACATCCAATCGGTCCCCGACTGAACCGATGCCTTTTCAGTCTCACGAGACTAATGTACAGTACGGTAATCGGTGTTTTCCCTCTTAGACGTCCCAATTTTATTTTTGGTTATTTTTACATCACACAATATTAATTAAGTCTCTTTTAGCGTCTCCGCGTGCGTACGTTAACTTTCTAACGCGTGGCAGGCTCCTGATAACGTGGCATCATGTGGCTTTCTTCCATTTTTGTGAATTTACATGGATTGTTTTATGGGTAATGTCATTTTTTTGTTTTCGTTATGACATTTTGTGTTGCACTGTTTTGTCGCTGTGGCGCTCTCCCGTTAACTGTGGGGGTGTCAGGAGACACCTAACAACGAGATGAGACGAGGACGAGAGGAGACTTTAACATTTTACAGCGAAAAATACAATCTGAGTGGACAAACTTTATTTAACCGTGTCAAAAATTAATGCATGTGCGTTTAAAAAAGTTTATTCTCCCACAAATTGACGAGCAAAGATATTGTCAACATTTTTTGAGAGCAAAAAAAGCACTGTTGTAATATACAGTATAATAATAATAATTTTGCTCAATCTCTGCCTTGTCGACCCCATGAATGCACGTTGATATCTTGCATTTTTTTCATACTGTTTCATTGAATTTTGTCTTCATCTATCCATTTTCTCTGCCACTTTTGCTCATTACGGTCATATGTATGCTGGAGCCTATCCCAGCTGACTTTGGTACAACCTGAACTGGTCGCCAGCCAATCACAGGGCAAACAATTAAGCATTCATACCTATGGAGAATTTAGAGTCGTCATTCAACCTAACATGCATGTTTTTGGAATGTGGGAGGAAACTGGAGTACGCTGACACGCAAACTCCACACAGAGATGGCCAATGGAGATTCAAACCCAGATCTCCTGAATGCGTGGCCAACATGCTAACCACTCAACCACCGCGCGGCCCATTTTGTGTTCAACATCTTTTATGTGCGCTGTGTATTGTGTGTGTGTGTGTGTGACTTGTTTGACTATAGCCTGACGTTTGACTAGACACAGTTTAATTTCGGCCGCACGGTGGCTGAGTGGTTAGCACATTGGCCACACAGTCAGGAGATCTGGAAAACCTGGGTTCAAATCTCCGTTGGGCATCTCTGTGTGGAGTTTGCATGTTATCCCCGTGCGTGTGTGGGTTTTCTCCGGGTACTCCGGTTTCCTCCCACATTCCAAAAACATGCATGTTAGGTTAATTGGCGACTCTAAAATTATCCATCGGTATGAATGTGAGTGTGAATGTTTGTTTGTCTATATGTGCCCTGCGATTGACTGGCGACCAGTCCAGGGTGTACCCCGCCTCTCGCCCAAAGCCAGCTGGGATAGGCTCCAGCATCCCCGTGATCCGTGACAGTTGAATTTCATTTGATAAAGGTTCAGCTTCTGGAAACGTATAGAAAATGGAAACTCAATTGTGACTCAAACTCAGTTGGAAACGCAATTGTGAATTTGAGAGAAGCCAGTACAACCATTTGGAATGTCCTGAAGCAGCAAGAAACCACTGATGTTCTAAGTAATAGACATGGACCACATAGACCAGCAGAAACACTACCCTTTTTCCCTCAACCTAGCGTGAGGCCAGGTTCAAGTCCTTCTTCGTATGAGCTAGCTATAATATCCTTTTATAATATCTATTTCATGGTGACATAATGCCATACATATTCCCAATAATAAATGAGGGACAGAAAGGTTTTCACGCCGCCCCGATTGGAAATACTGTTGAGAACTGATGGTATCTAATTATTTATCTGTGCTGTACAAACTGAGCTCGACACTGAAACCAGGAAAATGCAAGGAAAAGGAACGCTGTGAAGCATACAAGTGTATACAAGAGTCAAATTGCATGTTGAGTATGAGCAATTTGTACATGTTGGCAGGTCTGCACTGACATTGACTCCAGCCTCTCACATACCCCCTGACAGTTCACGGCGCCCCCCCGTCAGGGGGCTCTGCCCCACTTTTTGAGAAGCCCTGCTGTAAAGGGATGATAGAAAAGCGCAGACACTCTCAAATCAGCTATGGGCTGTCACGTCTATTGCGGCTCAGTCAAAACAAACTGCTTGGTGTAGTTCAGCTTGCCAAGGAGCCACTGTCCTCTTTCATTAACTATATAACATCTAATCTTCTCTCACGTTGCCCAAAAGGACCTCAAAAGCCTCAGAAAGCCGAACAGCACAACATCCCAGTTAACACATCCTAAAGAAAGGATCCCCACTCCCAAACAGAGCAATGTGGTTTACTCCATCCGATGTCAGGAGGAGTGTGGTGAGGAATTCACGGGTGAAACTAAGCAAGCAAGAATGGCACAACATCGGTGGTCCACAATCAGCAGTGTATCTACATATGAAGGCGTCCGAGCGCAAGACATGGAGGTTAAGATTCTAGCTAGGGAAAAGCACTGGTTTGAAAGAGAAGTCAAAGAAGCCTTTTTTGTCAAGAAGCATGACGAGATGGCGGCTTACGTTAGAAGTTACCCCTCGCACACGATGACCCTATTAGATCAAGGGAGTGGTAGGCCTTTGTTAATGCTAATGTAGTCCACCGCCCCAGTATTGGATAGCTCCTAACAAAGGCCATGGTAATTTGGTGAGACGAGTATGTAGGAATGTGGCAGTTCTTGCCCCTCAGGAGGATCTTATCCTGTCTAGAGGAGTCTAGGCTATGAAGTCTCCAACCTGTGGACTTAGTTGCTCTTCTCTTACCGAAGGCTCGAGCTGACAATTAAGATCCCAACTAAGTATAAAAAAAAGCAAAAATGCTTGTTGAACAGAGCTCTTCCTTAGGATGACGTTGTTTGGAAGGCCAGAGATTGGTGGGACTTTAGAGGTGGAGGATATTGGTTGAATTCCAAATTGCATGACTCTACTTTGAATCAACACACCTCACCGTCGGAAGAGGCTGCGCCGGTATTCGGGGCCGACGATCATCCCTCCACCTTTTGAAGTCAAATGTATTATTCTTCAACGATCACTTTTAAATATTTTAAAGATGAAAGCTCTCTCTCGAAATGTAACCTAAGCCATTTTTGAAGGCTTTTTATTAAATCCACGCCGCCGTGTCATCCTTTTTCTCTACAGAGCAGTGTAATGATCTTCCCCGGCCCCATCTCAGCTGTCAGCCTCAGTTAATAATAGCGACAACCTCACGTAGTAATTCTCATCATCGCCAGAGCGCTCGCTCTTCAGGCAGAGAAAGCCCAGGGAGCCGTGAAACGAGACGTGGACCGCCAACGGGCGCCCCTGGCACACTTGAATGGCGACTGACGTAGCGAGGAGAGGAGCACTGACACGGTGTGGTTGGCGGTGGGGATTAGGTTGACAGATCGTCTCCGAAGACTTGCGCGGAAAGAAGGAAAACCCAACAAAAACTTGCGCACGTCTCCCAGACTTGTTGCTTGGAAATCAAAGACGAGACTGGAAACACAATCAAGTACTTCCGGATGGGAATAAGAGGTGGGAGAAATCGATTAACTTCATAGAAAACACAGGAAAGGTGCCATGGTTTTCACCAGACCTTTTGGAATCATCCACAGCTGTCTAGTCGTCCCTCGTTTATCGAGGGTTCATTGGTTAATTGAATTTCCGTAGAGGAGGATTCACTATTAAGAAATTGAATATTTTTGCTTAATATGTATTACAGCCATGTAGACATGAAATAACACCGCTATAATGACATTTACGCTGCTATTATTTTTTGTTTACAACACATTGCTAATGCTCAGGCTACAGGATCACTGCAGACGGCCAGCTTTAAGCGTAGCATGCTAGCAAGCTACTAGTTAGCCTCCAGTGTATTCATTCTAAACTTGGAAAAGGACAAAGTGAGAAGCCAAAAACATACCACTTCCACACAAAATGGGAGGTTTACTGTTTTCCTCCTCAATGTTTCATGTCATTACTGACGCCTAGTGACCAGAATGCTACGTATGACTGGTCTTGCAATAATTTTTGATTAATGATGGGCTATAGTCAACCACGGGCAGCACGGTGGCTGACTTGGTAGCATGTTGGCATCACAATCAGGAGGTTCAGGGTTTGAATATCCGTTGGGTGTCTCTGTGTGGAGTTTGCATGTTCTCCCTGTGCGTGGGATACTCCGGTTTCCTCCCACATTCCAAAAACATGCATGTTAGGTTAATTGTCAACTCTAAATTGTCCATTAGAGTGTGAATGTGATGCATGAGAACATTGGGAATATGCGGAGATGCTCACGACCCCACCACCGCCACACCGTGTCAAATAGATGCACCTCATCTGACATGGAGCTGCCCTTTCATAAGCCTGGACAATTATTTGATATGCTGGATATTAAGGCAGGTGGACTCCGAATTTACTGCTACTCGCCACTGACTGCGTGCCACCACAGATCATTCACTGATATCAGTAAAATATTTTATGACAGTTTATTACACGGGCACACTGAATTTATGCTGATGGGGTTTTTGCCGTTTTGTCAGACTGCATGTCATATATAATGATATATGCTGTAAAGTACATTGGCCCTGACTGGTACACATTATATTTCCTCCACCAGGGGCCAGGGCCTTGCTACAGTAGTACAGGGTAAATGGCAGCTTTACGGATGCCATGGTTGCCCTGCAGGTTGCAGGTGCCACCTGTTGGCATCACCTGTTTTTTAACGTCTATTTCACGCGTGATGTTGCTATATATTTACAAGTGGATGACTCGTGTCATTTCACCCTGTTTATTGTAAAAACAAGTTTTTACCTAATGACTATGGAGAAGAATGATTATGATATTTTTATTCTGTATTTGTAAAGTTAAAAAGTAGAATAAATGAAATTAAATGGCTCCTCGTAGAAATGCTCTGTTATATTATAATAATAATAATAATAATGGGATTTGCTAATATATCAATTCATCCATATCTATGCTGCTTATCCTAATTAGGGTCGCGGGGGTATGTTGGAGCCTATCCCAGCTGACTCCTGGCAAGTGGGGGGTACACCCTGGATTGGTCACCAGTCAGTCGCTGGGCAGACAAACAGCCATTCACACTCACATTCATACATACAGTATGGACAATTTAGAGTCGCCAATTACCCCAGTGGTTCCCACTGGGCCCCCTTTTTGGGAGAACATGCAAACTCCACACAGAGATGTCCAACGGATTCTTGAGCCCAGATCTTCCAGATCTCCTGACTGTGTAGCCAACAAGCTAACCACTCGTGCGACTGTATAACAATACTAAAAATCCCTTATCTGCATAATTTACATGGAGACACTGTTTGGGTTAGGGTTTTTTGGGGTTAAGGTTGGAGTTCGGGATTAAGATTACAGGTTATGTAGGGTTAGGTACAGGTGAGGTGGAGTTAGTATTAGTAAGTAAGGCTTCATGGTTAAGGATTAGAGTTAAGGGTTAAGGCAGTGGTTTTCAAACTGGGGGGGGCGCTCCTCCTAGGGGCGGTATAACGGGGGGGCTACCACAAACACATTTCATTATAATTTTTTTTTTTTTGGGGGGGGGGGTACAGGAAATAATTTTATCTCCAAAAGGGGGCACTGGTAAGATGTTTGGGAACCCCTGGGTTAGGGTATTTTACAAGGTAGGGTCAGGTTTAGTGGGGGGAAGGCATTAGGTAAGGGCAGTGTTTCTCGTTTATTTTCAGTCATGCGCCCCGCAGAGGACAGAAATGTTTTCACGAATCTGAAATACTGTTGAGAAACGGATCATGTGTGTTTATTTAGAGTATGATACATTTGTACATGTCGGCTACTCCCTGCCTTTCATGCCTCCCTCGACATTTCACACCCCCCCCTAAGAGGGGCCTGCCCCACTATCTGAGATGCATTGGGTTTGGCAGGGGTCGGCATCCTTTAGCATCAAAAGAGCCACTTTGGACCGTTTCCACCAAAGGAAAACCCACTTGGAGCCACAAAACCTATTAAACCACTAAATGGAAGGTAGTGCCCTTGAAAGTATTGTCACGCTCCTTTTCTGTCTTCCTGTTCCTCTTCATAAACCTTCTCTTTTGGAGTCAAATTCCTTGTTTGTGTAAGCATACTTGTCCAATAAAGCTGATTCTGAACTTTTGCAATGAAAGCATTGTTACACATGGAAGTTCTAGTACAGTACTATTACTGACAAAGCAACCTAATGAACAACGGCAAAATAGTTGCGTCATGGTTCCTTACCAACTTGACAAACCAGAAAACACTACCTCTAGCTCTTTGGTGGATAATGGCATGACACAAGCTCAACTCCAATGCAGAACTTTGAAAGGCTCATGAGGGCATCAGATGGGACGACCTAGTGACTACACAGAAACATAAACCAGCTGGAGCCACAGCAGACCGCTGGGTTAGGGCAAGACCGACCTTCTACGTGTCAATAACATGGGTCCAACTACGGCTCGACCATGGGAGAAACTGTACAGCAGGGATTTAAGCATAATCTAGGCATAGGTCTGCCATCTTTCATGACGACATGAAACGTCATCTGTAATGAAGCTAAACCAATGGGGTTAGTTTTACAAGCTTGGGGGCAGATATAAACAAGATCTCAGATTGTTCTATGATCCAAGCCGGGAAGCAGACAACGTATCTCGGCACTCCAAACTGTGTTCACTGTGCAGATACAAGCTCAAGATAGCACATAGGCAAGTGACGGATGACCTCCATCTCCTCCTCACCAGGCCACGCGTGCAGAATCCATAATTCACCTTCGACGTTCCTTTAACAGAAGAATCCTAGCACCGTTCAAGATCCCTGCTGATAATCTGGCGTTAGTGCGCTAATTCCTATGCGCTGTGGTTGCACGTGGCATCACTCGGTGTCCGGTGAAAACACTCGGTAGAACACACTATATAGCCTCAACGCGTATTTTAGGTAAAATAATTCTA
Organism: Oostethus manadensis; assembly: GCA_024372805.1. Lineage (NCBI taxonomy): Eukaryota > Metazoa > Chordata > Actinopteri > Syngnathiformes > Syngnathidae > Oostethus > Oostethus manadensis. The sequence continues at coordinate 3,542,807 of QODF01000026.1, read as the reverse complement.
AGTATTTGCTTTCTACTTCTCTTTTTTCTGTCCCTATGAAACACATCAACATTTGTTGTGCTTGAATACGGCCTATCATTAGTCAATATAATGCATATTTAAGCTTATTGTACTTATTTTTTGCCTAAATTAATCATTTTCAACATACACATAGCTGCATGGGATAAATTACAAATTTAAGGCATTCAGCAGACTCATTTAAAGACATTTTGATGATATGTAGTATTCTACAATGGCCACTAGGTGGCAGTAATGTGTCGGTGAGACACGCAAGCACCAGACTTGATTGTTGGAACAACGGAGTTTTGATGCAGCTTTGCATTATTTCAGGCACAATAAAACCTACGCCAATGCCACATTCTGTCCTTTTTCCACTACAATATTGGGTAAAACGAGTGTAAAAGTGACTGTATGGGTGTTATTCCATGCCTGTAGTGCTCTAATTATGTTTAAAAAAAAAAACTTATTTAGAAGGTTGTAGACAGGGTTTCTTTTCGTTGGTTTATAAATCAGGAAGCCTATCACTTGTCACTGCCAGGCCTGGAACCAATTAACCGGAATAAATGAGTGATTACGTGAATACTGCATAGGTACAAAACCAAACAACCACGGGCGTAGCCTAAAACATGTTTAATGTTTTGTTTTATAAATTTGACAAGTAATAATAACTAAAGCACATTAATATATATGTCAATTGTGTGACACTGTATTTCATAATTTAGCACATCAACATTTAAATTAGAATTACATACAAACGGTAGATATGTTAACATTTTCCTACATGTGTTTCAATAGAACTTTTGTTGCCCGGCCAAAAAATACTTAAAAAATTTGTTTTTTCTGGTTGCTTGGTCTGTAAATGCGCATGGCGATTTCTGGTAACGTGCTGCAGCATCTGCATTTTCTCACACCAGATAGTCAGTTCGGTCCCAGTCATTAAACACGTCGTCAAAGCAAGAAAATTGAAATCAAAGCTTTGTTCTAATTGATTTAAATGATGAATTGTCGAAACTTCCAGGTAGGAAGAAGTAGCTAACTCTGCTTTGGAAAAAAGAACTGTTTAGAATAGTGTTAATGATAGACCAATTGAACCTCATTGGATTAGAATTGCAGCGGGTCTGCACAGTATAATTGTGCCCAAAGCATCTGTTAAACATGGTCTTAGTCGTTTTAATGGCACTTAATTACCTTATGAGGCCCACTTTGCATGACTCCATATCATTTTCCATATCATTTTTTTTCTAACCTCACTGAGATGAATATGGTAGATGTTACCGTACTTGCTTCCTGATCCACTGCTGTCAATTACTGATAATGGTTCTCCTCTCCCGTAACTGAGCAAAGTGTCTAAATGTGAAAAGAAGAAGAAGTGAGCATCATCTTGGTGGAAAACCTGCACGATGACTGAACTCATCTAAATTCCTGTTATCACACCATGCGGTTCCCCTCCCTCCTACCCCCGTGTGGATGGGATGGACGCTTTCACGGTTCGGGTTCACTCTTTGGATCTGTGCGGCGAATGCGCTTACGATTGACATTTCTCCATGCCTCCCAGCGGGGACCCGAAAGAAAGCAAAAGCCCATCGACCGCTTTATAAGACAGAGACAAGGCAGGATCACGGGGCTACAGGATTTAAGGACATGAAATACTGGAATACTAACATAAAAGGAAGAGGAGACGTCTGTCATGGGTCTACTACAAAGCGCTCTGTCTTATAATGATTCTGTCACATGCTGTATGTCTATAATTGCACTGGTCTATCTGATGATTCAAGCACTGCAATACTGATGAATGCCTCGCACTCTTACCTCCAGAGGTGTTCCTATACCTGCTCACCACCCGTAACCGCGGACTAGGAGTAAATTATTAACTGACTCTGCAGCTCTGCTTGGCCTCACGGGGCTTTATAGCTGCCGGAGTGGCAACTACTTCAAACCTACCTACTACTTACTTCAAACTACCTCAAAAACTGGTTTGTGGATGCTTGATGCCAGTCTTTCCATGAGTCTTTCCAGTGGGGGTGAAGATGGCTTCACTGGTGTCGGTTTTTGTAAACGTTTCTTGCCATCTTTCTCTAAATGTTTTCAGTTGGGTTTAGATCGGGATGGTCCAAATGGGTGATGTTATTCCTCTGGAAGACGTCTGTTGTCTGGGGGGAATTGTGAACTGCAGGGTTGTCCTGTAGAAGAAAACAGTCATTAAGACTCAGATGAGGGCCTTCAGTCATGAACACCTTCACATAGCCAGACGCCATTTGACGCCCCTGCACAACCTGTTTCATTGAAGGAAAACATCTCAGGTGGGTTTTCCTTGTCATGCCTGTAAGCCATCAGGGCTGTCAAGGTTCCATTTTTTCTCATCAGAAAATGACATTTTCTTCCACCTTTCAGTGTCCCATGTTTTGTGCTTTTGTGCAAATTCCAAATGGGCAGTTTTTTGGCGTTGAAGAATACGAGACTTTTGGAGACTTTTTTGCTCTCAAACTCCTTCTTTCGCAGATGCTGTCTGATGGTTTTTGGTAGTGGACTGCACTCAGCACCAGTACCTACCTTCTTTTGGGCTGGGGATCGTGACAAAAAAACAACACATTTTTTTAGGATCTATCACTTGACTTTTTTATTCCATAGCCCTCTGGATCTTTGAAGAAGTTTCAAATGTCGGCCTTACTGCATCCAACCTCAGCAGCAATGACTTGGCGAGAGGCCTTTCTTGTGCAACGCAACAATCCAACTGCATACAAAGAGAGAAATATTTTTCGCCTTTGCCATCAAAAAAACATGATAGTGTGAATCTTCTTCTTTTTTTCCTTTCAACTTATCCCTTCAGGGGTCTCCACAGTGAATCAATTGCCTCCATCTAACTCTGTCTTCTTTATCCTTTTCTTTGTGCCAACTACCTTCATGTCCTCTTTCACTACATCCATAAACCTCCTCTTTGGTCTTCCTCTAGGCCTCCTGCCTGGCAATTCAAAACTCAGCATCCTTCTACCAATATATTCACTATCTCTCCTCTGGACATTTCCGAGCCATCTTAATCTGGCCTCTCTGACTTTATGTCCAAAACCTCTAACATTTCTGATCCTGTCCATCCTGGTCACACCCAAAGAGAACCTCAGCATCTTCATCTCTGCTACCTCCAGCTCTGCTTCCTGTCTTTTCCTCAGCGGCACTGTCTCTAAACCAAACATCGCTGGTCTCACCACAGTTTAGTATAACTTTCCTTTCATTTTAGCTGAAACTCTTCTATCACACATCACACCCGACACTTTTCTCCACCCATTCCACCCGGCCTGCACACGCTTCTTCACCTCTTTTCCACACTCTCCATTGCTCTGGTTTGTTGACTTAATAAATGATAGTGTGATGATAGTGTGAATACCTGAGACAAAATATTGCAAAATTTTGGCTTTTGAAGGCTGTGGTCTTAAACTTTTGATCAGCTGATGAATCAGCCTATTTCAATTTAATGCTTGTTTGAAATATATTGCAAGCTCAACATTTATTTTTTCACTTTGAAGCCCAACATAGAATCTCGGTAAGATCCAACAGTGCAAAATGGAAATTATTCAAATTTTTCAAATGATCCTAGAATTTTAATTAAGAGCATAGCATGGCAGATGGCAGAGCAGCGACAGGCGAAAAATAATTAAGCCACCACTGCGGCGCAGCATGTGGAAAGACTCGGGTTTTTGCAAAGAGGGAGATGTTCTAAATAAGTCGCTCGCTTTTTGTAGGATACGTATAGGTCAAGTCAAATACCACAAAAACACGGCAAATCTCTACAACGCACCATGAGATTATACACAACGCTGACTAGGTTTAATGTTTTTAGAATTCCGTTTGTTACATCTAACACTTATTTTAACCAGCATTGAGTGTGTGCTTTTTGGGTTAAGGCAGTACTTCTTAAATAGTGGGGCGGGGGGGGCCCCCCCCAGGGGGACGTGAGAGGGAGTACTTTCAGTGTTAGTGCAGACCAGTCAACATGTACAAATTTAGCATGCAAATTGACTCTTGAATACGCTTGTATGCTTCACAGCTCTCCATTTTGTTGCATTTTCCTGGTTTCAGTTTCGAGTTCAGTCCGTACAGTACAGACAAATACATGGATATCATCAGTTTCTCAGTCGTATTTCAAATCGGGGAGCGTGAAAGCATTTCTGTACCCCCCCCCAGGGAGGGGGGAGGGGGGCATGACATAAAATTATTGAGAACCACTGGGTTAGTGAATAAAGCTCTTACCTTTTATTGATGCAATACATCAATAGGCAAATTTGCACAGTAATTGAGAAATGGATGCAGCCTATTGTGGATGTCAGCCTCTGCACACATTGCTACAAAACTTCAGGAAGAAAAAGAAGTGAAGCCCGTGCTTGTGATTAAGGAAGAGGTGGTCATTGATGCAATTCCAACTGCATGAGTAGGATATATTTTACGACGCTTATTTAGTTTACACAGACGGCGTTGATGGCGGGAAGCGTGTTCTTTGTTTTGACAATGTGCAAGAAAAAACATGCTCCTGGCCTTTTGTCACTCAGAACCGGCGCGTTGTCATCGGGCATTGCAAAAGCAGTAAAATGTACTTCATTTTCAACATGTTTAGTTGGGAAAGGGGCGGTTTAGTGTTTGTAATGAGATTCTCCACACAAACGTTCCTCCTTTTGATGGCAGCATTTCATTCACGTTGTGTCAATTTCCGCGAGATTCCGCGTTTCACGGTAAATTCTTTTTTATTGGCCAATTCTGTGATTCTGTTCACGATTAGTTTAAAATGTAAGTTAAGTTGTAAGTGTAAGTTGACCGTCCAGGCACCATCGCTTCACGCAAAAAACAGCAAAAGTAGCAGGTCAACCTACTGTTAATTCGACCTGAAGAGATATTTTGATATTAATATTGTATCAGTTTTACGTTGAAAAACAAAAGCAGCAACCAGCAGGTAAACCTACTGTTGACATGTTGATTGCTCTCACTCTACCTTTTATAGAAGATTTATAGGATATGGAAAATGAGAGCAGGAAACCTAACCTGTTAATTCGCTTAAATGTTATTTAAATAAAATGTGGATGCATTTGCCTTCAATTGTTTTTTGCTTCTTTGTTTACAGCCATAATTACTTTACACCTGATTCCGTAACAAAAACAACAGGAATGCATAGGAAACTTCACCAGCACTGTCCAGGTGTTTATTTCCCACTGGCGAAATTTGTGGCCAAATCGTTACTGAATTGATTCAAAGTTACTGAGTCATTTCGGTTTGCATTGCTCTAAACAAACCAACATTATCCTTGAATCAAATCGGCAACCACAAATGGTGATACGAATCGAATTCTAGCTTTTGTTGCTAGTGAACAATGGCAATTGAAGAGAGAGTGTTCTTGAGCTAAATCTAAGGGGCTGCAAAATTAATCGCATTTAAATCACAATCACAAGTTCGGCTGCCATGATTAAGTTAAGACAATCCTGGGGCAGTATTAACATTCTAAAAGCAGCATCTGCTGCATTTCAAATGAAAGCACGTTCACAACCAGCCAACCACCAGGGGGCGAACAAAGATTAGAACTTCGGGAGGGCTGGTTAGTGTTTGTGAGGACATGCAGCTGTGAATGCCCCGTGCCTTGAGAGAGCAGTCCGGGCACAGTGAGAGGGGACTAACCCTGTTGCAAATGCCAACATGTAATTAACGGCAGAGGAGATGAATATCCAAAGTCTAACATGAAACTAACTTCACCAATGTGCAGAGAGAAGTCTTTTGTCATCCAGCCTGTGCGGTAAAGATAGAGGACCAAGATTTTTTGCCCGTGATCCTCTTCCTTAATGTGCATGGGCTTCTTTTTTCATTTTGATTGCTCTCTGCAATGGCATATTTCTTTTTAGTTAACCCTTTGTCTTGAGTAAATTGTCTTTCATGTATGATTAATTTTGAACTGAAGGTCGTGTTCACACACCGTTGGTTTAAATTAGAAACACGTTTAATCTAAAATAATTATGTGTAAAAAAAGTAATCGCCCTTTTTTTGCAAATGATGATCCGAAATCTGAGAAGAGCATCAAAGTCAAGCTAGCAGAGGGAGGTGCAAAGGCGAGCCGTGTTCCAAAAGTATTACTTGCGCATATTTGCCATTCAAATGCTGTTTTCAATTGGGTTCTGGACTTGTGTTTTTCTTTTGGACTGTGTCTCTCCTGATATAAGTCAATGTGAAAGCATCCTGTGACATCACATTTATGATTTTGCCAAGAAAATGTGTCAAATGAGAATTGTGGCTGACTCATTCATCATCATGTTCTGCAAAAGTAAACAACGCTTGTCAGCATTTAAAATTGTACTCACACAGCTTCCTACTTTCTGGTCACGCTGTGAGAAAAGTGGCTAATTAGTCTCCATTACAAACAACAGCTGGGTAACAATATGGCGTGTGTTGGCATTTTGTAGCAGGACCGCTGGGACGGAGACGAAATAGTCATATTCTGTCTTTCCGGAGAGCAACACAGGAATATGAAAGTGTCAACACGGGAGACTCGGGGTGTTTTTCATGCTTTTCTGCTACTTTGTGAGCTTTTAATGACAGGGCAACTTGGGAGCCATGAAGGAATTTCCTGAGGGGACAGAGAGTATCAAAATAGAAGAAATTGGATATGAAAGTGCTGAGAAAAGAAGGAAAGACTCATTGAGGTTTGTCTTTACTTTGCTTTCAGTTTTTGGGGGGTTTTATAGACTTTATGAATTTTCCTTTGGGGGCCTTGTTATGATGTCTCGTATCTTGTAACGATTCGTTTCAATAACGATTGGATTCGTGGTTGCCGATTCAATTCAAGGACCATATTGGTTTATTTAGAACGGTGAAAGACATACCTGGATACTGGACCACGCAGGTGAAGTTTCCCAGATTCCTGTAGTTTTTTGTAAGGGGATCAGGTATGTATTAATTATGCGTATAAATAAATAAGTAAACAACAATTAATAGCAAATGCATCCCTGTTGTATTTGAATAAGGCGCAACCAACACTTCAGGTTGAACGAACACGGAATTAATTACCATGTTGAATTATGTTAATCAAGTCTGTGATTAATTCTGTCCGCTAAAATATGACATACTTTAATTTGATACCCCATTAACTTCACTCTTATTAAAGACGTTGGTGCAAATTTCATACCGGCACTATTTGCCAGTATGAAACATTGAGTCAAGACAAAACCTGTTTAACACTTTATAATTATGTTTTTTTTACCACTATTATAGCCCTGTTGACATTAAATAACACACCTAAAGTCTGTGATCCATGATCTTGTCTAAATATCCTTGGACAAGCTACTGAAACTCCAGTTGCTCCTGATGCTGCGTCATCAGTTGGTAAATGCGAAAACTTGCAATGCAGTGTCAAAGCGCTTTGTGTGCCTTAAAGGTGGAAAAGAGTTATACAAGTAAGGGATCATTTACCATTTACAGTCACCTTTACGCTATTATTTTTTCTTAACACAACATTGCGCAAGTGTAATGCGCAAGCTATGCGTTGACTGCACGGGCACAAGAGACTGCCGAGCTAGCTAGTAAGCCTCCAGTTGCTTTATTCTAATATCAAGAAAGGGTTTTCAAAGAAGAATGACAAAGTAGGAAGCCAAAAACTTACCACTTCCACACGTGATGGGAGGATAACTTTGTTTTTTCCACTCTGTCACGTTGATCATGCCATGGTTGACTCCATGTAGTGTGACAACTGTAATAATGAAATAAAAATATTTGATACCTAATGTTATTAAACAATATAATATATATTGTAAAAATATAAGTTTTGGACAAGATGGCTGCCGTGGTGCAGACACACGGTCTGGCAGGTCCTGTGTGCTTGCTACAAAGCTTACTTTTAAGTACTAAAAGACCACGGTTAACGCCATTGACTTTTCTGTTGTTTGTGTATTTCTGTATTTACTTCTGAGCTGCACATGTCCACAAATGAAGGGTAAAAACAATGAACGGATCTTCTACCCTGCCAAGCAAAGTCAACACCTTCTTTTTACAAGAGTACTGGATGTTGGCCATGCTAGCCCACCCCAAGGTGAACCTGAAGACCAGGGAGTTTTGCATCTTCTGATGATATTGCTCTTGGCTGGCGATGATGAAGTAAATCCAGGAACTGTATTGATGGGATGCAATCACAGCCTTGTGGGCCACTTCCATCGGTGCCTGTGCTACAAGCTGATCTTTATTTTCCACCGGCTGGGTTGCACCCATCATCTGTTGGGTCATTTCCGCAGCTGACCTGCCTGCATTACCATCTACCTGGGCCGCATCCACTTTTAGCTGGGCTCCAGTCATTGCTAGCTGGTTTGTGTTTATCTGCGACTGGCCTGCACCACCAACTGGCTGGGATAGAGCCGTTCCCTGTTGGGCCCTATCTATTTGCTGGCCTGCACTGCCAGCTGTTTGGGCCACAAATACCACCTCCTGGGGCATGTCCATTGCTAGTTGGGCCTCGTCCCCCGCCGCCACCCACTGGGCTCCGGCCCGCATCGCCACCGCCATCGGCTGGGTTCTGTCCACAGTTGTCAACTGGTCTTCTTTCGCCGCCACCTCCGGCTGGGATTCAACTTCCACCATCATCGACTGGGTTCCCACCACCATCCACACCACAACCAGCTACGCTCCGACCACCACCACCAGCAGCTGGGCTTCAACCGTCGCCATCACTGCCGCCGTCTTCGGCTGGGCTGCGTCTGCAGTCGTCGGCTGGTTTTTCATTGCTGCCGCCGGGTGGGCTCTGGCCGTCACCATCACTTGCTGGGTTCCAACCACCATCATCATTAACTCTTAACAATATGAACGTAGTCAAGTTTGTGGTACGTGTTGCCTTTAAAAATGATATTTTTCACAGCAGTGAAGGCCAGACTAGATCACCTTCTCACTGTAGGAACAATTACATTAAATATAGTCGAATAACTGAAGAACATATTTATTGAATATACTGTACTTAAGGGAAATCCAGTTATAAAAAAGCATCACTGTACAAAAAAATTTCAAACACTTAACCAGGCAAGGACCATCTGGGACCAAAGGTTTACTTGGAGGACGTCTTAATATTAGAAGCATGATTTCAAAACGTGAACAACTTGAGCATTTATTGATTCAGTCTAATGTTGACTTCTTTGGGTCGACAGAAACCTGGCTAACATGTCCTTCACCCGAGGCTGCCATGAATATGCCAGGATATAACGTGTTTAGGAAAGACAGGGGTCAAGGTAAAAGTGGAGGTGTTGTAGTTTATGTAAGGGATACTTTACAAACATCACAGGGTTGAATGGCCTGAAGATTTTAGACTTGAATGTGTTGGAGTAAATATTGCACTTTCAAAGGAAATGCATTGTATTATTTTTATTTATCGGAAGCCGTCTACAAATAAATTTTTTTATAATGCACTTAAAAGGATTCTTAAGCTTTGTTGTTCTAGTAAAGAGTTTATTTTAATAGGCAATTTTAATATAAATTGGGATAACAAGAACTTTAATTAAAAAGCCCACACGTATAGTTAATCGCTCCAAAACAAGAATAGAATTTATTTTCAAATGAAAATGAAAGAATTGTTAAAACCTAAAACTTCCTGTCTGAAATTTCTGATCATAATGCCATATTCTTTGCTAGAAAATTAACTAACGCCTGTTTCCAAATGTCTAACACTGCTGCTCGGAGTTCCCCATCTTTTTATGATGTAATCCTAAAAGGCCAACATCAACATTTAGCACTGGCCTCGAAGGAGATGGATTGGACTGAAATTGTTTCTTGCAATGACGTCACAGCAAATAGTGTTACTTTGCACTCTAAAATGAAGGATGTCTTAGCTTCGTTTACAAAGGGGAAACAGAAATAATAACACTAAAAATGGTTTACCGTGGATCAATGAGAAATGCAGGAAATTGATGAAGATGAGGGATGAACTACTTAAAAAATCCCTCCAAACTGGATTACTTTCTGATAGACAACTTTTTACATCTGCAAGAAACAAAGTGATCCAAACAATGCGTAAAACCAAGGCGAATTTTTGTATGTCACCAATTGAGTCTGCTAAAGGCAATGGCAAACAGATCTGGCATAACATTAGTAAATTAACAGGTAGAAGTACGAAACAAAGTAAAGAACTATCCATCCATCCATTTTCTATACCGCTTATCCTCATTAGGGTCACGGGGATGCTGGAGCCTATCCCAGCAGACTTTGGGCGAGAGGCGGGGTACACCCTGGACTGGTCGCCAGTCAATCGCAGGGCACATATAGACAAACAAACATTCACACTCACATTCATACCTATGGACAAGTGTGTGGCCAATTAACCTAACATGCATGTTTTTGGAATGTGGGAGGAAACCGGAGTACCCGGAGAAAACCCACACACGCACGGGGAGACCATGCAAACTCCACACAGAGATGCCCAACGGAGATTTGAACCCAGGTCTTCCAGATCTCCAGACTGTGTGGCCAATGTGCTAACCACTCAGCCACCGTGCGGCCAAGCAAAGAACTAGAATTACAAATCAACAATGAATTTGTTACACATCCTGTCATTGTGGCAAATAAATTTAATACATTCTTCAAATGTTCAGTTGAAGAAATTACACAACTTTTTGCTTCTTGTAAAAAGGGTATCTTACCTAATTAATAAGTCTGCTCCTGTTTTTACCATAGCTCAAATCAAGGAATCGGATGTAACTAAATATTATTATTATTAATATATTATTAGTGAACTAAAAAGTTCCAAAGCTAAAGATGTGCACGGTCCAGATACACATTTTATAAATCAGCACAAAGATTCCTTGATATATCCAATAACACATTTCATTAATTTGTCAATTCTCAATTTGTCAAAACTCATTCTGTTGTCCCTGTAGCATGAAAAGTGGCCATAATTACCCCAATTTTCAAATCTATTAGCAGAGTAGATGTTAGGAATTATAGACCAATCAGCATAGTGCCTGTGATATCTAAAATTATTGAAAAATGGGTCACAAAACAGTTAATAAGTCATTTGGGTAGGGGTGGGAACCCTTTGCACGCTATGCAGTTCGGTTTCCAAGCCAACTATTCAACTGAAACAGCAATTCATGTTTTTCTAGAAAAAGTGAAGCGTGTTTTAGGTACTAGTCCTTTTGTTGGTGCTGTCTTTCTTGATTTTAATTAAGGCCTTTGATACAGTTGACCATAACTATTGACACTATTGTCTAGATTAACAAAATTTAACTTTTCTGAACAAGCAATCCTTTGGATAAAATCATACTTGTCGGATCGAACTAATTGTGTGTCTGTCAGCAGTATCAAATCCCCATATTTGGACTGTCAAGTTGGTGTACCCCAAGGATCTATACTTGGGCCTATATTATTTTCATTATACATTAATGATTTACTAAACGTACGTAAAGATCTCAATACTGTACTATATGCAGATGATGCTGTCATCTTTACAAAGGCAACGTCTGACAAAGAAGCTTCAAAAAAGTTGACATCAGCAATCACCTGTATTGATGACTGGCTTACTAAATCATGTCTTTTACTAAATTCTAAAAAACTGTATGTTCTTTTCGAATCGAGTAGCAGCAAAGTCCAATTTACAAGTCTTTCTGAAAGAAGATGAGTTGCAGTTTGTACATGAATTTAAATATCTAGGTGGTACTTTGGATTCTACTTTATCCTTTAAAAAACATGTAAAAAATATATCTAAAATTGTTAACTTTAATATTCGGAATTTCAGGTAAATTAGAACATCATTGCCAGAGAACGCTGCCAAAATGTTTCTTCATTCCATGATTTTTTCTCATATTGAATATTGTATTACCAACTGGTCATTAACAAGTTAGAAAACTTTAAAATTAATTGAATCGCTTTTTAAAAAAGCTTTAAAAGTGTTCGATAGAAAATCTTTCTATTTCCATCGATGTCTTATCCTCCAGAAATACAATATTCTTAGTTTTGAGAATTTTAGAACATTTAAATTGGCGTGTTCTCTTTATAGGGTTTTAAATGGACTGGCTCCACCACCTCTGGGTGAGTTTATTTAAATGAGATCCACCATGAGTGGTAGGGTAACAAGATGAGAAGTGATTGTGTAATTCCTTACAGACGCACAACCTTCAGCCAACAGGTGTTAAGGTACAGAAATTTGGAATAACATTCCAGTTGCAATAAGAGACTCTACTACCTTTAGTTCATTTAAAATCAATCTCAAACAATGGCATAGGAGGACCAGAACTGTGACCATTAATTTTATAATCTTTTGTCTTTATAGTGTTTATGTATGTATTGTTGTACGTTCTTATTGTGTTTTATTGTTTTGTTTTACTGTTAATAGTTGTTGCTTTGTTTGTTTGCTTTTTCTCTTCCTTCTCCTGCCAGGGACTACAGAAAGATAGGGGTCAAGAATGCCTTTGGCTAATTCTGGCGTATTTACCCGCAAGTGTTCATAAATATGCATTGTCCCTTTTAAATAAATAAATAAATAAAATGTTATTTCTGCGGTGAAAGCCGAGAGGTGTGTTGTTATGGACATTGTCACAGGCATTTGCTGGCGTTGCCAGTAAGACTGCGTCTGTGTAGTTCTCCATTTCAAGCCACTCTGACTGGTCTGGAGGTTGACAAATTCCACAAAATTGTGTTTTTTTCTCCTTCATGATATTATTGACAAAAGTTACCTTATACACTGTAAAAGAGGTCCTCGGTCTACATACAAGTTCCGATCCTAGTGTAAATCGGAACCTAAATTACCACCTAAGTCACTCAGACTGTACACAGAACACATGATGGACATACGTAAAATACATTACAACATTAATTAAATGAAACAGTAATGAATAAAAGAGAATAACTCCTTACGTTTATCCCTGCGGTTGCGATGCACACTGAAAGGGGCGTTGCGAGTGAGGGAGAGAGGACGTCTCAATAATGAGACCACTACACTGCTTAGTTAGCACTGTCTGTTTCCTAGCAGCAGGTCCTTTCACATGCTCAAAGATACAATCTTTTCCCAAACTTTTTTTTGGCAGTCTCAGTGTCAGTATCCAGGCAAGACTATTGCTGGAAAATAGTACAACATGGAAGGTTCACTGTCAATCAGGATGTTTGGTTTTTCCTATTTGTTATGACAGAAACGCCATTGCATATAGGGGCGGTGGATGTAGATGATCAGGTACAACAATGACATATCAAAGCCTCTCCAGCTCTCTCTAGCCCGACTCGCTACCGCTGCTGCTGACAAGTGCAGGTATCATTGCTATAAATGGGCCCTGAGTGGATAACCTTTCATCTCCCCGAGTTAGTGAACAGGCTCTGGGAAGTGAGCGTTCGCTGAGCCTCCCACGGATGACAGCCAACATCAAGAAGTCGGGGGAGGGGGGAACAGAATGGGATGAATGTGTTGGGGAAATTGATGAAGAGGAGGAGGAGTTCAGAGAGAAGGAAAGAATGCTCAAAAACCTGTTCTGCCTGCGCTTCTGATGGGGATTATTATCTGAGCCGTAGTTATTCTCCATGGCTCAAAACATGAGCTTCATGGGGCTCAATGTAGTTGTATCGGATCGTACTAACGATCCCTTCAATACTATTTCAGCTCCGCTTGTTGATTTTAATGAACTGCGGGGTTTTGGGAGAAGCAAATTAGGGCTAGTGAATGGAAGTTTGATTGGGCAAAAGAGTTTCTTTCTGGCTAAATGACTTTTTATTTGCAGTCTTTGGTTAAGCAATCCACTTACTTTTAAGAGGCATAAGATTGATTAGCAAATGGTAACGAAGCTGATTCCATCCCCATTAGTTTTAGCTAAATACCATTCTGTTTGAAAGTGGCTCAACAAACACTGGTGCCCACTTTTCAGTAAGAAAAGTAGCTATTGGCTGTCCTAGAAGTCTCTTCGTGACATCTGGGAGAGACTGCTCTCGGACTGCGGAACACCCGGTGGGTGTTCCAGCGGTTGGCGTCCGTGCCCCCCTGTGGCCCTTGCTCGGCTGCCAAGTGGCGTCCGGCCGGGTCTCCCTTGCACCTCTTCGGAGTGGACTCGCGGTTGCCTCCTGGGGTTGCGGGGTCGGACCGTCCCCTCTGTGGGGAGCCTGCTGGGGGGCCTGGCTCCGGCGTCTTCCTAGTCGGACCCTCGCTTTTGGAGGGAGTGTGGTTTGGGATGCATTGCTGTGTTCACCACGAACATCTCCTCATTCTCTGTTTCACTCTGATGCGGTTATCCTGTCACTGCAGAGTAATGTAGATTTAATGTATATATTTATTATTGGTATTATTTGTTTTATGTTTTTTTTTTTCTTTTCCTGTATTTTTGCTCATTTTGCTCGGTGACTTCTGGTTGTTGCTGAAATTGTGATTATCATGGTTGTTTATAATATGGTTGAAATATGTTTGTGAGGTTCTTCTGCACCCTTTCTTATATCCCTCCACCCCACCCGCCCCCATCCCTTTTCAGGTCAGGTCCAGCATCGAAATGTGGTTCAACAAAATTCATAATTAACACAGTCAAATGTCAAGGGAGACTAATTTGGATTATGAAGTCTCCCTTGGCAAAGCAATTTTGCTCAGCACTTAAAGGCAGCTTGACTCCCATTCAGCTGTTCTGATGGTGGACAAGACACAAAAAAAAAAAAAAGAAGTCGCTTAAAGACATCATCTTCTAATTTGCATATGAAGTTGTAAAATGCTGCAGGAATAAAGAAGACAAAAAAGTGAGTAAAAACACCTTAAATACATTTAGAACTAGAAATAATCTTGACTCTTGGTTTCTTAATTTCAAATTGTTATTTCATCAAAATAAAATCTTCTTTCTTTTCATTTCGGCTTATCCCGCCACAGAGAATCGTCTCTCACACCAAATACCTTCATTTCCTCTTTCACTACATCCATAAACCTCCACTTTGGTCTTCATCTAGGCCTCCTGCTTGCCTAGTTCAAAATTCAGCAATATATTCTCTATCTCTATTCCGGAGATGTCCGAACCATCTGGGTCTGGCCTCTCTGACTTTATCTCCGAAACCTCTAACATGTGTTGTCCCACCGATGTGCTCGTTCCTGATCCTGTCCATCCTGGTCACACCCAAAGAGTACCTCGGCGTCTTAATCTCTGCTATCTCTCTGCTGGTTTCTAGACCAAACAACATTGCTTGTCTCACCACAGTTTTGTACACATTTCCTTTCATTTTAGCTATACAAGATACACCTCATGGAGGCACTGGGGCACATCATCAGTGTTGTATCTTGGAATTATTGGGTGTTTTGGGTCTTGCAACATCATACACCCCCGCCTAGGTGACCCAGCCAGGGTTTATCAAGTCCCGACTTGCGTCCCAGTAGCAGTCCACAGATCAGCCCTCTTAATCCAAAGCCACCTTGGGGTCTTTTCTGCAGCTTCACTTGCGGATTGAATGGCCCTCTTCTTGGCCACCCCCGTGATACACGTGCAAAACCTCTGCAGTTCACCTCTATAGGTTCATAGAAGGTTCTCCAGCCTAACCAATGCCTTTTGTCTCAGGTGTAACTCTGCCACCTGCACTGCTCTTGCGGCCTCCCATTTCCTTCCTTTTCTCACCTCAATGCCAGCCGATGACACTTTGCTGTCCCTGGAGTTCCTGTACTGTAGGGCTTCTCTGGTGCGTACCACCATGAATTGTTCAGTCAGGTCACTGAAGGGCAGGCAAAGAATGTCGCTCGTCCCATACAGTGCTGCGCTGTTTAAACTACGTGGAAGTCCCAGCCACTTACGAAGAAAGTCACCGATCTTCCTTTCTAGGGCCTTTACTGTTGTCATTGCAACTGCATAAAGCAGTACAGCCCACACGATTCGGGGCAAGATGGAATGCTGGTACATCCAAACTTTGAATCTACCAGGCAGACCAGACCTGTCAACCTTGGTAAGCCAAGCTCCAAGCCCTTCATTGGTCTTCTGGACGGCTACTGAGTATTTTAGGCTGGAGTCAAAGAGCTTCCCCAAACTCCTGACAGGTTTCTCCATGATGGTTGGGATGACAGTTCCTGAAATGGAAAACCGGAGCTTGTCAATCACTTTACCCTTCTGCCGTACCATGCCGGACCTTCACTTGGAGGGTTTAAAGTTCATACTTGCCCAGGTGTTAAAGTGTTAAAGTGTGGCCAGATCCAGCCACAGTATCGCCAAGTTGGCAACAATTTATACAAAATTCCTAATCATAAAATCTTGCAAGAGTATAAAATGAAAGCATCACCATGTCCAAAATAATTGTCTTATTTACACAATGCAACATTTCTGTAGTGGCATGCTTAATACATTTGCTACATTGTTGCCTAAATCATCATAGATCATCATCATAGATTTCTGATGAATTCAACATGAACTCCTCTAATCACACATGGAAGCTAATTTACCTTTAAGCTATATTGTGTGGGAGTCCCACACAAAATATACTGTAGTCTTGTCCATTGTTCTGTTTATTTAGATGTCTACAACATTCTCATGACACATACCTGTGTTTTGGGAAAACTTGAAAAATTACAGATCTGGTCGTTTGGGTCGTCAGCAGGGGGCAGAGGAAATGTTTACAATGCAATATTTCAAGATTTTGCTCACCCTCCTGGCGGCCAAACCGGCGCAGGGCATCCTAGGGAAGTGGAAGCTGAGTTGAGTCATATTCTATTCTAGTGTCGTTGGCATAGACTGTCGCCAGTGTCGCACACTTGGACATAAGAAATTCCAGACGTGCGGGGTTTTTTTTGAATAGTGATCTCTTTACTGTAACACACAGCACATCAGCAACTATTACAGCACATGTGACGACAAGGGCTGCACATTGTCTACTGCTACGAGGCATGAAACTTCACGTTCCTCCGTCACATGCACACCAATCGTTACTTATCTGTACTAACTCAACATATTGTGTACATGTAATATGATATGGCAAATGTACATTCATACAAGACACAGCATATATCAGCGACCATCAGGTGGGTAAACTGCTCGTTAGCTGATGACGTACTTTCCACACGAACACTGTCGTAATTCTACATGTTCACAAATCTTTTAAAACCTTACCTTTGTGTCATGTTCACATTCCTAATGAGCTTATACACACCAATAGACTTGTTTACCACCAACACTTTAAGTTATAAGCATTGTTTGTCTTACCTGTAACACACAGCACATCAGCAACTATTACAGCACATGTGACGACAAGGGCTGCACATTGTCTACTGAATGTTACAGGACCCCTGTTCCGGGTTCCAGAGGACCCAATAGCTGTCCACGATGCCTTTATGAAACTTAATAACCTGTTTTGTTAATATTTAGCCACTGATATATTCCTGTACCCTTTGCACATAAACATATACACAATAATTGCAAAAATGAATATATGAATGGGTGGGGAGTGTGAATGTTTTGAATTAACAAGCCCCACATTGTCCTTCAACTCTATTATGGGTCCCACACCAGCGTGACTTTTTTATATGACAAGAGAAGTGTTGTTGTCTGAAAGCAGATAAAGACCCAATGGACTCAATGATGCCATTTGAGGAGCTGTTTTTGTAGTTTGTTAGTTCATTGTTTGAATTGTTTTTTTGTCACTTTTGTTCCAGCATACTATATTATCCATTGTAAATTCCAATATATCTCAATTTCAAAATTCTACTGTTGGAAAGTATCTGTAACTGTAACTTTATTTATAATGCACTTTAAAAGCAACCAAAGTGCTGCAGGAATAAAACAGGTTAAAAAATAACATAAATCAAATTGAATAAAATCACATAACAAAATGTCAACGTCTCAAACTGGGCCAAAAGCCGAAATAAACGGATGCGTTTTAAGAACAGGCCTGTCTAATATGCAAAGGCAGCTCATTCCAGGTTTTGGTGCAGCTACTGCAAAAGCCCGGTCCCCTGTGAGCTTACGATTTGTCTTTGCCACATTCAGGAGGAGCTGGTCTGCAGTGGAGCAACACCATTTAAAAACAAATAAAGTAGTTTAAAATGGATCCTAAAGTGCACAGGCAGCCAGTGAAGTGTGGGGAAGGGAAGGTGTCTGTGAAGTTGTATATATTTTTCATTCAGGTAGATCATTCAAAGGTCAGGGCTGTTTTGCTTGTTTTGTTTCAGGAGATCCCGCCACTGAAAACCAACAAATGAAGAATGGTAGAAGTGATGGCAAAGAGTAGAAATGTGATGATAACCATTAAATGTAACGTAGAGACAAAAAGGGAATATCGGTCCTCACTGCTCAATACACTCAGTCAAAAGTAATTCATAATAAAATGATGTGTCTTATACAAATTGGCCATCTTGTCTTTGTCCAGACTGCTCAGTACAACTTGGCAAAATAAGTTAGAAATAATAATCAAATAAGAAAAAAGGAATCTACGCCGTCTACTCGGTGAGCAGATGTTTGATTAATGACATTTAAATGATTAATTTGAACATCTCTCCGTTTTTCATGCATTAATGAATGATCACGGTTTTGTGGTTGAAAACTGTTTGTTAGTCCGATGAAATGCATACTTGAATAAATTGTAATGATTTTGTTTAAAGCATTTTCGAACATAAAAATGGCTAAATGAAAACTACAAACACAGTACGAGCCCTTAAGACCACCAACTTGTGAATGTAGCATGTCAGTAATTGTTTGACTTGAACTTGACTTTATTTCACGTTGAAATGATCTCACAGCAGGCACGATAATAATAAGATAATAGTAATAATCATAAAGACAACACAGGTCGCCGTTGCGGGCACAGCCCCACAACAAGGTAAAAGCCAACTCTGGGTATTTGGGGCTAGATAACTCTAAAAATGTTAACCGGATTTAGAAGATTGTAAACAGGTTTTCGATGCCATTCTAAAGACGGATGTCTACTTAGAACCAATGAATTCAGGTCAGGAATCAGGTCTTTTTGGTATGTGGATATAAAAGGGATATGCATGCGATGGTGGCATATATCCCAAATATACGTCATGGAAAGGCGTGTATTGTCGTGCTTATCGAGATTTTAAAGGTAGGCAGTCATGGAAAGACGTAGTTTATCATGGAAAGACTTGGATAAATGTACTCACCCATGTAGGCAAGAATTCTCCTCATCCGAAAAAGATTTTTTTAAGGTGTTAGTGACGCTGCTCTCTGCAATGTCTCACCACTCCACACACACACACACACACACACACACACACACACACCTTGGAGCAGACGTGGCAACAAGTTGTCTACAAGTTGTCTATTAGCCAGGTGCATCACTCCAAATTCATCAGATGCTATCTAAAGCAAGTACACTAGGGCTTTGTCTCCTCCTTTGCTGGACTGATGCAATTTTTTTCTCTCCGTGTCTGCGCAAAAACGTGCTGTTTTTTAGCGTCTTACATTTAGGCTAATATTGTGGATTTAGGGAACTCAGTAGAAATAATGGTCCAAAGATGTAAAACCAAGGCGGGATAATATTCTTGTCTGGTTTTATGAATGTGAATTTAGTATAATTCCCCTACTAATGTTGTTGTTGGCAGGAGGCATGCAGCTAACAGCAGGCAGGGGCAGGCGATTAAATCAGCATATGCTCTGCATTGAATCTGTTTTTACCTCACCTTACAATCGCACAGACGTAAAATCGCGAGTATTTGTGAGAAATAAATTTATGGTGGGAGTAAAACAGCTCATTTTTTACCACAGGGAAGACTGCTGGGATTCCAAAGTGCACGACGAGCTGATTTATCTTTTTTTCCTTATTCATGGAGGCTGGGAACACTTATTTTAGGGCAGGTCTCAGACGACACTCAATTTGTATTACATTTTAAAATATAAAAAAAATCATATTTAATTAAAAAAGAGGAATTGGCAAAAATCTTACACTGATGTCTGAGATTAAAAGGCTACTGAAGAGGGTCAAACGACGTTACTATGGTGAGTGGACCGCCCATCCCAAGCCTGTTCATGTTACCCATAATGTCATGCATATTGATGAGAAGATTCATATTCTTACTCCTCAGCCTCCCTGGGAAAGTCTACTCCAGGGTGCTGGAGAGAAGGCACGGCCGTTAGTCGAACCTCGGTTTCAGGAGTTGCAATGTGGTTTTCGTCGCGGAACACCGGACCAGCTCTACACCCTTGCCAGGGAACTGGAGGGTATGTGGGAGTTTGCCCAACCGGTCTACATGTGCTTTGTAGACTTGGGAAAGACATTCGACCGTGTCCCTCGTGGTGTCCTGTGGGGGGTGCTCCGAGTGTACGGGATTGGTGGTCCGCTACTACGTGCCATTTGGTCCTTGTACAATCGAAGCAGGAGCCTGGTTCGCATTGCCAGCAGTAAGTCGAGCTTGTTTCCGGTGAACGTTGGCCTCCGCCAAGGCTCCCTTTTGTCACCGATTCGGTTCATAACTTTCATGGACAGAATTTCTTGGTCCAGTCAAGGCGTTGAGGGAGTCCAGCTTGGTGACCTTAGGATCTCGTCTCTGCTATTTGCAGACGATGTGGTCCTTATGGCCTCATCAGGCTGTGACCTTCAGCGTTTACTGGAGCAGTTTGCAGCGAGTATGAAGCTTCTGGGATGAGACTCAGCACCTCCAAATCCGAGGCCATGGTTCTCAGTCAGAAACGGGTGGACTTTCCCCTCCGGGTTGGGAGTGAGGTCTTGCCTCAGGTGGAGGAGTTCAAGTATCTCGGGGTCTTGTTCACGAGTCAGGGACGGTTGGAGCGTGAGGTCGACAGACGGATCGGTGCAGCTTCAGCAGTGATGCGGTTGCTGTACCGGACTGTCGTGGTGAAGACAGAGCTGAGCCGGAAGGCAAAGTTTTCTGTTTACCGATCGATCTATGTTCCCACCCTCACCTATGGTCATGAGTTATGGGTCATGACCGAAAGAACGAGATCGCGGATACAAGCGGCGGAAATGAGTTTCCTCCGTAGGGTGGCTGGACTCACCCTAAGAGATAGGGTGAGGAGCTCGGCCATCCGGGAGGAGCTCAGAGTAGAGCCGCTGCTCCTTCACATCGAGAGGAACCAGTTTAGGTGTCTAGTACGGATGCCTCCCGGGCGCCTACCTTGTGAGGTGTTTCGGGCATGCCCAGCCGGGAGAAGACCTAGGACACGCTGCAGGAACGATGTCTCACAGCTGGCCTGGGAACGCCTTGGTGTCCTCCCGGTGGAGCTGGAAGAGGTCGCCGGAGACCGGGAAGTCAGGACGTCCCTACTAACACTGCTGTCTCGCGACCCAGGCCAGGATGAGCGGAAAAAAATGGAATGGAATATTCTTAGAAGTTAATGATTCATTTTTCCCCCCTTTTTCTTTCCAGTTCTAACACGACAAATGTGACTGTCCTGAGCCAGGCGAAGCCCTTTAGCTGTACTGTTGTTTATTTATAAAAACTATTTCAGGAAGCCGTTTGGATGCATTGCAACACCTGCTGTTAGACTGCTATTTATGCCGAGCATGTACCGAATGTAGAAAGAAAGGAAAAAATCTGTGCTATGTGCACCATGCAGCATCCTCTTTTAGTGACAGCAGAGTGAAAAGGAATGCTTTGATTTACATACATTTCCATTTAGATTTTGCATTTACATGATCCACACTGAGGGGAAAAAACACAAAACATATGGTACTTATTTTAGATTGTACTGTTTTGTATGTTTCAATTCAGAAATTAGTGCTTAAACATCATCTGTGAACAAAAAAAAAAACCAGATATCCGAGTCCATACAGGCTGTATGTGATTCCT
Organism: Oostethus manadensis; assembly: GCA_024372805.1. Taxonomy (NCBI): domain Eukaryota; kingdom Metazoa; phylum Chordata; class Actinopteri; order Syngnathiformes; family Syngnathidae; genus Oostethus; species Oostethus manadensis. The sequence continues at coordinate 3,521,125 of QODF01000026.1, read as the reverse complement.
TCAGATGGTCACTATACTTATATCCACATTGTAGCTACCACAGTTTCTAACCTTTGGTGTTGTCAGTCTTCAAGTTGTTCAACCCAAAAGGTTCAAATCCATGACCCTTAAAGAATGGTGTCAGAAGTAGGATGTTTAGAGCTGTTGTCCTACCATACCAAATAACCTATTTGGTCTTTGTTGCCAGCACTCATGTTTGCAACCCTACAGACCAGGATCAAATCCATGTTGATGTTACTGCTCCTCAGCCTTCTGTGAGAAGGCGTCAGAAGCGGGATGGTTAGATGTAAGGCCGTATAAGGCATGCTCATTTGGAGAGATCCTTGGCACAAGTCACCCAGTTGACCTGGTTCAAATCTGGACTGAGGGTACTACTCCTCAGACTTCCATGACAGAGCCCAGTTCGAGTCAAGGAGTCTCGAGTCAAGAAAAGCCTAGTTTGTTTATAAGCACAATTCGTACACAAAGTCATTTAAAGTGCTTTACAGAAAACAAGGCTAAAATCACTTGAAAAACTCTTTCCATAAAACCGTTCTAAAACCATGAGTGAGTAAAAGCGAGTGTGAAAATGTTTTCAGTTGTCATATGCACAGCTGAATAAGACTGTTTCAGCATGGATTTAAACATTGAACACTGCAAAGTTGAGGATTGTCTCACCTCTTCTGGAAACCTTTTCCACAGTTTGGCAGCATAAAACTGAAACGCAGCCTCACTCCTTAGTCGTGACTGTGGGGGTGTCAAACTGAAAAAGAACTCCTATCTGTATTGGCTAGGTTGTGAGTTTTCCGGAGCTGCTGACGGGCCAAAATTTGAGTGTGGAAAAAATTTGGTGAGGCAAGGAGTTGGAAGCAGTGTCCACTGATTGGCAGGTAGACAGAATCCTAAGGGGTTTCCTCAATCCCACCTACACAGGAATCAGAAGACGCCAATATGGACGTGTCAGAGGTTGGTGAAGTAGCTTCACAATGGCAAGTGCACGGGGGAGCACAAGAGATTCCCAGTATACCCTGAATGTTATTGGATTGTTCTGATTGACACATTGTACAATATTGATAAAAGTCGGGGACAAAGCCTTAGGGTGGTTTGTTCCAACTATTGGGAAATTGATCCTATCTGGCAAAGTCTAATTCCTGATTGCTGGAAAGGAGAGTCCAGCTACACACTTTGTGAGGAGCCAGTTGAAATGGATTGGTCCTCTACTGGGGATTCCTTATCCCCTCCCTGGTGATGTTTCCCCATGTATGTAACTAGGGGAAGAACAAAGGGTAGGTCATAGCTAGTACCTTGAGTGCTGCGGTGCCTTGTCACTGGGGTGGCGACCAGCTTTTTCATTTTCATTATTATTGACTTTTACAGATTGTGAAGTCATGCAGGGGGTTAGGTGTGCTGCCTTGGAAGATAAGACTCAAGTGCCTCTGATAAACGCCCATTCCACCATCAAATTGCCACCTTAAAAGGGGATTAAGAGAACGTAATCACTTGAGAAGGTGGAACACTCAGCGGTACTACTGATTACTGGTAGCACAGCAGGTTCTATTCAGTTCAACCATTCGCCATCTGTTCAAGCTGCGAAGCTTCCAGAATATCCCAAAATTGACAGTCACTCCAGCAGTACACCGACACCAACCAACAACAATGAGGACACTAATGTACATTTTTACTCCCATATTTTGTCCATACTCTGTGTGTGTGTGTGTGTGCATATTACAGTATATCTACATAATGTGTAGTCTGCTAGTGTTCCTGGCGTGCTTAACAAACTCCAACTTCATGTTCATTCATTCATTCATTCATTTTCTATACCGCTTATCCTCATTAGGGTCACGGGGATGCTGGAGCCTATCCCAGCAGACTTTGGGCGAGAGGCGGGGTACACCCTGGACTGGTCGCCAGTCGATCGCAGGGCCCAACTTCATGTTGTTAAACCTTAACAACCCTAATTTGGATCACCATCATATTCACCAACAACCATTATTTGTATATGACTACATATTGCATTAGTTACTGACATGTTTTTATGTTTCATATTCTAGTAGCATGGCTGGATAAGCGCCAGCCTTTTGAGTTTTTCTCGTCAATTAAAAATGACCACCGTGGACGGTGCTAACTTGGAAAGTTCTTGCATGCATGATTAAATGAATCTATTCAACCTTCTCCACTTCTCCCCACAGTATTTCCAGTGATTTCACCATTCTGTGCGCTATTGTACAACTCACATGGTCATGTTGGCTGCATCATAACACTATATTCTACAGCCTTTTCCACAGCTTTCTCAAACAATCCTCTTTCCTCTGCAGCATGGCACAAGCACGGAGGTGAGCTCAAGCAAGGTTTGGTAAGTGGGCTGTCAAACTGTTTTTGTATTCTCCGGAAAGTAGGACCTTTTCAAACAATTGGAAGACTCGTCTGAAACCCCGGGAAAGCACCCTAGAGGTAGTTATTGAACTTTTTAATTAAAATGGAATTGTGTTTTCATACACACATAAGCAGTATGGTCCTTCTTCGAGGCTACATTGCGAACATGGTGAGCTGTGACCTCCGAATAATAAACCCAAAGGAAAACCACTTACCAGTTCTAATTCGAAAGGCTTTGTGACCCTATAGGGACACCATACTTCTCAATCCAGGGACTATACAAGGCTACGTTTATAGTCGTCCCTCACCATTTAGTAGTTTGAATTTTGTGGCTTCACTCTGTCACATTTAAAAAAATATCTAATATAATTCCTGCTGTTCTGTGGTTGAATAGCTTGAATTAGTTTTTAAAAATGTGTATATAGAAGCAAATGTTAAATATGTTTTTGCCTAAAGTAAGCAAATGAAAAAACAGTTTTATCGTTTTATATTCATGCTGTGATCGTGCATTAGCAGGTACAGTAGTATTCAAAAAAATAGTGACTAACCAGATGAATGACTGTTATTAGTATATTTTTATTCCTACATGGCAAACAAGTCACCAGTAGGTGCAGGAGATTTTCAGGAAAGTATCAAGACCCGGCATTCATGATACGCACACTCTTAAAGCTGTGCTATTGGGCAATTAGTTGATAGGGGTGTGTTCATAAAATAGCAGTGTGGCATTCAATCAGTGATCAATTTTGTGAAAAAGTAGGTGTGAATCAGGGGACCCCTATTTAAGGATGAAACCAGCACTTGTTGAACATGCATTTCTCTTTGAAAGCCTGAGGAAAATGGGTCGTTCAAGACATTGTTTAGAAGAACAGCGTAATTTGATTAAAAAGTTTATTGCAGAAGGGAAAACTTATGAAGAGTTGCAAAAAATGATTGCTCCCTAATGCCTTAAAATGGAGAGCAAAACCCGAGACATGTGGCTGAAAATGAAAGACAACTATAAAAATGAATGGAACAATAACCAGAGTAGCAAATGCTCAGGCAGTGATCAGTTCCAGGATGATCAAAGACCATCTGGAATTACCTCAAAGTATTGTGACAGTTAGAAGACGTCTGTGTGAAGCTAATCTATTTACCAAAATCCCCCCAAAGTCCCTCTGTTTAAAAAAAAAAGGGCATGTGCAGAAGAGGTTACAGTTTGCCAAAGAACACATCAACTGGCCTAAAGAGAAATGGAGGAACAATTTGTGGGCTGAAGAGAGTAAAATTCTTCTTTTTGGGTCCAAGGACCGTAGACAGTTTGTGAGACGACCCCTGAACACCGAATTGAAGCCACAGTACACAGTGAAGACAGTAAAGCATCATGATATAGGCATGTCTCTCCTACTATGGTGTTGGGCCTATTTATCCCATAGCAGGGATCATGGATCAGTTTGCATATGTCTAAATACTTGAAGAGGTCATTTTGTCCTTATGCTGAAGAAGACATGCCCTTGAAATTGGTGTTTCAACAAGACAATGACCCCTAGCACACTAGTAGACTAGCAAAATCTTGGTTCCAAACAAAATGAATGTTCTGGAGTAGCCAGCCAATCCCCAGACCTTAATCCAATGGTGAACTTGTGGGGTCAACATCAAAAATGTTGTTTGTGAAGAAAAAACTAAGAAATGTTAATGAATTGTGGAATGTTGTTAAACAATGTTGGAGCGGAATAACAGCTGAAAGGTTCCACAGGTTGGCCGACACCATGCCACACAGATGTGCAGCAGTTATAAAAAATAAATATTAGTTTAGTTATTCACAGCATTGCCAAATCATACAAACAAAAGCATTTGTACAAAATAGGTTTGAGTTTGTAAAGTCAAAGGCAGACACTGCTGTTTTTTTTAACACACCCCTTCCAACTAATTGCCCAATTGCACAGCCTTATGAGCGTGCATATCATGAATGCTGGGTCTTGTTTGTTTTCTGAGAATCTACTGCACCTACTGGTAACTTGTTTGCCATGTAGCAATAAAAATATACTAATAAGTCATTCATCTGGTTAGTGACATTGGACTGCTATTATTTTGAACACTAATCATTTTTTTTTGTTGAGGGCTTTATAATAGTAATAGTTACCTCCCAATGACGCGCAAATTTAGGTAACGCATACTAACCGTTTTCTGGCTTTAGCGCGCACAGAAAATGGAAATAAATATGTGTTTGTGTTTGTGCTACAATGGACAAAATTCCAAAGAAAAAAATCAGTTTTCCTTTGAGATTGGACGTAAAAAGTATTTCCAACGTCCCAGCAATCTTTAATGAACCATATGTTAAAAACCAAATCAATGCACACACTAATGCTAGATCTGATGTAGACAAAAGGTTGCAGTCAATGTGTGATTTCCTCTTTTTTAGTGACACGCTGATTGACTTTAACACATATTGAATTTAACATGATGGTAAAAGCATTTTGAAAAGGCAAATTCGTTTACTGGCAGCCAAAAAGCGCCAGCATGTCCACTAACTAGCGGGTTTAACCAGCTGCAAGCTTATTAATTTGACATTGCTTCCATTTCCATGTTTCCAGCTGGGTAGTTTTGAGAGCACAGCTTTCACAAAATTGTTTCTTTTCCTCCTCTGAGCTTTTTACTTAATAATGGAAGCAAAAATGCTTTGAACTGTTGGAAAATGCCAGATCTACTGTGGCAAAATGGTACCATTATTTTGCTTGAGATGTTCATTTTGATTACACAGAAGAAGCTTAGACAGTTCTGGCCCCCCGGGCCGACGTCCTGTCCCTCACGGAAAGGTCGGCGTGCTTGTCCTGATCCGACCTGGAAGAAGTTTTGCTGAGGTTCCCTGAGCATCCGTCATTGGCAGATGGATAATTCCATCATTTCCGCAAGAGAGCACACTGGTAAGGAGCGCCCGCCATGTGTCAATATAATAAGTGAGTGAAGATGTGGACCTAGTTCACACATCTGAGCAGTCAAATGGAAGAAGAAGAAAGTTAGACACAAGTTCGGTGAAGTGCGTTATGTTAAAAAAAAAAGTCCAGTCCCGGCACAAAACAGGTCACTTATTTCCAGTTTATATTTGATGAAAGTAGTAATTCCAGTACAAAATGAATGTAAGCTAATAAGAGGGTTGTGGTTGCTCACTCTCGTGAAAACACTGCCCTTACTGTTTTGGTGGAAAACCTCAAGCGCCAGCTAAAACTCAACTCTGAAACCCCGACGTCACTTCCTGTCCACACTTCCAAAAGACGAGTCTTATTTATGTTTTAAATGGCTTATTTTCTCCTATTATGTCTACTGTGGGGCCGCACGATGGTCGAGTGGGTAGCACATTGGCCTCACAGTCAGGAGGTGCAAGGTTCGAATCTCCGTTGGGCATCTCTGTGTGGAGTTTGCATGTTCTCCCCGTGCGTGCGTGGGTTTTCTCAGGGTACTCCGCTTTCCTCCCACATTCCAAAAACATGCATGTTAGGTTAATTGGCGACTCTAAATTGTCCATCGGTATGAATGTGAATGTTTGTTTGTCTATATGTGCCCTGCGATTGACTGGCGACCAGTTCAGGGTGTACCCCGCCTCTCGCCCAAAGTCAGCTCCAGCATACCCATCCCCTAATGGAGATAAGCGGTATAGAAAATGAATGAATGAATGTCTACTGTGGGTAATATTAGTGTAACGTGGACTATAGGGGTGTTATTTAATGTCTAGAAGGGTGTAGTAATGGTAAAATTTGTATTTTTAGAAAGTCATAAATAGGTTTTCTATGCTCTAACTACAAAAATATTCCATTTATTAAAGGGGACCCCTACTCATGAAAAACCATGATACAGGTCAAGACAATACAAGACGTTGGTGAACAGGTCTCTAGGTGTCACTAGCAACATGCACCATACCTGATTGCCAACGCTAGGCTTTTATTCTTTTATAATGATTACACAATAATTACATAAAAATAATAATAGCCAGCATTATCATAATACAGGCTACCAGCTAAAACTCCACTCTGAATCCATGACGTCACTTCCTGTTTATGTCTTAAATGGCTTATGTTCTGTTATATCTACAATATTGGTAATATTAGTGTAAAGGTGACTGTAGGGGTGTTATTTACTGTCTTGAGGGCTCTAATTATAGTACAAATGTTAATAAATAAACAGGTTTTCTATGCTTCAACTATGGAAATATTCCCTTTAGTAATATTGAACCCTACTTCATGGAAAGTCACTTATTGCGGCCGGGTCTGCAACCAGTTAACCGCGCTAAACGAGGTATTACTGTATATGGACTGAGGGCTGGCGTGCTGATGTTGCTGGCGCATAATTCAGCTTTAAACCACAACCAAAAGAGTCACGTCACAACACAGCATTGTTGTCACTCGGAATGCTTCACCAACAAACTTCAAACTCCGAACTACGGGATAGAGAAGTTGCATTTGTTTGTCCGACTTTCCATCATGTTACGGCGTTGGAAATGTCAGTTAATTATTTTAAGGAGCCCTTTTCCCTCTTCCCCTAAATATAAAGTCACACTACGGTATGCTGTGCAACACAGGCACTGCATGAAGCACCGGCATGCAAAGATAAAGCGGGGTGATATAATGCTTTGGACGCAAGGGAGCCGCCATTCAATATTTGATGCAAATAGTCCCTGACTTTCAGTTGTCCATACTGGGAAACGGTTAACGGAACGCCGTCCTGAAAGGCCCATCTCTGTTTAGTGCAAACGGCACTTTTATGCGCTGATTGCATTGATTAGTACCGAGAACTGTGTGGACCTCAATGCTATGACCTCCACTGCATATTCTGCTAAATAGAAGTCTGACATCATGACTGCTGACTAGCAGCAGCGCTATCCTAACACTTAGAGATCTCAGTGGCTGACAAATAATGAAATTGCAAGAGAGAGAGAAACATATAAAACGGTCCATCATGTTGATTTGCCTCTTCATGCGACTCGGAGTTCTTAGGAACCCTAAAAAATAACAGAAAAGTGGGCAGACTGTAGTGCACACAGGCCTTTGGTGTTTATTAGCCATTAATCACTATTGTACCCTCAAATGATGTGTGCATTATTCTGAGAGATGGTGGGAGGCCTAATGTGCAGCAGTCTGTGTGTGTGTTGCTGGAATAGTGACTAAACGCATGACCAAGACAAGTGTGGGGAGCGCCTCTACCTTCCTTATATGGTCGGTGCATTTCCTCATCATTCGCTGCTGTCCTATCAGTGTATCCTAGAATGGACATCCCTCATTCTAATGGACGTTTTTATGAGGTGGTTGTGAGCTCGCTGGGTTTTGCCGTTTTTTACTCTGCACATTCTGCAGCAGACCATCACCTTCTATGTTTTTTTTTTTTTTTAAAGCCCATATGTTGGGTTTGGACATTGGGCATTAAAGTCGGAGGTAACGGAGGAGAAATATTAGATTAGTAGCTACTGTCAATACTCTTTTTCAGTGCTCTACCATAACCAATTCAGAAACTACATCTATTGATTGGGGTTGTGTTGATATTAAGACACCAAATAGCTGCAGCTCCAGAGACCTCCCCACAATCCACATTAAAGCCCTAAATATACCACACATACTTGATTAAACGCAGTTCAATTATAAAATGTATTATAATGTAAGATGATCGAGGAACAGATGGAATCGGAGTCACGGTGTGGCCTTTAGCCTGGTCGTCAGGCCAGCACAAGAGGCAGGCTAGAGAAGGCGTTTAGCCAAGCCACGTTGACATAATTAATCTCCTAATAACTTAGGTGAGACGCGACAGACTTCTTTGTCTTTGCATGCTGGATCCGGCGCTGCTGGATAGAAGTGCTGAAGCGAGGGCTGGAATGGACTGCTTGTATCGTAGTGCTAAAGTCGGAGATTTTACATGAAGTCCAATATACTGTATCTTATACTGTATTTTTTTGGCTGATATCAGACCAATGTCTGATATCAATACCTGAACAGGACACCCTTAGCAGGAACAACTTGTGATAATATATTAACTCATGTTCACCTCGCTACGGGTTTTTATTTACTGTTGGAGGTAGTGCTTCTGTAGCCAAACTTTTGCTTGTCACAGCTATGAGGCGTTCAGGGACCGCCAAACAACGTGCGAAATCTCAATGTATGAGGAAAAAGCAGAACTGAAGCATGAAGACATGGATTAACTGTACATTTTAAAACTGATTAATGATGAGTGCTGTTGGCCAGGGCCAGCGTTAGACAGTTCCAAATAGGTAATTAATAAAAAGTAAGCTTTGGGCCGATTGTCTTTTTTGCCTATTATTTGTGTGAAACGATTTTTGTAGTATTTGACACAAACCTGAATTTAATTTGATGCTTGTTTTAGAGTAATGTGAATACATTGAGAATACATTGTTCAGTAGTTCAAGATAAACTGAATATAATAATACACATAAACATTTTTATTAAGTAGAACTCTGAATAAATTGAGTGTCCAGGTTGCAGGGGTCTCCATCTTTTATCACCATTAGAGCCGTCAACTATTTATGCTTCATTTTTGGTAATGGTTGGTAATGGTTTAATTTGATTTGAACATGCATGTAAATTACATTGGAATACATCACTTAATACAATGGACAGTTCCACATGTCCAAAAGGAGTAGGAAGAAGCAAAGCTTATGAAATCCTGCCCCTGTAAGCTCTCCCCTATTTCAATACCTTAGTAAACTTGCAGTTACTAAGTTTGAATGCATAAGTAAGGTCATGTGACAGTGTGTTAAATAGTAGTCCTGGTCATGGTAAATAAATTATATTGCCGTCCTAAAGAATGAGAATCATAAGAATAGTGATAATAGTGACTGGAAACCTTTAAAATGATTTATTTACCAAGCAGCAACAATGTGGCCATTGTCTATTGTGTGGTCGTTTGCCATAATACTGTATAAAGTCTAAATTCAGCAGTTATAATAAAATCCTTTTTGAGTCTTTGTGTCTTCATGGTCAGCAAACAACCACGCACAAGTAATGTTTTGACAAAGACACAATTAGTAATAATTTGTTGTGTGGCGCTTGAAAAAGTTAGTACGTATCACCTCAACACGATATCTTCCCCCCATGTGGGGCCAAATTAAGCTCCCAACTAACCGCATTGATTGTTTGTTTTGAAAACAGAACATTACTGTGGTAAAAAGTTACAATTGGATTTTGAAAGTTCTGGTTTTTTTGCTTTATTTAGATAACAACCCTTTTTAACAATGTCATTTTGGCAATAGATGGCCGGGTAGGTGAAATCAAAGGTCAAGTTAGTATATACATGTTCCCTGTCACTGTTTTCATCAATTATCTTAGAAAATTGGGGGATTATTAATTATTGCGTGAGGAACCTTTATATTTTCAACGACATGCGGGCTTTTTCTTCTTCTCGAGGCCTTCAGGATGTACAGTATTGCTGTGTTAGCAAGAACCCCATCTATGTGGAGTGGCATTTGTCAGAGAATGACTGAGGTAATATCTGGTGGCACTCATAAAGTAAGTGTGTGTATAAATGTCTGCTTTCAAAGTGCATTAGAAATGAGCTCCGTTTCTTGATTAACATTTTCTATACTTGAAGGGCTTCCTAATTAGCTTTCAAGGCGTGTGCACTGATTCAATTAAAGATGGAATATTGCGGTGAAGGGAGCCAGGAGCTCAGTTGACAAAGAAGATATTTTGCGCTTTGGATTGCGGCAGATGAAGCAAATAGAAACTTTCAGTCTCGCTTACAAGTGCACCTTTTTACAGTCATGTGAATGGACCACAGTGTGATGAGAACCACTGTCTTCATGTGGGAGGTGGAGCTGAGGAAGTAGAAAATGTATACATTTCTTGTCTTTGGTTCCCATTTTTGCTGTTTTTCCTCCAAAATTCTTCTTGAATGATGGTCAGAAATGTTCTTTTTGTAAATTATGTCTTTATTCCCATAATATTTGTACTTTAATAAAAAAATATATATATAACTTAGATTTTTTTCTTTGTTTTTCAAAATATTATGACTTATGACTTACTTAAAAAATATATATATTGAATAGTACAGTTCTATGCTACTAAAATAAAAAAGAATTTCCTGATAATATTACTTAATATTAGTTTCTTTTTGTAAACTTGACTTGTAAAATAAATAAAATAAAAAAGTGGTATAGTAAACGGAAGGATATATATACGTATATATATATACATGAATGTATGTATTTCTGAATGTATACATGTATGTATGTATATGTATTTATGTATGTATATACAGTATGTATGTATGTGGAGTATGTGTGTTTATGTATGTATGTATATGTATGTATACTGTATATGTGTATATACTGTATATGAATGTATATACAGTATGTATGTGCAGTGTATACGGTATGTATGTTTATATGTACAGCGTATATGTATATATAATACATGTATGTATAATACAACATCCTTGTGCAGGGTGCATGGGAGTTTGCCCAACCAGTCTACATGTGTTTTGTGGACTTGGAGAAGGTATTCGACGGTGTTCCTCTGGGAATACTGTGGGAAGTGCTCCGGGAATATAGGGTATCAGAACACCTAATCCAGGCGGTTCGTTCCCTGTATGACCGGTGTCAGAGTTCGGTTCGCATTGTCGGCAATAAATCGGACCCGTTTCCAGTGAGGGTTGGACTCCGCCAGGGCTGCCCTTTGTCACCGATTCTGTTCATTACTTTCATGGACAGAATTTCTAGGCAAAGCCAGGGCGTTGAGGAGTTTCCGTTTGGTGGCCGCAGGATTCGAGCTCTGCTTTTTGCAGATGACGTGGTCCTGCTGGCTTCATTGTGCCGTGACCTTCAACTCTCACTGGATCAGTTCGCAGCTGAGTGTGAAGCGGCTGGGATTAGAATCAGCACCTCCAAATCCGAGTCCATGGTTCTCGCTCGAAAAAGGGTGGAGTGCCATCTCCGGGTCGGGGAGAGTGGAGGAGTTTAAGAACCTCGGGGTCTTATTCACGAGTGATGGAAATGGAACGCGAGATGAACAGGCGGATTGGTGCAGCGTCTGCAGTGATGCGGACTCTGCACCGGTTTGTTGTGGTGAAGAGAGAGGTGAGGCAAAAGGCAAAGCTCTCAATTTACCGGTCGATCTACGTTCCTACCCTCACCTATGGTCATGAGCTTAGGGTAGTGACCGAAAGGACAAGATCGCGGGTATAAGCGGCCGAAATGAGTTTTCTCTGCAGGGTGGCTGGGCTCTCCTTTAGAGATAGGGTGAGAAGCACTGTCATCCGGGAGTGACTCGGAGTAGAACCGCTGCTCCTCCGCATTGAGAGGAGCCAGATGAGGTGGCTCGGGCATCAGGTTAGGATGCCTCCCAGACGCCTCCCCGGGGAGGTGTTCAGGGCACGTCCAACCGGTAGGAGGCCTCGGGAAAGACCCAGGACACGCTGGAGAGACTATGTCTCTCAGCTGGCCTGGGAACGCCTCGGCCTCCGCCGGAAAGAGCTGGACGAAGTGGCCGGGGAGAGGGCTGTCTGGGCTTCCCTGCTTAGGTTGCTGCCCCCGCGACCCGACCTCGCATAAGTGAAAAAAAATGGATGGATGGATGGATGTATGAACAATATCAATGATTTGCAATGTGGGATTTGTTCTTATTAATAAAGTAGTTATCGAACTTTCACCTATTTTGTTTATATCATTTTTGGTAGTAATGAAGGTAATCTGCCTCGGCATCCGCCGGGAAAAGATGGACGAAGTGGCCGGTGAGATGGACGTCTGGGCTTCCCTGGTTAGGCTGCTGCCCCCGCAACCCGACCTCGAATAAGCGGAAGACAATGGATGGATAATACAACAATTAATGACATACACAATTATATTTGATCATGCATAAGCTTGTAGCTAAAAGCATGCTAAAAGCTAAAAAGTAACAAAAAGCACTACCAATTGTAGCAAACACCAGTAGGTACCACTTCCTATTTAGCCATTCGTTTTAAACTATGTTTTAGACATATTTACATTTTTAGCTGTTGATTAACACTGACTACGTTTACATGCAGTCAATGTTTGGGTTACGGTCAATAATCCGGTTTCTGAAGCATTTGGAATAACGCGTTTACATGCAAACGTGAGCAAAATTATTCAGGTATACATGGGAATTGTAATCAGTCAGAATATTCCGATCACGGACAACGTCTCGGCATTTGGAGAGCGTCATGACGCAACTTGCGTCTTCCTGTATCCAATAAACAGCCTGGGGCAGTAGCAGTTGCCTTTGTTTGCGCTTTGGTGCTGGTACCGACCCACCATCAGTACTTGATACTGTTCTCTGTCACTGTCTTCATTTATGGAAGGCAAGAATGTGACGAAATACGTGTCCCACCCCATAGTCGCTTAGGGGATGTAGCGAGAGAGAGTGTGATGATGGAGGAGCGAGAAGGGACAGTGGATGCATTTAATGTGCTCTGGAGTGTTTAAGAAATGACCTTCTACCATCTATAAAGACATCATGTTCCTGTCGTCCAACACACTACCAAGGGGCGTGTTTCCTCCTTGCTCCAAAAGGGGGAGGGGTTTGCGTGTCGCCATGTTTACAAGTAGATATTATATATACACTGCTCAAAAAAATTTGAGGAACACTTTTTAATCCAAGTATAGAAACCTATCAGTCAAACCTGTGGGATATTGATCTGGTCAGGTAAGTAGCAGAGGGGGTTGTTAACCAGTTTGAGCTGCTTTGTTGTTAATGAAATCAACAACAGGGGCAGCAATGAGACAGACCCCAAAACAGGAATGCTTTTCCAGGTTGAGGCCACTGACTCCTCATCTTTTTTGGCTGATTTTTTTACTGACTGACTTTCTACTGCTGTAGTTTTTCATTTGGCTTGGATCAACATCTCTGTTGATAGCATGGTGCGGGACGCTACAGAGGTTGCACAAGTAGTCCAACTTGTCCAGGATGGCACATCAATACGTACCGTTGCAAGAAGGTTTGCTGTGTCTCCCAGCACAGTCCCAAGAGCATGTAGGAGATTCCAGGAGAGAGGTAGTTACTCCAGGAGAGCTGGACAGGGCCGTAGAAGGTCCTTAAACCCTCAGCAGGGTCGGTATCAGCTCCTTTGTGCAAGGAGGAACAGGATGAGCGCTGCCAGAGCCTACAAAATGAACTCCAGCAGGCCACTGGTGTGAATGTTTGACCGAACAATCAGAAACGGGTTCCATGAGGGTGGCCTGAGGGCCTGACGTCCTGTAGTGCGCCATGTGCTCACTGCCCAGCACCGTAGAGCTCGATTGGCATTTGGCATAGACCACCAGAATTGGCAACTACGCCATTGGTGCCCTGTGCTCTTCACCGATGAGGGCAAGTTCAACCTGAGCACATGCGACAGATGTGAAAGGGTCTGAAGATGCTGTGAAGAACTTTATGCTACCTGCAACATGATTCAGCATGACCGGTTTGGTGGTGTGTCTGTGATGGTCTGGGGAGGCATATCCCTGGAAGGACGCACAGACCTCTACAGGTTAGATAATAGCACCCTGACTGCTATTAGGTATCGGGATGAAATCCTTGGACCCACTGTTAGAACCTACGCTGGTGCAGTGTGACCTGGGTTCCTCCTGGTCCACAACAATGCCTGACCTCATGTGGCTAGAGTATGCAGGCTCTTCTGTGGCATCATTTTGTTATTAATACACCACCTACTTATTATCAAGATCACTTTTCCCCTCGTTTAGATTTTATGTGTCCCATTAATTTTTAATTGTGTTTGAGCTGTTCTTGACCTTGGGGGCATAGTGTTTGCATCTTGATGCTTCTTGTAAGAAACACGTTTCACCGTACGTGCCGACAGTAAGCTTTCCATTTGGATGACCAAACATATTCACAGAGCATCACCCGTGCTACTCTTTATGTATAGTCCATCGTGCCGCCATTCATCCGAAGAAAAGCATGGCTTTGGGTCAGAATGGATTTCTTAAGGCAGCTTCTTTTTCTTCTTTGCCTCTACTCAATATTGCCACCCACAGTAAATTTCTCAGCACTGTGATGTGGTGACGGCATTCATTCCCAGGTTGTGGATTTATCATCCGTGACGTTTTCTTACCATTGCTCCCTGCAGGCGTAAAACTTAGCTCCTGCAAATAAGCTGAGTAAAAGGCAAGCGCACGTCAAAAAGTTATGTTTTTTTTCCCTCTCCTCAAACAGAAAAGACACTTCAGCAAACACTTTGTTTTCCACATGACTGTGCTGGAATGGAATTTTTTTTTCATAAACAGGATGCTCACTTTGCAAAAACAATCTTTTTGCTCAGCCTCGTAGTGAAACCAATACATCTCTTTTTGAATTTATTTTATACATTTCTCATAAATGATGGCCTGAAATCCATGCACCGTATTAGCAAAGTGATAAAATGTATGTCTGCACGTGTTGCTTGAATCTACTTCATATTTTGCACATTTGCCCATACTATGGATACGGTATATGCCCTCTTCACATTTTACTTTAAAATTCCCTTCTTTTGCATTTTAATGCTTCCCCCTTATACCGTTAACTTAATCGCACTGTAGAGGGGAAAAAACTTAATTTCATTGCTTGATATGTGGTGTATTGCCAAAAAAGACTCTTGAATCTTGAATCACATGATGCACAAAACATGTTTCATACAAATGAGATGCACCAATACATTAGATTAGATTGTAATTTATTTATTCCACACTGGGGAAATGTTGGCGTTACAGCAGCGGAAAGATCCAAAAAGCACAATATAAGAAATATTTTTGTTAAAAAAACAACAAAAGCAATCACTACAAACATAACAATATACATTACAAACTAGCTCTTCAAAGCATTAAAATAAATGCAAACAAAGTATTGCTAAATTCACTTTTTTTTTTTAAAGACACAGCATGACCAACAATATTGTTTGGCATTTTTAACAAACTTCTGAGTCAGCTCCCTAATGAAACTGAAAGTCCATCCAATAAAAGATAAAATTGCATAAAGGGGCGTGCAAAATACTGTAGGAAACTGCCATATAGTGTTGATCCAGGCTGCTGTTCAATGTGTGGGCTGTAGAGGGCAGTGGTGTTCAGCATGCTGGATAGGGCAAACGTTTGGAGTCAAGTGCGGAGAATAAGAAACTAGCAAGTCAAAGGGGTGAGTGCTCTGTCTTGACAGGCAAATAAATGGCCAACTGAATAACAGCCATCCTGACATGGAATTTTTCAACCGCCATTACATTGCGTTTTGGCAAAGTCTCTCCAGTGCAACAGTCATTTATTGCCGGCCCCTACTAACAACCAGCAGTTAGAGCGGCAATTCCTGCGCAAGCCCCCGGTACTATGACAGAGGGTTCCGGACACAGTGAGGGTAATCTATGGCGCCGAATATCCAACGGTACACCGCCAACATGTCTGCGTGGTGGTATTTTTTATCCGGGTGGCAGGGGTGGAGTAGCACCCAGCCTACTATGTTGGAGGCCCAGAGTTAGCACAACCAGACCGACTCGATCTTGTGACTGAAGCCGTTCTTAGCCGATCTTAAAGCTACAGTGGATCGGCAGCTGATACCGATGCTGAAGATCAGATTGGGACATCCCCAAAAAATGCTTGTTGATGATAAATCTAGATAGGCTCCAGCATACCCATGCCACCCCTATGAGGATAAGCGGCACAGGAAATGGATGAATGGAAAACAAATGTTTGTGAAAGTCCATAACCTCATTAGAAAGTAGGCTATTAAGATTAGAAGCATTTTTCAATCTGTTCTTTTGGGATCGTTGTCTTGTTAAATGTCATACTATAGACTCCCTTTTGTATGTTGCTGAAAACATCACAGAAGTATCATATAAAGCTGAAGTTTTCAAAGGCACAGTGAGCCTCCCATCAGAGGATATAATACGGTTGGGGCCTCCAATGCTCCTTGAAAAACTGATTTTCCGAAGCATATTTGTTGTAGTTTACTGATCACTCTTCACTGCAGGAAGTAAAAATCGGTTCATTTTGCTTTTAAACGTAACCAAAGTTAGTCTAGCAAGTTTTTAAATTACTTGTCTTGATAACCCCCCGCTCCAATGCAAATGGTCTCAACCTGGGACCCCCTTTTTCCTACAGTCAGTAAGTCATGACCCACATTGATTGAAGTCAAATGACACTGCAGTGGAACCGGTTAGCGTGTTTTTAGGTTAATGTTGAAAATCTACGCCAAAAAGCGTACAACATGGCGCACATCTTGTCATTTCGTTAACACACTGGGTGAGTCCAACTGTCTTCCTAATGTTCCTAATAATCTTTTATCACAAAAGTCCAAAAACTTGCTGAGGCGGACGGTAATTGAGGTTCCACTGTATCAACACTGAAGGTGTCGTCTTTCAATGCTTTTTCTTTCGATGGAGCTTGAGGTTGTGCAGGGGCGTCAAACGGCAGTTGGCTATGTGGAGATGTTGCAGGAGGCATCCCTCATGACTGAAGACCTTTGTCTGTGTGGTAATGAATTTACAATTCCACCTGACAAAGGAGTTTTTCCTGAGGAATAACGTCACTCTTTTGGACCACCCTGCGTGTTCTCCTGATGAGAACATCTGAGGACAGACGGCAAGGGAAGTTTAGAAAAATGAACATCAGTTCCTGATAGTGAAGCCATCTTCACCACCTGAAGCAACATTCCCACTAGCCTCCTGGAGTCATCAAGCAAACCCAAACCAATTTCTGATTTGAGCTTCGAAGACCTATTCAAAAACTAAAAACAACCGGCATACAAGCTGCTCTTTCCAGTGGTGGTAATGCTCCAAAATAATGGATGCCAACAGCCCTAAAACCCAAGAAGAAGAAGCTGCCCTCCCATTGGTTATCTTGGTTATCCCCCATCATCCTCTTCCTCCCTGAATCTCCAACGACGCTGCATCACACCCTCTCTTTGCTCTCGAGCGCCATGTCAAAAAGCTCCCTTCCGTTGTTAAAAAATGAAAGTAAAATTTTAAAAAGTTTAGTATGTAATGTAGCGTATTCATTTAAACTTTTGTATGATTTCTGCCGTCTGTCAAAACTCCCGCCATGAAGCTCACCTCGATCGACCCGAAAGGTGAAGTATCATTTATCATTGCTTTTCAATGTTTATGTAATGTTGGCAGCGTTTTTTTACATTCATGCACATGTTGTCAGTAATGACCATATTTTGTTCAGGTGGGTACAATATTTACACTTTGTAAGGGGCTGGTACAAATTACGCCATGCTCTGGAACTAATCGAGTTCTCCATTTTAAAGCTCTGTTTAAAACCTCCTTATTGATCAAACTGTGCCAAAATGTGCACAAAAAACCTGCAAAAGTCCCACACAAAATCCCACCCTTTTAAAATGGCTAAATTTTATCTCTCATATGTCCTGATGGACCTTATTTTACCCCAAGAGTGTGTGTATACAATTTGGCTTGAGCATGGCACATGTTCCTGAGCTGATGCTGCCCTTCCGCATCACATGTTTTACACACGCCCTTGATTCTTTGACCTTCCAATCCCAGCAGCAGAATTCCATGGGAACAAGCCCTAGTGCCACAGTCCAACCCCTAAATCCCACTTGTTGACGTCCTTCCAGCACTGATGATTGTGTGGCTGATGGTGGCACCAGCAGAAGAAGCAGGACCAGCGCTGGTCTCGTTAACACCACCGTGCAGGGAAGAACAACCTTGTGGAGCGTGATGCAACCTTGACGCTCTGCACAGGACGCACACTTTAGTGCGCTTTCCAGCTCCTGGCTGCAGAGGATCATCGTTATTGGACTTTTTCCGCGCGAGAAGTTTATGCAGGAAGGCAGGCAGGAGAACCGAGCTGAGCTGAGATGAAATGTGGAGCACTGTTGAGTGTAGGCAACACAAACAAGACACACACAAGGAGGAGGCTGCGCGTCGGACCGGCGGGACTGATTCATCCCAAGGCTTCTATTGCTTTCCTTTCCTCGGGACGTGCGTGCGTAAAAGGACTTCTCTGCTTGCCGGGGTTCCCCTGTTGAACCAGGAAGGGTAACACCTGCATTAAAAACGTGGTAAGTGCTCGTTTTGTTTGCTTTTATGCGTTTTTGTTGCTATTACGCACGATCCATAGTTGGAACACGTCATTATTGTTGCTGTAGAATTGCCAGAATGATGATTAAAGAGGCGCACCGTGTCGTGGAAAAGAAGATCAGAACGTCAATGCAAGGTGTAAACAAGTCGGGGGTGTCGTACCCCTGGACACAACATTAGGTACCCCTGCACCACCAAACGAGCGCGCTGTTCCTAATATTTTGTCCGCCGTAGGAGAGGACCCCGGGCAGTAGAAACCAGTCCCGGTCTGATGCAGTGGACTTCATCAATCAACTAAACAATAAGCGCAGTATTTAATGTTTGTCTGTTTTTTAGCACAAAAGACGTTGCAAGACTGCGCAGGTGTGCCTAATCAAGTGTCCTTCCCTGCAAGAGACCTTGGGGGGGGGGAAATGACAAAAATGTACAAGTTACTTGGTTGCCAGTTTGATCACGAGTGTCTGCTCAACGTCCTGCGTGACATGTTGTTGGCTGCGCGCTACATTTATGCAGGGAGACAGTGAGAGAGCAGCTTGTGAGGATGATGATGATGATCTGGAGATGTATTGGCTTGGAGTGAAATTCAATATGCTTGTGTGAGGATTTATGCATATTAGTTTATGGCATCTTATTATCCCCATCTGTCTTCATTGCTTCTCCTGATTGGTCCTCATGCACTGGGAGTGCCGGGAACAGAACATCCATCCGGTCAGCAGTCCAAAAACAAAGTTCTGTCCCAATATAGGCGTTTGTCATTGCTAGGCATTTCCTGTCACCACTAGTTGGTGCTGTGACTAATTAAGGAAAGTGGCACGTGTGTTTAGGGAGGGATCTTCTTTGAGTTGTTACTGGGTTTTTTTTAGTATTTTGTGGCTCCGCCCACCTACTGTGATGGAACCTTTATTTAGCACCAACCATTTAGGTATGCATGCTTCAAATTTGATTGCCATCCGACCAAACGTCTAGGACAGGGGTCGGCAACCCTTAGCACCAAAAGAGCATGGTTCCTACCAAGTTGACAAACCAGAAAACACTGCCCTAGCACTTTGGTGGAGAATTGCACCACACACGCTTTGAAAATCTCTTGACGGCGTCAGATGGGACGACGTAGTGACTACACAGAAACATAAACCAGCTGGAGCCACAGCAGGAGGATAAGAGAGCCGCATCCGGCTCCGGAGCTTTGGGTTTCAGACCCCTGGTCTAGGACTAGTGCGTCATTGTAGAAGTTTGTTTGGGGAAAGCCTTTAAAATGATGCCTGAAGATATACAGATATACACCCCTTTCATTTTAGAGATAGGTTTTTTTCCCCACTACAATCATTCCCTGCAATATTGTGTTTTTTTTCAAAAATCAATTAAATAAATGATCTCTGTTTTGTGGTAGTTCTATTAATAGTCGAAAGAAATTCAAATACAAGTGATATGTTAATGAGACATGAACTTACATTACATTACCACAAAATGTCTCCTCTCCTTCTGTGTGGAAGTGGTTGGTTTTTGCCTTCTTAAGTTTAGAAGAAATACATTCAAGGCGCATTGGTTAACTTGCTCGCTCGCTAGCTCTTGAGTCCCTGCAGCATAAAAACTGCACAATATCATGTAAACAATGAGTAATACGATTGTAAAGGTGACTAAGGTGGTGTTATCTCACGTCTACCAGGTTCTAAATATACAGAGTCATAAACAGGTTTTGTATGCTCTAAAAATGTTGAATCTTACATATATTGCCAAAATTAATTTATTGCGGTTCGGGTCTAGAGCCAATTAACCGCTATGTAGGAAAGACGACTGTATCGCCTCTCAAAATACAGTACTTGGATATAACAGAGTAGTCAATGTAATCTTGCGAAGCGATTCACTAATCCAGGGGTGGTCAGGCCATCGGGAGTGCTGGGAGTTTTTCCGGTGGGCCGATTGGAACGGGACGATTCACGGCTGCTTACTTATTTATATATTGATTGCTGCGCCTTGCCGTGGTAACTAAACTAACACAATCTCTCCAGGTCGGGAACATGCAGCTGCAGACCCAAAGCAATATAGGGGGGGCGAGACCCAACAGAGTCGTAGCTGCCCCTCCCAACACGCAGAACAGGCGCTGGGGGAGCATTTTGTGCAAAATTGGCCCATATCCGCAAAGGATGCGCTTTACTGCCGTGACACGTGCATGCAGCATCGTCAGTGTGAGGCTCTGTCACCAATTAGGAGAATAAAACCGCAAAATCCACATCCCTTGTTGCCAATCTCTGTTGATGTAATGGTACATGCTGTTCCCTATTAAGGCAGAAGGTGCCATTTTAGTCCCATCCCTGGACAGTTTGATTCGTAAACTGTACTGATGTGGGGTGGGCCAATTTGAACTAAAAAAATCCAGGGTTGTATTTTTGTCCCAGTCCGCTCATGCGGTAATGTCTCGTTTATGTCTGTCTCGTGACACGTGCATTTCTGCAAAGTAATGCACATGTCACGATCATTCTTTATGAGTTGAATATTTCCGTAGTTTACACTCTTCTAAATAAAACTAACATTATTAGAGCCCTCTAGACATGAAATAGCTCCACTATAGTCACATTTATACTTGTAATACACAATATAGTCAACATAGTACGAGAAAGTAAGCTATTTAAAACAGAAATAAGATATAATATAGATTAGGGGTGGGCAAACGTTTTGACTGGCGGGCCGCATTGAATTATCAGAATTGGCCGGGGTCCAGACTGTATACACCATTTCATACACATACACATTTTTTAGGAGCACCGTAAACATCAGACCTTATCATAGACCCTTTTTTGTGTACATAATGTACATATTGACTTCTTTGTTGACTGGTAGTTGTCTGGATGGCTGCATGTGAAAAGCTACCTAAACCATCAAAATGTTGTCTCCGATTGACTCTGATTACTTGCAAGTCATGTTGACAGCTTGCATGTCAAAAGTTTGAGTTAAATACTTTGGAAGCAACTGCTGGGTCGGATTCAAACGCCTGGCGTGCCGAATGTGGCCCCCCGGCTGTGGTTTGGCCACCCCCATGGAATCACTATTGACACCCCGTGACCAGTATGGCATGACCAGTATAGAGTACGACGTTTTCGCCTTATATTTGTATTTTAGTTCATTTGGCCATTGTTATGCTTCAAGATGCTCATTTTAGGAAAAAAATATGTATAATTCCTTTAAATATGCATATTTTTGAGACTAGTAACAGGGCGTGGCATGAAACGGCGCCAATTTCTGAATTATCATAGCTTTGAAAAGCATCGTCAGCTCTCCCAGCGAGGCGCCTGTCATCCTTATCGTGTTGAAAAGCTGCCGTGTGGCCCAGATTCCCAATGTAGGGGCTGATCCGTCGCAGCAGAATGTCACAGTACATGCTTGCATTCATGTTTCTCCTCAATGAACCGCAGCTCCCCGGTGCCTACAGCACTCGCGCAGCCGCACACTTTGCTTGCCAGTATGCAATACACAATTATCCTGCTCCTCCGTTGTTTGGCCCGCTATTTACACCATAATGCCCGCATCTTGATTCATTTTCAGTGGACAGCAAAGCTATACTGGCTGCACACGGACTATTTTGAAGCAAATCTAATGCTTTTTTTTTTCTTTTGAGGAGGTCAGAGACGTGAGAGCTGCTTCATGTCAGACTTAAAGAGGAACGCCATGAAGAAAAGTGTGTTCAAGCACTCAGCGGTTTGTACCTCCATTTCTTCTCTGGTGCTCTTTCTACCCCTCTCTTTCACGCGGGAGGAGATCACACCGCCACGCCAGCTACATCAGAGCCATTAGCAAGGAGAGAAATACTCGTCGTGGCCTATCGAGCACCCGCTGATAAATATTTAAAAGCAGGGAGTCATGAAAACGAAATGGATTAGGAAATTTGTGATTTATGAGGGGACTGTGCTCGCAACTCATTTGTCGCTCATTGGGCTAATTACACAAATTTGGGTTAATAATTAATATCGGAGATGGTAATCACCGCTGTGATCGTCCCACATCTTTGGGGAACAAGTGAAATATGGCCTTTTTTCCCCAATGGGACTTTACGTTACCCATCCTGACGCCCATAGCTCCTCCTCGCAAGGACGTGTTTGGTCTGAGGGCCGTAAATCACGATGATCACTCAGGGACAAGTGAAGTATAGATCACGGGCGGGAGGAAACACCATAAAACGCTCACAATTTCATCGTCTCAAAATCTGACATGTGAAAACAGTGATGTCATAGTTCAAAGTGACACACATGACTCAGAATTCAAACAAACTCTCTTCTTATTAGTTGCACAAAATGTCATTTTTTAAATCACCTTTAGAATGTTTTGCAAGATGTCAGCTTTGTGAGTCAAACTCTTTAAGCGTTTTACATATTCTTTGTTTTTTGTAGCTTTTTTTGCAACGCCATTCCAACGGAAGGACCAAGGAAGTACAGCGGAAACTCTGTTTTCGTCATTAATCCATTCCAAAAGGTCAGATGAAAGCTTTGTATGAAAACAAAAGCAATTGTTTCCCATAGGAATTACTGCAAGTCCAAGTAAACATCTGTACCAAAGTTCTGGCAAAATGCAACCTTCTTTGCTGTCATTTTGGCTTATTTTATCACTCAGACATACGCAGTGCGCTGTAACGCTTCCTCAGCACAGGGCGCACATTGCTGATTTGGTGGAAGAAAGGACACAGAATCGGAGTTATTAATTGTTTGGTGTGTTCCAGGAACATATAAACCACATACACACACACACACACAGACATAATGAAAAATCACTAAAGGATTCCCCATCTGGAATCTGTCTATAGCAGTGGTTCTCAGCTATTTTCTGTCCTGACCCCTCCCCCACCCCCCAAATGGACAGATATGTCTCCCCCCCCCGATATGAAATACTATTGAGAAACTGATAATATCTATTCACAAATCTGTACTGTACAGGCTGAACTCCAAAGAGAAACCATCAAAATGCAACAAAAATGGAGAGCCATGAAGCATGCAAACGTATTTAAGAGTCAAATAGCATGTTGAGTACAAAAAATGTGTACATGTTGGCTAGTCTGCAGTAACACTAAGAGTACTCCCTGCCCTGACAGTCCCCCCCCCCCCGGGAACCCACCCCACTATTTGAGAAGCACTGATCTATGGCAAGCGTCAGCTACTTATCACGAGTTACTGACCCCACTTCCTTCTCATTCATCCCCAAAGCGCCACAGCAATTTGACACAGTTGGATGCTGAGCGTCTACTGACTTCAATGGCAAAGTGTAAACTGGGTTGTTCCACTGCACAAATCTTGACGAGCATTAGGTAAATGCTGGGCTTTGTCCCACCCATCGGACGCTCAGCATCTCTGGGAGTCTATGGGGCATTGGAGTGGGCCCGGGCGCTCGGCTTCTGTATGATAGTTCTGTAGATCTGTCTGAATAAACACATTTATGATGTAGGTCGGAGAAAACTGAGCTACCCCTCCTTGAATCACCAGCAGGTGCTAATGCTTTGTTAGGCTCACTGTTTGTTGAAAAAACAGACAAGTCAAAAACAGAATCCTAGAAAAGCTGAGGTTCTATTGTACTTTCTGGTTTTTACTTGTTCCGGTTCTACATAAATGGCTCAAACACTAAGTAGTTGACCTGGCAATTTTCTACCTATTGGAGATAGTAGCATCAGAGGCGGAACGCGGGGTACACAGCAATTCCAGAAACCACGGTGTGAAATTTAACGGATTTAACACATTCATTTCTCCTACGCTTCGGTGTTAAAAGCGATTATTTGCTGGCGTTGACGTTGCATCTAATAATCTGACTGCAGTTTTTTTTTGTGGCAATATCCCAGGGCTCTTTGCAAAAGTTCTGCTAAGGCTCTGATACAGCACTTTTGGGAGAGTGCAGTGTAAAGGTGTGTTTTTACGGTTGCTAACTTCTTGTTGCAATTGTTATCTTGGTGGTTTGCAGTGCATGCTGCCTTTCATGCAGGGGGTTCTACTATAGTGTCACTCTGGCGAGTGCAGATGTGGGCAAACTGCCCACACGACATAATGCACAAAGTACCTACCAATTAAACCTACCAAAAAAACACTCGTATGTTCCTGCCACAATGCATGCTGGGTAGCTTATCGGACTCTTTCTCCCAACATTTTGCCGTGTTTATCACATGTTTTGCTTGATTGCAAAGTTGGTTGAGGAGGTCAGACAAGTAAACAAGAGAAGTCAAACTGTTGATAGCCAATGCCTTTACTGTTCACACTTCATATTGTTGCCCTGCGAGTGACTGGCGACCAGTCCAGGGTGTACCCCGCCTCTCGCCCAAAGTCTGCTGGGATAGGCTCCAGCATCCCCGTGACCCTAATGAGGATAAGCGGTACAGAAAATGAATGAATGAATGAAGGAGTTCATATTGTTGTCACAGCCTGGACTACCCAGCATGTCTCGCGGACATTTGGAAATAAGAGTTTTAAGTTGCATGTTATATTTAGCGCTAAGTTGTTGTTTATCAACCATGCAGTACTAGTAGTAGTAGCTGATTTATGTGATTTGTGTTACACTGTGTTGTGTTTTTTAATCGTTGCACCGTGAGCAAGTACTGTGTGTTGTTCTGTTTGATGCCGCCTATAAATAGACAGCCCCAAATCTTTTAACCCAATGTGGCCAACAAGTCAAAAAGTTTGCCCACCCCTGGTCTAGTGCTTGTGATTGCTTCCTAGCTGTCTGTTGTTTTGTTTTGATCCCAAACATACGTTGATATATGCGGATATAAATATGATCAGCAACACTTTTATTCGTGACGGTCAAATGATAGCAGTTCCGTTGTCGCTATAGTATTTGTTGCCATATAAATCAGCTGGAGATATTAGAAGAGCGGTGGTGTGCTTGTACTCAATGCAATGACCTTCACAGCTTCTAAAATATCAATTAAAATACCGTGACCAGCATGTGTGCACTTGACATTCATAGCAACTGTAACTAAGGTATAATTTAATATTTCATGCACATTAGAGCACCATTTGGGAACGCAGGCGTGCTTTATGGTGTGTTTTTACTTGAGGTCTGGCAGTGCAGCACAGCATCACTTTCTCTCCTGAGCGTCACTGCAGTATGTGACAACCGACGCATCGCAACACTCACTTTCAAATACCGCCGTCGTTACATCGGTGGCTCCCGTAGGCTTCTCTTTGTGTTTACAATATCTTGCACACGAGTTGGCTTGGTGGCAGCTCAGCAGATGGTGCAGCAAAAGTCTACCTTTTGGCTATGAAGCACTCCGTCAAATGGTAGAGTTAGTTGTTCCAGATGTGACGGTGTCCTTCTGGGATAAGCAATAGTATAATCGTCAGCAGGCCTGAAGGAAGATGAAGACGACGTACAGCACATAGAAGTGGCTCTAATGGAGAAGCACAACAGTTTTCCATGCTGCCGGGTGTTGTCATCTGTCACAGCAGTAATCATAACACCCAAGGTGAATAAGTGAAACAATGCAGACTCAAAGTAAACATAAAAAGACACAAGCAGGGACATTGCAAGTTGAAAATAAACATTACCAAAATGCGGCTGATGGACCTGACGGCGTCCAGAACTGATAAAAAATACAAGAGAACTTTGTGTCACAGCACTGCTGACAAGAAAAAATAGCAACACTAACCCAACTATATTATTTTATTCATTGGTTTCCCATGCTGACCCACGCTTTACCATGCTGGCCACATCCGGCCCGCCAAGCGTTTGAATCCAGCCCACCCGACCCGTAAAATAGTTATAATAGTAATTAAAAAGATTAATATTATATATATTGATATTTTATATTCCATCCATCTTCTATGCCTCTTATCCTCAGTAGGTCCGCGGGGGCATGCTGGAGCCTATTTCAGCGGGCAAGAGGTGAGGTACACACTGGACTGGTCACCAGCCAATCACAGGGCACATATAGACGAATCATTCACACTCACATTCATACCGACAGAATGGGCAATATAGAGTCGCTAATCAAACATGCGTGTTTTTGGAATATGGGAGGAAACCAGAGTACCCGAGGAAACCCACACACGCACGTGGAGAACATGCAAACTCCACTCAGAGATGCCCAACGGAATATTGTATATATTCCGAATATTATATATTCTGTAATATTATAATATGATGGATGTGAGTGTGAATGATTGTTTGTCTATATGTGCCTTGCGATTGACTGGCGACCAGTCCAGGGTGTACCCCGCCTCTCGCCCAAAGTCAGCTGGGAAAAGCTCCAGCGTACCCGCGACCCTAATGAATGAATTTTTAATATAAATTTTTAATAGACAAAATTAAGGACAGAATTAGTCTTTTCTTACAACATTTAACATTTTTAATAACAGTGAAATGACTGGTATTGGTTGCACCAAAAAAGATATATGTATGAATTTGGTATGCTCCAAACGATATTGGCACCGATCAATATCGGTGAATCGGTGAATATCCGTGAAAAAGCATGTGATCAGCCTACGCCGATAAATGCCTTGTATCACCGCTCACCTCCGGCTAGTGTTATTCCAGCCTGCAGCCTTTCACGATGCCTGTGTGCAGTGTTGTCTAGGAGAAGCGTCCCCTGCAGACTTTCCTTCTCACCACGCAGGCGTGCCAAAGCCCAAACAAACTTGTCTGCCATGTGGAACTTACCTGACATTTGTCAGCGTGACATAAAATGAAAATACTACCTAAATGTAACATGTCAATATTTTCAACTAATAATAGTCAGCCACGAAACAGCGCCCATTGAATAATAAAATAAAAATCCTGATCGAGTGAGGAAGAGATGTTTAAATAGTGAGGGAAGTAGGACCAAAATCTCACACAGTGCAATAGCTGCAATTTCAAATAGGAAAGTGGTGGGAGAGGAGAAAGAAAGCGATTTGTCAGTCTAAATCCTTACGTATAATCCTGACTGTGAATCCAATGGGATTACCTCCAATACAGCGGCCCCCTTTTCCCCAAATTTTTGGATTGCTTTGCTTCCTTCAGAGGATTTGACCAGAGGAGTTAAGGATAACATCGAATAGAAACCAGGATGGATGGGAGTTTGGATTTGATTATTATATGGCGGTTGTTTACCTTGATGGTTTTCTGACACAGCCATTAGGAAGCCACTGAGGGGGTATCAAACACGCGACTGGGATTTGATCCACACTCGATACGTTTAATTATGTGGCTGTTTTAACTGTTTAGTCTAGGAGAGCAACCATTAAGAATTTATAGGACTGTAGAGACAGCTAGAGCTCAACCACGCGCAAAATCTATTATATGGCTCTATAAAAAAAAGTTACAGGGCTGTTGGTTTTTTTTTTTGGCAGTGCAGAATCTCTCCTGGTTTTGAAAGATACAGTATCCAGCCCATTAGCGATGTAATGATTCATTTTTAAAACGATTCGATTCAACGCTCATCTAGACCAGTGGTTCCCAGACTTATTATAGTCAGGTACCCGTTCTGAGACTCTTAAGTGAATCATGTACCACCTACTCCTGCACACTTAAAAAATATACGCTTTGTATTAATTAACTTGAAATATTGAACATGATCAACTGGTTTAATGAATTTGATCGTAATTGCGGGTCAAAAATGTGTATTTTGCATGGTCACATTTTGTTGAAGTTCCACATGAGCGCACACTGTAGATAAGTAATCAACCAACATACTGTATATTTTTTCTCAGTCTGACGTTGGCATCCTCCCGAAGTCCATTATGAACGACATGTTCAAGATTATTCATTCATTTTCTATACCGCTTATCCACATTAGGGTGACAGGTATGCTGGAGCCTATCCCAGCTGACTTTGGGCGAGAGGCTGGGTACACCTTGAACTAGTCATGTTCAAGATTATTAATTCATTCATTCATTTTCTATGCTGCTTATCCTCATTAGAGTCAAGGGTATGCTGGAGCCTATCCCAGCTGACTTTGGGCGGGAGGCAGGGTACACCCTGGACTGGTCATGTTCAAGATTAAACACTCTTAAATCACAAAATATTCATCAAACTTACTTATTTGTTCATGCAATGCACACAGAGCAATGAACAACGTCATTGTTGTCCGTCTCACTTTTCTGTTCCCCTTGCGCTGTGAGGCGTTCAGGCGCACCAGTAACTGTGAGCGTCAGGCGCTAAATGGTTTCGTTTTTTATTAACCTACCCGCATTACAACTGGCGTACCCCTAAATTAGAAAAATATAATTCTATTGACATTTTTGTTTAGTTTTTTTCAAAAAAGGGAACCCGTGAGACTATAATCCCGAAGGCAGGGCTTAGTCTTTGTTGGCTTGTCCAATTTGTGTCCTCGGTGGTGCTGCTTACTAAAGACTCCCAATACATTTTCAAATATTGCTCACAAGTCTATTTCAGTCTATGTTAGTGAACATTCATAATTCATTCACGTCACAAGTGTGCCATATCAAGATGCTGGTTAGATAGCATGATTATTACGCAGGGGTTGGCCACAATAAAAGGCCACTGATGAATGTGCCATTTCACTGTAATGGAGATTCTGAGGCCCAATGTTGTGGCATTCATCCACAACCATCACCTCTTGGTGCATCATGAGAATGCACGGCTCATGTTGCAAGGATCTGTACACAATTCCTGGAAGCTGAAAACATCCCTGTGCTTGCCTGGCCAGCAAACTCACCAGACATGAACTGTGTGCCACCCATCGAGCTAATGGTGGCCACACCAGATACTTACTGGTGTACTTACCACCCTATACAGTGAAGCTGCATTTTTTGTGACTTTTATTGTGGCATACACCTGTGCAATAATTAGCACCTGTGAGGTTGATGAAATATGAATGACACAGATTTGTGGACAATATTTGAGAGAGGTATTTTGTGTACATAGAAAACATTTGTGGGCCACATTGGGTTAAAAATGGGAACAAAAAAAATGTGGTCAGTGGGGGAGTGTGGAGTGTTTATCACCTGCTCTTTCTAGAGATTAAATACAGAAGCTGTATCCAAAAATATACCTTTACAAAGTTAATAGTGCAAAAAAACATTCTTACAAAGGAAATTTGAATGCAACACTAGCACAGTAAAAAATGCTTTATATATCTTAATACTTAACTATAACTATATACTTTTTGACAAGGAAACACTGTACAATGCGGGTTTTGCCATATTTCAAGGAGGTGAAGGCATAATTTCCATCCATCCATCCATCCATTTTCCACCGCTTATCCGGGTCCGGGTCGCGGGGGCAGCAGCTTCAGTAGGGAAGTCGAGACTTCCCGGTCCCCAGCGACCTCTTCCAGCTCCACCGGGAGGACACCAAGGCGTTCCCAGGCCAGCTGTGAGACATAGTCCCTCCAGCGTGTCCTAGGTCTTCCCGGGGGCCTACTCCCGACTGGGCATGCCCGAAACACCTCACCAGGGAGGCGCCTGGGAGGCATCTGGACTAGATGCCCGAGCCCGAGCCATAATTTATTATTGTTATTATTATGGGTAGCTATTTTTAAGCATACTATCATATAATCTATCGCCATGTCCACACGTAGGTGGGTAACTTAGAAAATAAAGTTATTTTTCCTCGATTTGGCCTATCATCTACACTATCCCGCAGCTATACGGCACTAAAAACGAAGGTTTTCAAACCTCCGGAGAAAAATCTGAGAAAAATCCGGTTATACGTTTGGGCATGGACGTAGTATGCTGCGACATCGCATGCGACCAGTATTTACATCAAAAACAACATGGATGCCCTCAGAACCATCAACATTTTCTTGCGTCTTGTTGACTTAGTATTCTAAAACGACAATTCTACCTCCTTGTCAGTCCACACGAAGGAGCCTGGCGCCATGTTTTATGTTTTGCGGAAGTGACGGGATGACCGAGGATGATTCTGATTGGATAGAAAATCAGTGACTATTGCCGCCTACAGGTTCCCAGTGCATTTATGCGGTTATATGAGGATGTGTTTATTTCCCAATACCGATATTATACCCTTACAATAGACTGAATTATAAAAAAAGTCTTTTGTCAAATGTATCCAGTTTGACCAAAATTTGCTATGTATCGTATGCAGCATGCAGAAAATATCTCTGAACACCAGAAACGTATTATGTCCTGAGTGTGTGTGCGTGTGTGTGTGTGTCAGTTCCATCCTATAGTCTCAGTTTTAATGAGGGGCCCCTCAGGTGTCCTAGATCTGCAGTGGGCCTGCTCCACTTTCTAAGGGTCATGTTCATACTGTACAGCAGGGAATGTGTGACATGTCCGGTGGTGTATTAAAAAAATATAAAACATCGTCTCTGCAGCAGGCGGACAGTTTTTATCGGTGGGGTTATTTTTTTTAAAAGAAGAAATAGGATGTCAGGGAGTTGCATTTAAATCAGTTTTATGCAAATACTGGGCGACTGCAGTAAAAGTAATGAAGAACAGGCTGGACAACCTACTTCAAGGGAATTTTACTTACAGTTGCTGTCAACCCCGTTTTATGCCGCAAAAGAGAAACTATCATTTTCACAAATGAGAAATGTGAGGGATTGTCCTCATTCTGGAACCTTCAGCGCCACTTATTGTAAGATTTCGGTGAATAATACTCATATACGCCTATATTTGAGCCTGCATGTTTAACTCAGACCCAATTCTGACATCCAAAATAAACTCCAATTTTCATTCCTAATTGCTATTAAATGCATGGAATGCTAATTACTTTCTATATACATTTTTTTAACATTATTAGAGCCCTGGAGACAAAGTAAAAATAACACCCCGTAGTCACTTTTGCAGGGACTCGAGAGGGTTGCTAGCTATAAAGCTAGCAAGCTAACCACTTCCACACTGAATGGAAGGAGAACTTTTTTTTCACCCATTAAGAATCAATTACAGGCATACAGTATACAGTATTGTACTCTGCTGGATTCATAACAAAAACGCTTGTTTTTGCAGACAGCACCATCACACCACATTCAAGTTAAGTTGCCATAAAAAAGCAAAATCCAAAACAGAGAACACACATTTACAATAGACGGGGATCCACTGTAGGCAAGTTGAAAGATCGTACCTCTAAACTGCAGCAAATCTCCTTTTAAAAACCCTGACTGCTATTGGGCGTGCTTGCATTTTTACTTTTAACATAAAATGTTTTGCCTTGAACTCAGTGAACCACTCAGAACGGGTTCACATTTAGGTTGTGACCCACCATTTGAGCACCAACTGCTTTAGAACACAAGTACACGTTAGTGCCTTTAAGTGTCCACATTGTAAAAAAAAAATTAAAAGGTTGAAAAACAGCCCCTTTTTTCTTAGGCTTGCATTTGCATTTGTGCGTAGGTGGATGGTTGGAGGGTGGTGCAGATGGTGCATGCACGTGCACGCCCACGCAGCCTAAGAACACCTACTCTCTGCGCTCCCGGGGACCTGCAAACAACACTCATACCAAAAATCACCCCAGCCCATTAAAAAAAAAAAGGTTGCATCATTTTTCATGCCGTTCCTGAAAGATTGCGAGTATGTTTTGCACTTTGAGCCTTTCAGTAGTATCTCGCTACCGGAGATGAAAATACGCTCGCTTCCAAGAGTCTGTCTGTATGTTTAACCTTTAGGCTGCACCTTGATTCACCAAATGGCTACTGGGCCAAACAATAAAAAGTTTTTTTTTTCTTGCAAAGTCATACAGGGGAGAAAAAAAGAAAAGTGGACATCTGGTGGCTCTAGCTCATAAAGCAATGCTTTAAAGCTAATCACCATTTTTTTTTTAAATGGTGATTACCGTTTTCGGCAGCTAATTGGCTGTGTTTCATACAGACTTCCAAAGCTTATCCCAGAACAAATTTGGCAACAAGCACCGGCAATATATTTCATGTGATTTTTTTTTTTCATAAAAAAAGCTGTTTTTTGCACTTAATGTCACCTGATTCCCATAAGAAATAATGAAATAATATGTACTAGGGTGAAATTTAAACCATCTTATTAAGTTTTTATTTTTATTTTTACTATTGTTAGAACTTTTTTATTCACAGTCATCCCTTGCCACTTTGCTGTTCGAATTTCATGGTCGTTTCGTAAAAAGGTAAAGTGAACCAAAATATAAATATGAGGTGTTCAAAAGATGTATTCTACATTGGTTACTTGTGTCATCTTTGGAGACTTATGTCTTAAATGGCTTATTTACTCTTATTATGTCTACTGTATTAGGTAGTATCAGTGTAAATGTGACTATAGGGGTGTTAGGTCACATACGGAGGGCTTTAATAATGTTAAAAACCTTATTTAAAAGGTTGTAAACAGGTTTTCTCTGCTCTAACTATGAAAATATTCCATTTTTTAAAAAGGAAACGTACTTTGTGGAAATTCACTTTGGGTTTGGAACCAATTAACGGCAACAAACGAGGGGTTACTGTACATTTATTTCAAAGTGGCCCATGTTCTGTATCACAGTATTTACACTATTCAAAACACACTCAAAATGTGCGTAGACAGCCACACTATGAGTGCTCCCGAGGATCCCTGACTGCCGTCTTTGCAGTGCATCCATTATTCAAGCAGTGTGGACGATCTCCGACTAGCAGTTTTGCAGTCTCTAAAAACGCGCTCCTGTCACATGGAGGATCTGTGACCAGCGTTAGCATATTGCTTCTGTTTTAATTTATTACACACCTATTGGTAATGGCTAGCCATTACCTAAGTGTTAAATGTTAGAGTCCCTTGGCTCCCATTAAGTCCTCATTCATTTGTCCAAATGTCATTTCAGCCTTTCTTTGCGGCGTTCCCTCCTTGTGCAAACACGCTTATTACATCCGTGCCTGGCAAACCGTTGAGTGCACGCTTGAGTAAACGGCAGACGTGCGCTAACAGACACTCTCCCCTGAGTTAACTCTATTAGCCCCTTTCCAGCAGGGGGTCATACTGTGTTTGCAGGCCCCGCCAGGTTCAGAGGGTAATATATGGGTTGCTGCACTAACACATTTCTTCTGTACAGGATTTGGGCCAAGTCTGACAAGAGGAGTGGCGTGGATTTCTTAAGAATGGAGTATATATACTGTACATTCTGCTTCATTTTAGCTCGGTAGATGTAGACGCTTTCTGATTTGGGCTCTGCCCTCTTTCATTCAATTTCGTAAGCCAGATGGAGGGACTAATACAATCCATGAGAACACTACGCGGCCCAATTTGGGCATGGCCTATTCTTGATTAAAAAAGGTTTTCCTCTCCTCCATTCATTACGAGCCTCATTATCTCATTGTCGTGTAAACCAGACCACGAGGAGATAAGCTCTTTGCTTGACTGATGTGTAAACAGATACAACATGCAGACATCTGTCACACATACTGATCAGGGTGGAATACAGTAGAACCTCAAAGACGTTTTGGGATGCTGATAAAATGAGGACAAGATTTTTTTGTCTGTGTACAAAGAAGAAACAGCAATTAATTAAAAATGACAACTTGAATATTTATTCTAGGGCTGTCAAAAAGGGCCCTTTAACGGCAACAATTATTTATTTAATTATGTACACTTTTTTTTAGCATAATTAAAGCATATGCATCAAGGCAAGCCACGCCTCTGCGGTCACAAAGAGTCTGCCACTCTTTAATAACTGTATTCTGACCTGGGCACATCAACAGCAGTGCAATTCCAACACCATACAATATATGTATCTCTCTCACACAGACAGGAGGCAGAGCTGGAGGTAACAGAGATGACGATGCTGAGGTTCTCTTTGGGTGTGACCAGGATGGATAGGATCAGGAATGAGCACATCAGAGGGACAGCACATGTTGAAGGTTTTGGAGATAAAGTCAGAGAGGCTAGACTGGGAAGGTTAGGACATGTCCGGAGGAGAGATAGTGAATGTATTGGTAGAAAGATGCTGAGTTTTGATTTGCCAGGCAGGAGGCCTAGAGGAAGACCAAAGAGGAGGTTTACGAACGTAGTGAAAGAGGACATGAAGGTAGTTGGCGCAAGAGAAGAGGATACAGAAGACCATGTTAGATGGAGGCAATTGATTTGCTGTGGCGACCCCTGAAGGTATAAGCCAAAAGGAAAAGAAGAAGATATGTATCTCTCTCACAAACACATCTCTAGTCCATTTAGCCATGGAATAGGACTTCCTCATTGCAGCTGCCACGAGATGCATTCAGGGATAACATCCTCTTTATTATGTGTGTCTAAATAAACAGGAAAAAAAGAAAGACAAAACAAATAAGTCGATGTTATTATCACTGACTTTGTAACTATTTATACGGAAGTACAGTTTCCTGCATTTAGGTGTGCTCAAAAATCCCAGAAAATAAAGTAAAAATGTGAATTCTACTTCCCTCATCGCTCAGAATTGCAAGGTTAATGTCTGATTCTAAGGTTATGCTTCAAAAGACTGAAAACCATTCAAGGGATTGAAAACATCCTAAAGGCAGGAGGCCAAGGTTTTTTGGTAAACCTTGTGCTCGATCAGACCAAATTTCGGAAAGCTAAGAAAGCCTTTGTCTCCCAAATCAATATGCGAGTGTACGTTGGGAAAACTCACTCCCTCAGCCGTAAGAGCTGCGCTGAACACAGAAAGATCTCATCAACTCATTGGGAATTGCAGGTCAATATAATATAGCAGTATAACTATATAACAGTCTGACTCACAGTGTCATCATACAAATAACACTAAACTCATCACACAGCAACTTAACACTCAAAAGGCATATATGAAAATGATACAGACATGTACCAATGTGACATTAACATGAATAAAGTTTATCAAAAAGCAGTGTGTCTGAGCGGGCAATCACGTCAAATTAGTTTTTTCTTCTAAATTTTGTGGGTGTGGCTTATATATTGAAAATTACTGTAAGCATTTTTAAGCATAAACATGGCTAAATGAACTAAAATACAGATCTAAGGCACCAAAAAGACATATTCAAAGATACTGTAATGATATATAGTATTCTGTAAGGGCCTCTAGGTGTTGGTAATGTTTGGTGAGACGCACAAGCACCAGACTTGCTTGCTCTAACAACAGGTTTTTTTGCAGGTTTGAAATATCTCAAAATAGGCACAATGATTCCTAATCAAAACCTCTCATTCCCCTACTGTGGCACACATTTGCTATCTGTACAGGGACAACAAATGGAAAATATCCTTTTGGCTAATTCTGGTGCATTTGCAGCCATGCTATTAATGTACACTGTCTCTGTCAAATAAACGAATAAAATAAAAATAAAACCCCTAATTCCCCCAATGTGACACACATTTACAACTACACACCTGAATCTTATATGTCTACTATATTGGCTAAAACGAGTGTAAAGGTGAACATAGGGGTGTTGTTTCGATTCTAGAGGGCTCTAATGTAAAAAAAAATGTTATTTAGAGGGTTGCAAACAAGTTTTTTTTGCTATCTACAAAAAGATTTCATTTATAGGCACCATTTAAAGTTTTATGCTGCCAAAATCTGGAATAGTCTTCCAGAAGAAGACACCCAAATATATTAACACAAACCACTTTTTTAGAGAATATTTATATTTTTACATGCAGAAAACCTCACTTTTCTTTCTTTTGATTCTTTATTTTGGGGCACACAAAATAAGTGTGTACATTACTGTACACAGCGCACACACACTGGTATACAGTAAACAGAGTATAATATGCATACGTATATATGCATTTATAAATACATATATGGCAGATACACAGAATGTAATCAAAATACACACATCAATAGAAAATAATTTGGCTCAAAAAGGAGTGGGAAGAAGACAAGCTCATTTACACCCTCTCCCCATTCGTAACACTATAGACAGTTTTATAAACACCGTATGCAGCATGTTATACATCCAATATGGTGTTAATATAAAACATCCATCCATTTTCTATGCCACTTATCCTCACAAGGGTTGCGGGGGTATTGGAGCCTATCCCTGCTGACTTTGGGTGAGAAGCGGGGCACAGACTGGACTGGACACCAGCCAATCGCAAGGCATAATATTAAATAGTGCGAAATAAATAATAATGATGATTGAAAGGAACAAATGAACATTTAACTTTCACCTTTTATTTTTGGCAAAGATGACCGTAAGCGGTGGCAGGATAGGAGACGAGAGAACCACACAGACTTTGGGTTACTTTGCACCCATGATCAATAAGAAAAGCAGAGACTAGTGGTGTAACTGTCAGTTAGCAATCAACTACAGCGTCAAGGTTTCTCAACCAGAAAAAAAGTCTGGCGGGACTGGGATGATAAAAAGTTCATCACAGAATAAATGAAAATGAACCCCATCTTTTTGCCAGCCTCAGTGTATTGCCATGTGCATGCGTGTCTGTTTTACTCGTCACACTCCTCCAAACACGCAGGTGGAGTATTCACTCCACCTGTGCATTGGTTTCAGTACCTTGGTACATTTGTTCCATGAGCGGAGTGAGCCCTTTTGTCAGTCATACAGTCTTTGTATGGGTGGGTGTGGGCGGGGCTGCTAGCGTACACACAGTGCTGAAGAGTGTAGCATCTTGAGAATTAATGCAAGGTAACGTAAAACAAATTAAATTATCAGTGGTGATTGCTCTAAGACTGCAAGGGAAGAGAGCTCCCCGTAAATTGTCCAAAAAATTTGCACTAGAATACCTTCATCTTTTGTTCAGAATCAGCTACTTATCACAGGTAACTGACACGAATTCCTTCTGATTTAGCACCAGAGCACTTTTTTTTACTCAGTCAGACACTGAGTGTCTACTGACTTCGATGGGGAAGCGTAGAGTGAGTTGTTCCATGGCGCGCAACTGGACAATCATTGGATAAATGCTGGGCTTTGGGGCCATCAGATGCTCAGCATCTCTGGGGGTTTATGAGGCGGTGGGCTGGCCCGGACTCTCAGATTCTGCATGACGGTTGGATGATCTGTGACGGAGTCTCTTTTTGATTTACAGTGAAATGAGTGAATCGGCGATTTTAAAAGTGTAAACCGCCACCGGAGCATTTTTTGGCGGCTTTCTTTGTTAAAAACGACCAGCCTAAGGGTTTGGCAACTCTGCATGTGTAGAGAGAAGCTTCTGCTGTTTAAAGCAGCTCTAGTCTTACACCCGCAACACACTGGGCCGAGATGTTTAAGCAGTCTAGCTCTTCTGGCCATCGAGAGGACACGGGTCAAGTCTTGAAATGGAACGGAGGCTGGAAATTGACGGATAAATAAATAAACACATTTATGATTTAGGCTGGAGGAGTTTGAACCACCAGCAACTGGAACTGTAAATTATCCATTCATCTATCCGTGTGAATTTAATTCCGGAGATGAATAAAGTGTCTCTCTATATCCATTTTCAATGTCACTTTGCATGGATGTCCCAGCTAGATCTCGTGTATCGCCTCATCTTGTGAACTGAGTGTTTCATGACACCGTGCTAAGCAGTGTTACGTTTTGCATTTTGTTCCCAAACTGTGACCTTAAAACCAAACCGTTTCTCGCCCTTCATTTCCAATAAATCCACTGTGTTAAACATGCACTGTTGATTTATGTTTGCATTTTGTGTGTGTGTATGTTGATGGTATGGTAATGTGTGATGATGTAAACAAAGCAACAGAGGGAAAGTGTGCATAATCTGGCTGTGCAGGGAGTAAATAAATTAGTAGGGGTGTGTGAGCCGCAGTGACGCATTTGTACAGGTTGCGGGTGGTCGTGTGATGCCTTTGTGTGTGTGTGTGTGTGTGTGTGTGTGTGTGTATATAAGAATTAGGAAGGGGCTCAGTGAAAAATTATGTGTCTTTTGTTTGTGCAGAAGCTGCTTCACCAAGATGATCCATGGCCCAACCACTGACTGACCCGCAAGCTGGATCACGTAACCGTGACGGGCCCCACGTGGACTCCAGAAGAGATACCGCAGAGACAACAAGCCCGCTCGCGTATCTGCCGTCGTCATCACCTTCCAGCGCCGTGCCTTATTGAAACGGCGGAGCCCATTAAAGCGTTTGATAGATATGAAGGTTTGGTGTTGAGGTGGTGTTGCTGCTTGGAGATGAGATAAGAGGAGTGGCGAGAAAAGGAACAAACGTCCCTTTGGGACGTAAGATGAATACAAATTAGGATTCATCTCTCTCTGTGCAAGCGGGGGCCTAATCGATGCTTGAAAACCCAAATGGACAAATAAGTCAGCTTCGAATACAGCACCATTAGCTCAGAACCGAAATGATGGGATTAGATGGTTGATATGATGAAGATGCTGCAAAACAAGGCATGGGGATTGAAGGGGAATGACACCCCAGCTGCTGATCCCTCCAAGAACTACATCCCAGTGCAAGGCTTGTATCCTGGGTGCATGTCACTGATGAGGCTCTGCTGAAGCTGTAGAGGATCATGAGCAAGATGGAGGTGGACAACATCTCGCTGGACTACTACACCAGCAACGTCACAGACATTCCCGAGCTGACGACGACCCCCTACTGGAGCGGCGCCACACTTCTGGGCCTCCAGATCTCGCTGTCTGTGGTCCTGGCCCTCGTCACGTTGGCTACGGTGCTGTCTAACGCCTTCGTCATCGCCACCATTTTCCTCACCAGGAAGCTGCACACCCCCGCCAACTTCCTGATTGGTTCTTTGGCCGTCACCGACCTGCTGGTGTCCATTTTGGTGATGCCCATTAGCATTGTGTACACCGTGAGCAAGACCTGGTCGCTCGGGCAGATTGTTTGCGACATCTGGCTGTCGTCCGACATCACCTTCTGCACGGCGTCCATTCTCCACCTGTGTGTCATTGCCCTGGACCGCTACTGGGCTATCACGGACGCGCTGGAGTACCCTAAGCGCCGCACCATGCGGCGGGCCGGGATCATGGTCGCAGTAGTGTGGGTGATCTCCATATCGATTTCCATGCCTCCGCTCTTCTGGCGGCAGGCCAAAGCCCACGAGGAGCTGACGGAGTGTTTGGTGAATACAGATCAGATCTCGTACACCCTCTACTCCACTTTTGGCGCCTTCTACGTTCCCACGGTGCTTCTCATCATCCTCTACGGGCGGATATACGTGGCCGCTCGTTCGCGCATCTTTAAGATGCCGACGTCATCCGGGAAGCGCTTCACAACGGCACAGCTCATCCAGACCTCGGCGGGCTCGTCTCTCTGTTCTCTTAACTCCTCCTCCAACCAGGAAGGGCACCTGCACTCCTCGGGCACGGGGAACGCCGGAGGAGGCGGGGGGTCGCCGCTCTTCATAAACAGCGTGAAGGTGAAGCTGGCAGACAGCGTGCTGGAGAGGAAGCGCTTGTGCGCGGCTCGGGAGAGGAAAGCCACCAAGACGCTGGGCATCATCCTGGGAGCTTTCATCGTCTGCTGGCTGCCCTTCTTTGTGGGCACGCTGGTCATGGCCATTTGCAAAGAGTGCTGGTTTCACGCCGTGCTTTCTGATGTCTTCACCTGGCTGGGATACCTCAACTCACTCATCAACCCGGTGATCTACACCGCTTTCAACGACGAATTCAAACAGGCCTTCCAGAAACTCATCAAGTTTAGACGCTTCTCCTGAAACTGCTTTGGGAGGAAGACTATGAGAAAAAATAGCTCCATCTTGTTGTGAACATGCTTTTCTTTTTACAGGGACCAGCTCAGTGCCGTAGCTAAGACTCGCATGCTAAAAAGTAAGAACAACTGCACTAATCCATGAAGACTATTCATTCAAGGGTGACTTTTGCTCACAGCCACAATATTATTTATAAAGGAGAGGTTTTTCTGTAAAGCGATGATGGCTTTTGAAAGTTCAGTGGAATCTCCAAAGATGACCTGTTCCGTGACACGGGTTGACTTCCATGTTCTAATCTCAGATTCAATTCAGAATACAAGTGTAGAGAGATTGTATAATTCAACTAAAATAAAGTAAAATGACTCCCCTCGTAAGGTGACTGATTCATAAGATCGATACTTTATTAATCTCCAAGAGAAAAAGCAATACAGGCACTTATTATAGGTACTGCTACAACTAGTGTAAAAAGAGTGTTTTTTAAAAGTGTGTGTGTGTGGGGGGGGGGGGGGGGCGGCATGAGAAGCATGCTTGAACGATGCCGGTGCCAGCAACTCTTACAGTGGTTTGTACAGAAAAATAGGGGATGGGGAACTTGAGCAAAATTTCTGTCCCCTAGGGGGGCCATGACAGAAAATCATTTAAAAAACCCACTGGCGTGTTGTACCTTGCATTTCAAGAATGCTAACGAGAGCAACAAATTTAGTCCCCCATATACGCACTGACCTAAGGTTTCAGTTGATTTGCGGATGATGGTTTGAACCCCCCATTGTGTTTTGACTTTTAAGGCATTCGGAAGTCCAAAATGTGCAAATTTTTAGGGACTTTGGAGGTTTCACTGTGTTCACTCACCGGCCACAATATTAAGTACACCTGATGTGCTAAAATGCAGCACTTTTTTTTTTTTTTTTAAATTGTGAAGCAACAGAGCACATACGGTTGCATGAAGACAAAAAAGATTTTACAAGAAAAAATCAGACTTGACATGTACTGAAAATCATGGCAGTAAGTGTAATTTAAATACAAAATAAAAACTATCAGTGCACATCGGGATAGGTGCAGTAGCTTAAAAAATGTAATAGAAATGTGACTTGAGATTTATTGAAAACCTTGCTATGAGTTTGAATGTTAAAAACGTTTAGGATTTTTTTTCCCACATTTTCAGTCGTTTTTTTTTGTTGTTTTTTTTACCAGTGCTTCTGTATTGGACCTCATTGGATAATGCAATTGTACCTAATGAAGTGGCCTATGAAAAAAAGGCTGGACTGGTCACAATCCAGTGGAAGGGTTAAATCCGTCTAAAGCATCTGTCTGTGTTGTACTGTATGCTGCTGCTCCCATCCTGTTTCTGTGGTACAGTAAAGTACTTACTCTAAACAATCACTATTTTGGTCTCCATATTAAGCGTCTCCGTGTGTGTTTGAGTTGATTATTATTGACAATTGACGAGAGCATTTATTTTGGCATTTGTCTACAATTTTGCAATAACAGAAAATTGTTTTCACACATTGAATGCACTTTACTGTATTCAACTGTTACGGGATTACACCAACAAAGATAGGGCGTCTTTATGTACACATCCATAATGTAATGAAATCATTTAATGTTTTTCTTTCACCAATAAATGATTCTTCGTTTAGCATGTTAGCCACACAGGAGATCTGGAAGAAATGGGTTTGAATCCCACTTTAGCATCTCTGTGTGGAGTTTGCATGTACTCGCCGTGCGTGTGTGGGTTTTCTCCGGGTACTCCGGTTTCCTCCCACATTCCAAAAACATGCATGTTAGGTTAACTGGCGACTCTAAATTGTCCATCGGTAAGTTAAAAATGTGAGTGTGAATGGTTGTTTGTTTATATTTGCACTGCCATTGACTGGCGACCATTTAGAGTGAAGCACTTTTTGATACGTTACGACAACCATTGTTTGATACCGTCAACATGTAGAAGGCGATTGCTTTCATTTATTAAGGAGTACCATTTTTAAAGAGAAGGTCAAAGACATACGTGGTCTATTATGGCAAAGACAATATCATCAGTTCACAAGAAGCCATTTTTCAAGCAGGAAGAAGACCATGTGACCTGATAGATGGCTTTTTTTTCCTCAGCCAATTTCCAAAGTGACTAAAAGTACCGCTTTAGCGTTTTCTCTCCCTAATTATCTGCAAATGACTGAAAAGAGTGTCCCGTGAAGCGGTTTGTTTCTTGTATTATTGATTTGCACCCACCCATCCACTGACTGGAACTTACATTTTAACTCCATTTTGAGTGAACGTTAGGTCATAATAGCCTGGGATGACTAGACGTTAAAGCAACAATAAGTAACAATCTGAACAGCTTCACAGTAACACAGAAAAACACCTATAATCGCACACTTTAATCATCTATAATGCCGTAAGACCAGCATTATAGTTATAATTTTAAAATATATTTTATTCTTAATAAATATCCT
The DNA here is from genome assembly GCA_024372805.1 of Oostethus manadensis. Classification (NCBI taxonomy): domain Eukaryota; kingdom Metazoa; phylum Chordata; class Actinopteri; order Syngnathiformes; family Syngnathidae; genus Oostethus; species Oostethus manadensis. The sequence continues at coordinate 3,478,912 of QODF01000026.1, read as the reverse complement.
CCCATCAATTTTCTGCTGACTTTGAGCGAGAGGCAGGCGGGCTCACCCTGGACTGGTCGTGGGTCAACCGCAATTCTGTTGCCAATTAAGCTAACATGCATGTTTTTGGAATGTGGGAGGAAACCGGAGTCTTCTTTTCCTTTCGGCTTATCCCTGCTTATCCTATCTAATAGTGGTAATAAAAAAAGAGTGTCATAAAAATAGCTTAATCATGGGTCTACCCGGAGAAAACCCACACAGAGATGCCCAGGAAGAGTTTATAATAAATATATATATATTTTTAAAATAATTAACATAAAACCATATTCTTCTGCTTTTCCTTTCAGCTTATCCCTGTCTATCCCTTTAGGAGTCGCCACAGTGAATCGATTTTCTTCTGTTGATTCGCATGTTTTGATTTGGCAAAAGTTTTGCGTCGAGTGCACTTCCTGATACAACCCTCTGTACAGGGGAGATACTCTTCTCTGATGATCATTCAGAAAGAAAGTATAAAAGACAAAATGACAATGATTCACCATTTTGGTATACCACAACAGGAAATATATCATAAAATCCCGGTGTTTTTAATTTGGAATAGGGAAAACATCTTTAAACAATGAATAACTGGAGTGTAAATATAACTATAGGGGTGTTATTTTAGGCCCACAGAGCTCTAATAATGCTAAAAATGCCTATTTTAAAAGTCATAAACATGTTTTGTATGCTAATAAAATATTCTATGTATTAACATTGAGTCCTATATAGCATAATTGAATTTCCCGGGAAAAGAATGGGGTGCCATCTCTGGGTCGGGAATAAAATCCTACCCCAAGTGGAGGAGTAGCAGATGGATGGCTGGATGGCCGTTTGTTAAATAAGTTCAGCATAAAACCATAACATTGTCAATTACTTAAGTTATTTTAATTATTAACTATTTCAAACGTTTAATACCGTTCACGTCAAATGTGCATTATTATTCACTGTGACAGCTCGCTGACTCGCTCTGGAGCGCTAACCTTCGGGAACGAGTCGTGTCTCTAAAACGGTTCTCTTACCTGAGCTATGTTAACCGAGTTGCTGGTATTGTATTCTATTGAGACCCGTTCTCATCCGTTCATATGAAGAGCCGTTCAAAAGACTCGACTGTTCGCCAACGTCACATAAGACACACGAGAGAACTGGACGCTACAATGGCAAACCGGAAAGTTTGATTTTCAAGATGGAAGTACTGGCCCTACTTCAAATCCACTGATGGAAGGAACAAGGACATCCGGGTACTTACGAGCTGCACGTGACGCCCGGAAGTGTTTATCCGCGTTGGTTGTGAGTAACTCGTTTCTCATCAAATTCTCAACGGCAAAGCTAAATCCCAATTCTACGACATATTATACAGAAATAACTACGTTCTATGGCAATGAATCACATTTATGAAAGAGTAATTATCTTACTAAATAACCTGTTGTTTGTGGGGGAGTAGCTACTAAATATAACTAATTGCTTTTTGGCTCATGTGTGGCCAACTATTTCACATTAACCTTTAGGCAGCAGCACCATGTATACTGTACATAATCGAAGCTAATGGCTAGTAACCTCCACCTCCACTGCGCGTGGCATCACCTTACCTCATAAATGTATGTTTGGTGGACAAATCAAAGCTAATTATCCTGCATACGCAGTTAAAGATGGCCCAAATTAGCGCGACAGTTATTGACTGATCCCCCAGGGAGTCATTAAACAGAATAAATGGCTTAATTAAACGGGATTAGAGGCGAGTTAATAAGTATGCGTTGAAAGGAAAGTTGTATATAGGGCATGGCATCAGGTAGCTGCAAAAGGGCCGAGGAATGACATACGCAGAAGAAGAGCAGGGGGCAGAAAGCATCCGTGTCAGTCTGAATTAGAGTGCTGGGAAGTGGCCTCGGATAATGTTAGGCTGCTTGAGCCGCGAAACCCAAAAGGTCAGGATGCACTTAACCTACCGGGATAAGGACTGTCAATTGTAGACGGCTGCATGGCTGAAGCCCGCCTAGCCAGTCTGCACACCAAAACAACGGGATGACGGGACTGGAGTAGGAACGTCGAGGCTTGCAAACAAGACAAATTCGCCCCCGGAGTCCCGAACTGCGAGTTAGAACCACAAAGCAAAAAAGAAAAGAGCGGTGGGAAATTTGAGGATGCAATATTGTTTTTCTCTGTTATCGCGCTTAAGGCTATGTTTTTACACACTAAACCATGTAATGCCAGGCCACTAGTTGGCTATGTCATTTTGTAAGATGATAATCTACACATTCATACGCCAAGTGTTTGTGCACATATAAATGTGTGTAGGGGCCGCACGGTGGCTGACTGGGTAGCACGTTGGCCTCACAGTCAGGAGGTTCAGTGTTCGAATCTCCGTTGGGCATCTGTGTGGAGTTTGCATGTTCTCCCCGTGCGTGTGTTTTCTCCGGGTACTCCGGTTTCCTCCCACATTCCAAAAACATGCATGTTAGGTTAATTGGAGACTCTAAATTGCCAATCGGTATGAATGTGAGTGTGAATGTTTGTTTGTCTATATGTGGCCTGCGATTGACTGGCGACCAGTCCAGGGTGTACCCCGCCTCTCGCCCAAAAGCCTGCTGGGATAGGCTCCAGCATCCCCGTGACCCTAATGAGGATAAGCGGTATAGAAAATGAATGAATGAATGAATGAATAAATGTGTGTATGTCTATTTATATGTGTGTGCGTGTATGTACATATACACAATATACATATACCTATGTGTATTTATACACGCACAAACACACATATAAATAATTGTAAGATAGGTGTTTATCATAATTCATTTAATTTTCAACATGTAAAAGAATTCACCGCCTGTTCTCAAACTGATGTCCGTTCTGGTCCAGACACTGCCGACAACGCGAAGCGATGGAATAGCACACATCATGAAACAATTCTCTTGGTATTTGCGTGCATTCACGTTCAATGGGTGCTCTCAATTCAGTGACTGTTGCGGGCTGATTGCAAAAACTTTGTCTTTTAGGT
>QODF01000026.1:3381537-3474037 GCA_024372805.1 Oostethus manadensis | reverse complement strand
GGATATGGGGTCTGAATTATGCAAGTATCCCCATGTGCCAAACAAGGCTCACCCTGTGATTAACAAGCATGCAGGTCATCTGGCAAGCTTCCCTGAACTCCCATACCTTCCCAGCAGCAGACACTTGGACTGAACTCTGTCCACTCATGTGGAAACATATATATTCACAAGGCTCTGGAAGCTTTTCTCATACACACACTGCACACTGTGCAAAAAACGCCTTCACGATACAAACTCCAGGGAATATACAAAGACTGTCAATTTTTTACACTCGGAGCCAGATTTTCAAGTCATATTTTTTATTTTCATCAAATTTAATAATTTACTGTGGGATATCGGATTATTTTTTATTACCTTTTACTATTCATTTTCAAGGGGAAACAAAGCTTTGTTATTTCCTCATTGTTCCTCACAGAAAAGCATGTCTATGTAAAGAGTTGTTGTTTGGATTTTTGAAAAATCCATCAAAAATATACATTTAGATATATTTTGTTTGTAAATAATATGTACTCAAATTTGACAATTCTCAAAATAAGTGTAGTAATCTTCCAACAGAGCAGCAACAAAAAATAAACATTTACTTATTGTCTTTTTTTTGTAAAGTTTTAGATTTTTTTTTAATTTTAGATGAGGTTCTTTATTAAATTTTTTATTAGATTGTCGTCTTTTTATCCAATCCTGTGCTTATTTGGAGCAATATATAAAATTGGAGCTTATATTACTAAAAATAAGCAAATTTGAGTCAACATTGTAAAGCAAAATATCTCTCTTAGATATTAGATATATATCTTTGCCAGGGGCGATTTTTTTCTTTTTTTTTTTTTTCTATTTTTTATTATTAAATTAAAATTATTATGAGTTGTTTGATTGTGTCAAAAGCAACTCCCTTGCTGTGGGCAATGTAGACAACAATGAAGGTGTGATTATTTCTGTGCAAGAAGTCAGTGAAATTGTGAAGAAATTAAGCAACAATAAGGCCTGTGGTGCAGACAAAATACCCTTGAGCCTTTAAAATGTTCTGGTAGAAAACTATCTGTTTTTAGCATTATGTTTTGCTGGGTTTTTAATTCATGGTATTTTGTCAAAGTCTATGTTGTCTCTTATTTTAGTGCCCATTGTGAAAAACAAAGCTGGCCAAATAAATACAATTACCGTCCAATAGCTCTGGCAAGTACCCTATCAAAGGTCTTGGAAAGGGCTATATTGAACAGAATGGAGAAGTTTATTACGACATCTGACAACCAGTTTGGCTTTAAACCCAAGTTTAGCACTGATATGTGCATTTTTGCTTCAAAGCAGATCATGGATTTGTATAGTAAGCATAATAACACCAGCAAAGAAGACATTAAGCTAACTTTCCCTGACTTTTTCTTGGCGGACAACATCCTCAAAATCTGTGATGAGACGAAATACTTGGGCCACTACATATCTGCCGACCTGTCAGATGATAGAGACATTTACAGACAGGGCTGTATGCAATATGCACAAGCTAACATGCTTGTCCGCAAGTTCTCTATGTGCTCAGTGTCTGTTAAAATAGCACTTTATAAAGCATATTGTTTCTTTAAGTATTCCGCCCACTTGTGGCGGCATTAGAGAGTAAGCAGTTTACGTAAACTTCAGGTGCATATAAATATATATACATCTATAGAGCAGGATCAGGTTCTTTTCCAGTTTGTGGAAACCCTGACGCCTTAAATTGTATATATATAAACAGACATTACCAACAAGGCACTGTAGGCTATACAATAGCATATACAATATACATATATATAATATACAATATACATACAATATATATATATTATACATAGTGGAACCTCGGGATAGGAATGCCACGAAAATGAAAAATCCGGGATACGAAAACACCTTGATGATTTTTTTTGCTTCAGCTTAAAAAAATTAATTCGCTTTATGAAAGTTTGTTGATCTTACCAAAACTTATTTTTTTCTGAATTTTCCGGATTTACTGTATTTTAGGGCCCGTGCTAAAACATACGGTATACAAAAAAGGCAACGGAAGGAAAAGCGTGAGTTTAGTACTTTATTCTCCTATTTAACAATACACTCACTGTATTTTTTATCCCTCTTCACCCACAAATCCCTCTTCTACATCTGACTTGAAAACCTGGGCAATTTCGCCATCAAACGTGCCGGGTTCCCTGTCATCATTGTCGGCCGCTAGTCTTGTTGTCAGTCGGCTGTTCAGCAATGATGCCTGCTTTCGTGAAAGCTCGGACAAGAGTTAAAGCAGATACCTTAGCTCGGGCATCCGCAATCCATTCTCATATGGTGACGTAACTCCCCCCGCGCTTTGCAAAATTGTTGTTCTGCAGCATACTGGTAGTTCACCTACTGCAGGCATGGCAAAGTGTCTGTGTTCTTTGATTGGTTTATCGCTGCCAGTTTAAACGCTGTACTGCACTTTGCTGTGTAATAAAGGTAAAAACTTTTAGAATTTTAACTCAATATACATTCTATTTCAGGTTTTATTACTACATTACATATGTACTACAATACTCGTTATTTATCTAGTATTAAATGTGCAAAACAGTGTTTTTTTTCCATTGTATGAGGGGTTTTCCGGGTCTGTGGAACGAATTAGCCAATTTACATGTTAAATGCTGCTCGACTTACAAAACAATTTGGCTTACAAAAATCCTTTTGGAATGAATTAATTTCATATCCCGGGGTTCTACTGTATAAACACCATTTTTCTTACTAATAACTAATAACACTAATAACTAATTATACTAATAACTATATATATATATATTCTTAGACTTTTTACAAAATAAAAAATATATAAAATTATCGAAGGGGCCCCATGCATGCAACTTCCAGTGTTCGGCCCTCTGTGCAAAAAAAACTTTACGTTGGATATTCAACCCTGCATTTAACCCTGAGTCCAGTTTTTGCAGGGCATTTATTAATATCACTATACAATCATGTTCTTTAGAACTTTTTGAGAAATTTCCAACAGATAAATGCATAAAAAGGCAAGTATTAGTATTTGCCGCAGCAAACATAACAGTGGAATTAGATTTAAACCAAGCGTGAAAATGAGCCGTGCAGCGCAAGGTGCCCGCTTGTCAGCATGGTCAACAAGATAAATAGCCAAAAACCGGAAGATTGAAGGAATCAGTGTGGCAAATAGGTTGGAGTTAGAGCAGCTCACTGTGTCACTTTAGTTTACGGCCTCCGGGCAGCGCTATACATTAGTTTTCCTCTTGGTTGGGCACAAAAACAGTCAAAGGCTCTCCACAAATTAGGCAGCATATAAAGTCGCTGCTCACATCATTAGCTACATGTAATGAGATCCAATACAAGTGTCAACAGTTTGCTGTACAAAGATGATACTGTTTAATGAATACACATGGCAGGCTTAAAAAAACGGCAACACCGTTAACTAGATGGGACTTGTAATATAAAACATGCACATTGCAGACTATTCCACTGGCGTGCGTGTGGGTGACGAGTATGCTGCCAAAAAATCTATATCTGATTTTACCGCATGAATACAAATTACTTGTAGTAATGCCTTGCCAACACATATCTGGAATGTATTTGCAGCCTACTCAAAGTCATGTCATATCTTCTTCTTATCCAATTTCTTAATCTAGTTCAGGGGTGGGCAAACATTTTGACTCGCCGTCCACAGCATGTGTATGTGGTCGTCAAATGGCGTACCTGCTCACGGTGCAACGAAAGCACAACACATCCACAGCAGGTTATTGTGTCACATAAATCAGCTACTATTCGTATGTGGATGTAAACTAAAACATAACGCGTCACTTAAAACTGTTATTTCCAAATGCCGGCAAGGCATGCTGGGTTGTCCAGCTGCAACATCAATATGAACTATGAAGAATACAACATTGGATATCCAGAGTATGTTAACTTCTCAACATATTTTGCAATCAAGGAAAAACGCAACAAAACATGGCAAAAGGTTGGGAGAAGGAGTACAACAAGCTACCCAGCATGCCTTGCGGCGAGAATATAAGCGTGTTTTTTGGCATGGGTATTGTGTGTAGATATTTATTTGTATGCCCACGTGGTGCAGTAGGTTGGTTACTTTGTACATCCGTGACGTGTTGTGTTTGTTCGGATTGCTTTTTTGTACAAGTTACAGTTTAGATCTGACTATATTGGTGACCGTAACGCTGCAAGTCATGTTGCCCAGCTACAGTTTTAATGAAAAAAAGAATTTGGAAATGCCTGTTGGGCTGGATAAAGACATTTGGTGGGCCTGATGTGGCCCGTGGGCCACATTTTGCCGACCCCTGATCTAGAGGTACCTGTACATAAATTAGTCATTTTTATTATTTGCCATGATTTTTTCCCCTCCCATTTACCTAAATATAAAGCTACAGTTTGGTAAAAAGTATAACAATGATTTTAAAGCGGTTTAGACTGTGCAGTGTTATGAGGCAAGTGAGTGTTTTTAGCATATTAGCATTTTTATCCATATTTTCCAGCCCTAAGCTTTATAATGCTAACTAGCCTACCTGTTGATGTTTGCAGGGGAAGTTTTCTCAATGCACATTCACTTATGACTTAGTCCAGAGAGCAGGGACGTTCCGATCCACATTTTCTGGCTTCCTATTCGATCCAATTTCTTTTATAGTCTTGCAGTATTGATCTTTTTTTCTTTTTTTTCATTAATATGCTTTTCTTACAAACATGAATTTGTGGTTTTGAATATGGTTATTAAAATAGCTCTTTATAGCATTAAAATAATGCAAGCAAAGTATTGCTGAATTCAAGAATTGCTGATAGTAAAATAAAGTGTGCCCCACGTGGTCAAGTGGTTAGCATGTTGGCCACACAGTCAGATTTGGAAGACCTGGGTTGGAATCTCTGTTTGTGTGGAGTTTGCATGTTCTCCGCGTGTGTGGGTTTTCTCCGGGTACTCCGGTTTTCTACCAAATTCCCAAAACATGCATGTTAGGTTAATTGGCGACTCTAAATTGTCCACAGGTATGAATGTGAGTGTGAATGCTTGTTTGTCTGCCCTGTGATTGGCTGGCGACCAGTCCAGTTTGTACCCTGCCTCACGCTCGAAGCCAGCTGGGGTAGGCTCCAGCATACCTGCGACCCTAATGAGGATAAGAGGCATAGAAAATGAATGGATGGATAAGTAGATGTGTAGAATACATTGGAATTCTCTTTCGAAAGAGAAGCCAAAAACGTCAGATTGACCGGGAACACCGTGGTTGTTCAATAATAAACTCAAAATTACAACAATGCCGAAGTACACAAAGTTTATATTACTAAGTTGACTGCGTCTTAATTGTTATTTGGCATTTTTCTGTGATAAAATGAGGCTTTGATTGTGTTCGATACGAGACTGCTGTGTGCTGCACAAAAAAAGGTCAGAAAGTAAAGGTTGCTTTTATCATTAAAGCAAAAGCACAGCAGGCAAAAACCTCTTTCATTAAAATAAGCAGTGGCCGCGTCACAATACAATTGTGTTGTAGAGATGTATACATGTGCATGCGACACGTACACAAAGAGCCTTGAAGCAAAGGGCAGTGCAAAAATGGCTGCCATGGCAATGCCACAGTGATGCTAACAGCAATGATAATCGTGTGGACTAGCTATGTTTACTTGATGACTCCTAGTAACACCATTTGGAATGTAAATTCATTATATAATGATTCATGCAGAGTTAAATAAAGATGTGGGATAAAGCTACATGATATTTCAAATGCAGCTACTGTCATCTTGTGGAGTTAATACGAACGTCATCAGGAGGTTGCCTACAGCCACGGATGTCAATGTTTTTTGACTCTGCACTAATTAGAAAACCTGGTGGTTGTTTGCTTTTGTAGACCACACACCAGCCGACTATAGGAGACTCAGCAGTTCATTAAATAGAGGCGTTAGTTGTGGCGTTTACGGTAACGCAAATGGAACTACAGGTTAAAAAGGCAGTACAATAGGGCCAATTGACTTTCTGCATCTGTACTCCAATTTTGAATTTTAACTTCAGTCGTGCGGGATGTAGCACCAGTTCAAATCGTGAATAATTACATCCAAATGTGAAGAAGTGGGGATATGGCAAATACATCTTTCTGGTTCTTCCATATTGTACCTTTTATTTAAAAGTGATAGCAACTGTGCAGGAGCAAATTCTGTTGCTCATAATGTAGCTAATGTTGGGGTCCTATGAAATGAAATTTTTTCCTAATTTCTGTTTTATTTTTTCCAAACTCCGTTTTTTACATTTTACACTTATTTTTACCAGCATAGTGTGTGTGATTTTTGGGTTAGTGAACAAAAGGGCAGTTAATTAAGTGCAAAAAAACCCCTTACATTTACTGATGCAGTGCATCAATGGACAATTTAGCCCAGTAATTGAGAAATAGATGTAGCTTGCAACTTTTCTTATGGGATGCACACATTGCTACAAAATCTTCAAAGTCCATGCTTGTGATTTAAGGAAGATGCATTTGACAGTTAATTTCCGGTTTTTATTGCCCAATTCCGTGATTCCGTGGAAATCATAGGGCCCTACAATGTATAAAAAATAGTTTTTATATTTTCCCCTGCTTCATGCTTACAAAGGGTGATGCTGGATTCTGCTTTTTCCACCAAGACAAAGATACTTCTGGATTTCTTGGAAGGAAATGTTTTGTTCCACATGCATTATTCACGCTCCATAAATTATACCCAGATTCTTTACATCACACCAAAAGATAGGCTTTATCGAAATTCATATTTAAAGACAAGAACCTGCCCGCGAAACGTAATTTCCACATTTTATGCATTCCGTAAGACAGGAATCCTAATTTAGCATGCTGCATGTATAATAATCAGTGTTTCCTCCTTCCCATTTCTGTTAAGAGTAATGTTGGCTGCAGTGAAGGATGTTTCAGTTATAATTATGATTCAGTCACAATATGTCTGCAAACATCAGTGTTATGAGACAAGTTGCCTGCTCAGTGCTCACAACTCCAGCTTCTTTCGTTGTCGTCTACAATAAATACTGCATGACCTCCTTCCACAGAGCGCTTTTTCATGGATGAAAATGTCTACTTTTTCCCCACCTGACCTATTGTGCAGCAATTTGAGGGAACATTTTGTCTCCCCAAGACTTGGAGGGTTGCAATACAGTTGGGTTGCAATAAAGTATAACTGTACACTTAAGTTACAGTAGAGTGCTCTGCAATGAAACCTCTAAAGTCTGCTTTGTGACCGAGGTCAACCTAGGAAGTAATGGGGCGGGGGATCATTTTCCAGGGTCAAACTGTTGCCATCATTAGAAGATTGAAAAAGTGGGGATGTTTTAGGTAATTGTCATGTAACAGCATGTTACATGGGTTGTAACATGTAGAAAGTGTAAAAAACATAAAAGAAGTTAACCATTTTATAAGAAATCTACAATGAAGTCAAATTACTCAGCCGTTGAAATCGCCTGACAGTCGAGTGAAGAAGTTTGCAGAGTGAAGTTTGCAGTGGGCCAATAAGGCGGTTCTCCCTGTCAAGGGAAAATCTGCTGCTGGCTGCAAAGTAAATTACGGACAAGACACGTTCTGTGGAGACAAAGGAAACAAATCAATACAACTTGAACAGATGGCGTCTAGGGAACATGTAAATTCATACTAAAATGTTAATTAATATTGGAAACCACAAACCACGTTTGCATCCTTCCTGATTTTTTTCCTTTTTTTTTTCATGTTTGTCGCACTTTGATGTTTCTCATCATCAAATAAATTGAAATATTAGTCGATTACAACACAACTGAACACAAAATTCAGTTTTAAAGTGAAACTTTGTTATTATTAAAGGGGAAAAAAAACAAACCCTACATGGCTCTGTGTGAAAAGTGATTTCCACCCCACTGTTAAGACATAACTGAAATTAATTGAGATCTATCAGTCTGGAATAGGTTATAAAGCCATTTCTAAAGGTTTGGGACTCCAGCCAACCACAATGGGAGCCATTATCCACAAAAGACAAAAACATGTAACAGTGGTGAACCTTCCCAGGAGTAGCTGCCAAACCAAAATTACCTGCTGCACGACAAAAGGTCACAAAAGACCCCACAACCACATTCGAAGGACTGTGGAACCTCACTTGCCTCAGTTAAAGTCAGATTTCATGACTCCCAAGCTGCCTGAGCTGGGATTAGATTGTCGTGAGACAGGTTAGTTCTACTCTACTGATGATGTGTTGTTGCAATAGTACTCCTGCTCTGGGAAAGACACTGGGTAAAAACGGCCTGCACGGCAGAGTTCCAAAACGAAAACCACTGCTGGACAAAAAACATTATTGTGTGTCTCAATTTTGCCAAAAATCATCTTGATGATGTCCAGAACTTTTGGGGAAAATACTCTGAGGAGACAGAAGTTGACATTTAGGTGTGTGTCCCTTTACGTTTGGTTGTAAAGTAACGCTGCATTTCAGAAAAAGAACATCATATTAATAGTAAAACCACCATGCCCCAATGTGACAGTATAAAAACTAAATCAATAAAAAAGTAGGTGCGGCGGGTTAAGACTGCTACGCTTTTATTTTGAAACACATTGACATAAGGCCCCAAATAGCTGTCCTCGGCTTCTGCCTGCAGCTTGTATCAAAATGTTAGCGTGCAGTACAAAGCAAAAAAGAGACGGCTACCATCTACATAAAACACTTGTTAGGGCCAAGATACTACCATATAAATGACCCAAAAATTACTGGCAGTGCTTCAGTACTGCTTTAGCAGCTTGCTTCTCTCCGGCAAGGCAACGTACTATGTGACAATTCAAATCACAGCGACAATATATACAAATAAACAGTACAAATAACTTTTCTCTTGTTGTTCGAGCCATATGCCAGGGCTTTGAAGTTAAATACACCAATCAAAATACTCTTTTTTTTTTTTTTCCCCCATTACTTGTTTCTGCTGGTGACTCCATAGTCATCGCTACTTCCTCAAACTACAGTGAGGGCTGACGGTCAAGCAGATGTGTGCATGTTAATTGTGTAGAAACAAAAATAGTGCAGTTAAAGGAAACTTCCAAACATGTTAACTTTGATGGCCTCAAATGCATATCCAACTTTTTGTGCGAAGATATGGGGAAATAACTACAAAAGTACATTTCACTCGCTAATGTACTGCAAAAAAGATTAGTCAGGATAATCCATAATGCGGCGGCGTATAGAGAACACACAAAAACACTATTTCAAAAATCACAATTAATAAAATTTGCTAAATTTTACACCGCTAAAATAATGCATAAAGCAAACAATAACCACCAAAGAATGTCATACAATATTTCTCAACAAGAGAAGAGAAATATGATTTTAGGTATAAACTAAACTTAAAACACATATATGCAAGAACAACACTAAAAACTTTTTAGTACTTTGGTATGTGGAATCAAACTATGGAAAGGATTAAGTAAAGAACCAAAACAACGCTCTACAATGAGTGATTTCAAGAAACATCACAAACAGTTGATATACAAAATCAGAATCAGAAAAACTTTATTGCCAATGTAAGTGAACAATTCACGAACTAGGAACTTTCTTTGGCGACTTAGTGCGACGTAGAATTCTAAGTAAACATAGAGCATTAGATAAACATAGAACTAACTAAACATAGAACCCTCAGTAAAAAGTTGAAATCACTGATAAGTAAAGGCATGAGGGTGTTTTTTAGTGCAGGTATTATAAGGTGCCAAAAATAGTGATTATAAAGTGAGCATAGTGCAAATGTTATAAAGTGTTCATGAGTTCAACAGCAGCAGGAAAGAAACTGTTCTTATGGCGAGAGGTTCTGGTCCGAATGGACCGTAACCTTCTGCCAGAGGGGAGTGGCTCAAATAGTCCATGTCCAGGGTGGGAAGGGTCGGCAAGTATCCGGCCTGCTCGCCCCCGAGTTCTGGAGACGTACAGGTCCTGGAGAGATGGAAGGCTGCAGCCGATCACTTTCTCGGCGGAGCGCACGATGCGCTGCAGTCTTTGTTTGTCCCTGGCAGTGGCCCCAGCGAACCACACTGTGATGGAGGAGGTGAGGATGGACTCAATAATGGCCGTGTAGAATTGCACCATCGTCTGGACAGGCAGCTTGGCTTTCCTCAGCTGCCTCAGGAAGTACATCCTCTGCTGAGCCTTCTTGATGATGGAGCTGATGGTCTGCTCCCACTTGAGGTCGTGGGTGATGTTAGTGCCCAGGAAGCGGAAGGAGTCCACAGTTGTGATGGGAGAGTCTGTCAAGACGAGGGGGGGCAGGGGGGCTTTGACTTTCCTGAAGTCCACGATCATCTCCACTGTCTTCTGAGCATTGAGCTCCAGGTTGTTGCAGCTGCACCACGACACCAACCGGTCCACCTCCTTCCTGTAAGCAGACTCATCACCGTCTGAGATGAGCCCGATGAGGGTGGTGTCATCCGCAAACTTAATCAGTTTCACCGAGTCGTGGCCGGAGGTGCAGCTGTTGGTGTACAGGGAGAAGAGCAGGGGGGAAAGTACACAGCCCTGTGGGGATCCTGTGCTGATAGTCCGAGTGTCCGAGACATTCTTCCCCAGCCGCACGCGCTGCTTCCGGTCCGTCAGGAAGTCAGTGATCCACCTGCAGGTGGAGTCAGGCACGTTGAGCTGGGCGAGCTTGTCCTGGAGCAGAAGAAGGAGGATGGTGTTGAATGCAGAGCTGAAGTCCACAAACAGGATCCTGGCGTAGGTTCCTGGGGAGTCCAGATGCTGCAGGATGAAGTGGAGGGCCAGGTTGATGGCGTCATCTACAGACCGGTTGGCTCTGTAGGCGAACTGCAGAGGGTCCAGGAGGAGCAGGGTAAAGGACTTGAGATGAGGCAGAACCAGGCGCTCCAATGACTTCATGACCACAGATGTCAGTGCCACAGGTCTGTAGTCGTTGAGTCCAGTGATCCTGGGCTTCTTGGGGACGGGAACAATGGTGGACAGCTTGAAGCAGGCTGGGACATGGCATGACTCCAAGGAGAAGTTGAAGATGTCCGTGAAGACAGGCGTTGTTGCTCCAGGACTTCTCCTTCAGATGTGTGTTGTACCTTGATTTAGCCTTCTCCACCTCCTTACTAAATAGCCTAAATAGGCTGGTTACTCCTGTGGGCCTTTTCTTTCTCCTTCCTTAGCTGTCTCAGTCTAGGTGTGAACCATGGTTTGTCGTTGTTGAAGGTCACTCTGGTGTAAGATGGGACCATCAAAATTGAATATATGACGTCACTGTGTCTGTGTATTCGACCAGGTTATTAGTAGAGGATTTGAATAGTTCCCAGTCTGTTATATCCAGATAATCACCTTATCACTAACTTTTCATTCCTTTGTAAACACATTGTCTGTACTCACCCACAATCCAACTATGCTCTATTCTAAGTATTCATATTATTTTTATTATGATTTATTATGATTATCATTCAGCAGGATTGTTATATAATTTATTTACCATGACAAGGACATTGACTACTTTAACACACTCTCCCATTACTTTGCTTATATTTTAAACTTAATAAATGTACACTTAATAACTGCACAAATGTATTGAAATAGGGGAAAATCCTACGGGGGTAGGAGCTATGCGTCTTCCTACTCCTTTTGGACATGTAGGCCTGTCAATTGTATTAAGTGATTTATTCCAATGTCATTTATATGCATGTTCAAATCAAATTGAACCATTACCATAATTTAGTACTAACAATAGGCCGTATAATTGGCCCCAGAACATATATGATTCATTAATTAATAAGGAAATAAGAAATAAATAATACAAAAACCGTGATAGAATATTCATTTTCTATATCGCTTATTAGGGTTGCGGGTATGCTGGAGCCTATCCCAGCTGACTTTGGGCGGGGGGCCGGGTACACCCTGGACTGGTCGCCAGTCAATCGCAGGGCAGACAGACAACCCTTGACACTCACATTCATACCGATGGACAATTTAGAGTTGCCAATTAACCTAACATTCATGTTTTTGGAATGCGGGAGGAAACCGGAGTACCTACCCAGAGAAAACCCACACACGCACGGGGAGAACATGCAAACTCCACACAAACCTCGGTCTTCCAAATCTGACTGTGTGGTTAACATGCGAACCACTCTACGATTACCACATGGTAGGTAATCTGAGCTAAAGTTCTGATGCTCCCAGAACTTTTGTGTGACTTTAGAGGCGTATTTGTCCTGAATATTTCAGTTGAAACCATGAGTGTTTGACTGTCGAGGTTCCGCTGCAGAAGCAGGAGTAGAAGAAGAAGTTAATTTTTTTATCTTGGTCATGCCTGAGGGGTCCTTATGTCACATGGAAGTTGCATTGCTATTTTAGAGCATTTATAGGTCATGTTGGATGCTATCTGCTTGGAGATGTGAGCGTAGTCTTTTATCAACATGGAAAAGCTGGCCTTTCCGTCTCCAGTGGGTCTGTATTCCCATGATTATCCCGGGCAGTCAAGCTCCCTTTTATGACCCGAGTAACTCACCAGCTGAAAGGAGCTCAGCAGAGGCGGAGGAAAGAAACAGGAAGAAAAAAGCAAGAGCATGATGAAATGTGATTAGGACGGAGGAAAGACGCTCAGAGATAAAAGGTGCAAAGACTGACAGCATGAAGCCAACGTTCATTTGAAGGATTTCAGTGAAAGAGCTGGGGACTCTTTGCCAGCGGTGGGGCCTAGTCAGTGTTTTGCAAGTCTCAAGTCTTTAATCCCAACTCTCGGTGCAAGTCTTAAGACAAGACAGGTTGAGTCAAGTCCCATGTCATAGTCTTGAAGTTTTGCAGGCCTTCCGAGTCATACGTACTGTTAACCAAACAGTGTTAACCAAATAAAATTTCATTTTTACAATGGAAAAATTTATTCAATTTAACGAAGTCAATCCATTTTCTTCCGCTTATCTGAGGTCGGGTCCGCATCCTAAACAGGGAAGCCCAGACTTCCCTCTCCCCAGCTACTCCCAGTGGATCCTTCCCAGGCCAGTTGAGAGACCTGGTCTCGCCAACGTGTCGTGGCTCTTCCCCCGAGGCCTCCTGAGCACCTCCCCAGGGAGACATCCAGGAGGCATCCTAACTAGATGCCCGAGCCACCTCATTTGGCTCCTCTCAATGTGGAGGAGCAGCGACGGTTCTACTAGTTTCTCCCAGATGAAGTGCTGAAGACGTTCAAGATATTCATTTTACCTAATTAACTGTGCGTGTGCGCACATGTCAATAACTTTCTACCGCTCTCCAGCATTCCGGCACTCAGAGCCACACCTTTGTTCTTAAACCTAATTGGACAATAGTAGATGCAGATCAATGCGTCAGATTCTATTAGAAAATGAATTTTCTTGCTGGAAATGACATAATGGTGACATCTGAATACTTTAAACGGGGGCACGTTTTACTGAGCACACTCAGACTCTCAAGTATAGACAGTTAAGTACAGAGTTGTCAAAGTCCAAGTGGAGTCTTTGATGATATTGTCAAGTCGAAAAGCCAAAGTCATCAATATGACGTAACTCAAGTCCACACCTATGCCCTCTGGCCTAAACAACTATGCTACATTTTCTCTCTGACACGTATGACACAATGACTTTTTTCTCCTAAATAATACATTTTACAGGGACAAAAAAGTCATAATATTATGAGAAAAAAATTAGTAATTTTACTGGAAAAAACTCTTCATATTACGTGTTGTTGTGTCATACGTGTCTGAGGGAAAATATAGCATAGTTCTTCAGGAAGGAAGGCAACTTTCCTCTTGCTTCTGGCACATAACGGGACAGCAAAACAGAGCAGTTGGGCACAAAGCATGGCACAGCATCATCTCACCCGTACTCTTTATTATTATTTATTACCCCGCCCCCATGGGCAATGCTTGTAAATTCAAGCTACGACTTTTATTCTCGTAAAGTTACGACTTTAGTCTCGTAACATTACGAGCTTTTTCTCGTAAATGCATGACGTTATAGACATAAATATATGACGTTATTTTCAAAACCTCAGATGATTTTAATACTCTGTCGTAACAGGCAATGCCTGATTATATGATTATGTGCCTATAAGCACATGGGTAATATAAATTTTTTTTCTTGTAAAATTATGACTTTTTTTCCCGTAAAATTAAAATCTTTAATCTCAAAATCGTATATATATATATATATTTTTAGGTGGCCCTAATACTCTGTCGTACTAATAAACTTTAATAAATGAAATGTATACAGACATCAACTGCATAAGAAGACATCTCTTGTATGCCCTCTCAAGATGTGTCAGCCAAGACAGTCCCTCAACATCCAGCGCATGTCAGGCTGTCAAAAAAGCAAAAGAAACGTCAAGCAGTAAAATACTTGACAAAGACAAACGGAGACATCCTTACTTGTCACACAAGGGGAAATCCAATGCATGAGGCGTCTTTCATCTGTGATGGTGGCACACTTGACAAAGGCAAAAGGTGACAAGCCTCCCTAAAGTAAACCACTGTAAACACAAATAACTGCAGAGTGAGAGGTCTCCCATATGCCATGTCACAAAAGCCAAAGAAAAGACAGGAGAAATCTTCAAACACTTGATAAATGCAGAACTTAGACTGTCACACACTCATGCTGTGTTCCTGCCATCGTTGGCCCGTCCCCACGCCAATCAATAGTCACAGCAGATTGGCCATGTTGTCACTCAAGTTAATGTGCTAAAAACCAAAGACTCTTTTTTGAAAATACTGGTGCTATTTACAGCGTGTGTTTTATATTTAGTCAAAAGACTGCGTGTCTGTTTTGCAAGTGGGGAAGATTTTGCATAATTTAATATCCGGATGGAAGTCATCTTTTTCTTTTTTCTTCTTGCAATCCTGTAATCTGTGACTTGCGTTGATCTCAGCACAATGCAAAGGCAAACATGCATTTCAATCCCAGGACACGGCTCACGACTGACAGACATGCCACGCACAGCCCGCAAATCTCGCGTGTCATTAAGTACCGAATTACCGCCATCTTACAATTAAGTGAATTCAGGACTATTTAAAGCATAATGTTTTTATGTGTATTTTTAACAAGTGTTGTGCCTTTACACGAGGGCGGGCTCATCTAGGGAGGTATTTCTTTCACGATGTCATGAAAACCAAAAGCAACCAAGTGAGGGAGAGGATAGATTTTTGAAGTTTGGTGCTCAAGAACAGAATCTATGGACTCATACTACTGTTGTTAAAAATGAGGGCCTTTATCGATTTTTCTATCTGACTTTAAATACGTGTAAATATCACATCCTCCATTCAGGACCATCGTTAGTTTGTTGGTCTGCGCAAGCTTGAAGCCTCTCACTGCAGACCAGGTGTGCCTCAGTGGCGCTGTCAGGTCACAGTAGAGAGTCGCTAGAGGGGAGCACACCATACGCTTACACAAAGTGCAAAATGGAATCCCAAAGGATAGTGGGGGGGATCCTGGAGAGCCCGGTGCTTGATGTTCTTTCCTGTTCATCAAAGAAGCCACCTGCTGGGGCACAGCCATGGCATGGCATGCTCTGTTGTGTTAGGTAGGAGGTAACATTATCAAGTAAAGTAAAAAAAGTAAAGTAAGGTATCAAGAAAAGTTTTTTTATTGTAAAATAAAACAAAAAACTATTTCTTATCGCCTTTTAAAAATAAGGATTTTTGCAATTACAAGAATAAAGTCGCAATATTTGATGGGAGTGTAGAGGATCTTGTCATGTTACAAATCATTGCTTTGTACAATTGTACAAATACACATTTTTGCCAAATTTGGTCTTTTTTTTTTATATAAATGAATTAATTAATACCATTAACGTTTTTGCTAATTTAACAACAATTTTCAAAAATTGTCTTTTAATTGTATTCAGTGTTTTTCTTCCTTTTCTGTACCACTTTAGAGTACTGGTGGAGCTGCAGCCTGTCCCAGCCCACTTTGGCCAAGAGTCACCATGTCCCCTTCAAAAAGTCAGTTGAATATGTTTTTGTCTAAATTAGTGTGACTTTATGGTTTCTTTTTTCAATATGGGACATCCTTAGTAATATTACAACAGTATTTGTATAGTTTTATGACTTTTCGGGTGGGGTGTCACAAAATCATCAGCTCAGACAATACACGATATCGGGGCTACTAGAATGAGAAGAGACAAGATTGTAACCGTACTTTTAGGAAAAGTTTAATGGAAATCTAAAAATATATATAATAAATTGCGATACCCTCCCACACCTCCCCACCCACCCAGCAGGTACTGCTCTGGCTCATGATTGGGCATGGGACACAGGATCAGGTTCGATCCCCCTGTAAGCCGCCTTTGATGAGGGTGTCCCAAACAGTCAGTGATTCAAAGGATGATGTGATCTTTCTGAGATAACGTTCCCACGCCACTCTCCACAACCACGCCTCCACGCCACCATTGGCACGAAGGACCGTTTCCATCAAGTCCTGTGTATGTACGAACTCAGTCTATCAACATATTTTCTACTACGTTGCACACTGTGTATGCTACCAGCCCCGCCAAGACAGAGACTGTGACTGACAAAAGGGCTCACTCCGCCCACGCCATTGTTCTGTGGAGCAAACGCGCCAAGGTACTGAGACATATGCCTGTTTGGAGGCGGCAGACGAGGAAATCAGACACGCATGCACATGACAGTGCGCTAAGGCCGGCAAAACTGTCAAGTTCATTTTCATTTAGTGTGTAATTTATTTCATTATTTATTATCGTCCTAAGCCCCAGTGCCCAAGAAACTTGTTTTTTTTTTTCTGAACGCGAAATCTTTTCGAGTTTTAATCTCGCGAGTCCTTGTTGCACACACTTTTAGGACTAGTAAAATGCATACTTTTTTCCAGCTATATTGCGACACTGTGTCTGTGTGTGGCGTTCCATGAAAATGTGTGTGGAAATTTTTTTTTTTACGATAATAAATAAAACTGTTGAGCGTACAACTCTTGTTTTGTCTTAATATATTAAGACAATAGTCATAACTTCCTTTTTTCTTGAGTAAAGTAAGTCTCTTTTGTCATGATTTTACAGAATTAACTGTTTGATTGTTTTTTTTTTAAGTTATCAATTTATTTATTGTAACATTACGACTAATTTCTATACCTCTTACGACTTTTTTGTTTCTGTGATACACCTTTGTGATTACTTTTTAAAATATACTGTACATGTGAATAACATACATTTATAGCTATTATGACATTTCCCCGGCCTCACAGTCAGGATATCAGGGTTCGAATCTCGGGAGTTTGCATGTTCTCCCCGTGCGTGTGTGGGTTTTCTCCGGGTACTCCGGATTCCTCCCAAATTCAGAAAACATGCATGTTAGGTTAATTGGTGACTCTGAATTGTCCATATGAGTGTGAATGTTTGTATGTCTGCCCTGCGATGGGATGGCGACCGGTCTAGGGTGTATCCCGCCTCTCGCCCAAAGTCAGCTGGGATAGGCTCCAGCAGACCCTAATGAGGATAAGCGGTATAGAAAATGAATGAATGAATGACGGCCGCACGGTGGTTGAGTGGTTAGCACATTGGCCACGCAGTCAGGAGATCTGGAAGACCTGGGTTCAAATCTCCGTTGGGCATCTCTGTGTGGAGTTTGCATGTTCTCCCCGTGCGTGTGTGGGTTTTCTCCGGGTACTCCGGTTTCCTCCCACATTCCAAAAACATGCATGTTAGGTTAATTGGCGACCCTAAATTGTCCATCGGTATGAATGTGAGTGTGACTGGTTGTTTGTCTATATGTGCCCTGCGATTGACTGGCGACCAGTCCAGGGTGTACCCCGCCTCTCGCCCAAAGTCTGCTGGGATAGGCTCCAGCATCCCCGTGACCCTAAAGAGGATAAGAGGCATAGAAAATGAATGAATGAATGAATGACATTTCCCCAGGGTTTGGAGTTTCAAGTATTTCAGTAAGTATATCTCAGTAAGCTTTGTGTTACTAGTGACAAAGCAAATAAGTGTAATAATATCCACGAAAAATCTCATTAATATGAAATCATTTCATTTCTAGAATACACCAAGGGCGAATTGAAAAATGGCCACGAGCCACAATTTGGACACTTTCGGCTGCGATTAAAAAAAAATACTAAAATATGTCATTTAAATGTATCTGCTGGGGGGAAAAAAATCACTGAAAAGCAACTCCACTTTCTTCATTTCTTCCAGCATGCACATGAATTAGTAATTCTGTTTTAAAGGTGACCTGTCAGGCTATGCATCCGGATGAGTTTTGACTTGTTTGCGTGGCAACTGTTTGTCAAACATCATCAAACTAATTCAAATGCACTCTTGTGAAAGGAAGCGTGAATTAAAGATGATTTCCAGAGCAATGGCGGGGGCCCAGGCAGCTGGCATGTGTGGGACAAGCTGGGCAGCCATCGGTAGAAACGGACGTTGGATAAAGTCAACCGGGCACTCTACCACCTCCTCGTTGCCCCTCCACTTCTATAGGCAGCAATGTTTTCCATCCGCCACAAGCTGTCCATTTATCACCTTTCACTTTATTTCTCTTTGGTGGAAAAATGAACAAGCTCTTCTAATTTTGCATGGTTTCTAATTAACCCCATTCACTGAACAGCTGGCACATAAAAGAAGCTCGTGTTACAGCAACTCCGGGAAAAAAGGTTGTAGCAGAGGTCACAGAATCCTTCTGGAAATGCAAAAAAGAATGAAGAAAATGCAAAAGAAAGGGTGTGCTTTTTTTTGCCTAGCATGTTTATGTGGAATAATATTGGAGTCATTTATTGGAGGCAAGCAACTCCGTCCTCACGTCGCTGATATGCACCATTACAGAAACACTGCTTCCTTGTTCTGCTGGAAGACAGCACGTTTTGTATTGCTGCTTCACGCGCAGTCATCCCTCCATGTGCAACACACACATGCGGCATGCAAGAAAAAAACAATCACCGTTGCTTTCACTGATGTTGGCGGGCCAGGAAATGAAAGGCTCGGTATCAGTGGGTAATAACGTTGTGGTGATGATGAACTGGCCTTGAAGTGAGATAAAGATGGATTCAGAGAACAGTACGGAGGAACGATCCATGGACCCGCTCTCCTCTTTTGTGAGACTTTCTGTCAAAAACATACATTTTTCGTAGCATAGAGTATGCGTCTTTTATTTAAAGCTCCAGTTTTTCAGTTAGAGCCCCTAAAGCTCCCCATTTGCCCCAACTGGAAGATAGGTGATTAATTCCATCATTCCTGTGATCAATTGGCTTGGATAGGAGCTTGAGCGAAACATTACAACATTGCCTCTCTGTGGACAAAAACCTATAGTGCAAACACCTCCAGGGAAAAGGAGGATGAAAAAGACACAAGAGTGCAACAAACGAAATGACAGACAGTTGCCATTGTGCCCCACCTGAGGGGGAACCACCTGGTGGCGAGTTGGCTCCGATGCTGAGGCAGAATGCCGGTCAGACCTGATAGGCCCAAACTCATTATGAGGGTCTGCTGGGAGCGTCTGGCAGAATCTCCTGTCAGAAGGAATTTCAACTGCCATTTCTGGGAGAGCTTCAACCAGTTTCTGGGGGAGGCAGCAGACAATGAACATGAGTAGACAATGTTGTGTGCCGCCATTGTGGGTGCCTTTGGTGGACATCAGTGGTGAGGGATGCCATCACACTGAAGAAGGATTCTTATTGGGCCTTTTTGGCCAGACGGGTACCGGAAGGCCAAGCGGTTTGTGGCTCTGACAGTCGTCGAGTTCAAGGAAGCCATGGCGACATTTCTCAACTGCTTCAAAGACTCTGGACCACTAACCGCACTCTGAGGTGAAGGAAGCGCTACACTGTCAACACAGTGTATGGCGGCGGTGGTGTGCTGCTGACCTCGAATCAAGATGTTGTGGAGTGCGGAAGGAATACTTTGACCTCCTCAAGACCTCCTATTGACACATTTTCCAGTGTGGAAGCATTTCCTGGGGACTCCAAGGTGGGCTCTTTGATCGCTAGGTCTATGGTTCCGAGATGGTCAAAAAACTTCTTGGTTGCACTTTTGCATTATTCTCATATCATTTTAATTATTTTGGCAGGTAATGTGATTTTTTTCTTAATTTTTTCCCCTTGTAGTTCTATTATTTTATTCTTGCAATTTCTATTTCATGTGTTTCACTTTTTAAAAATGTTACCGCTTTTTTAAATGTTAAAACTGCTGTATTCTCGTAACACTGACCTGGGATTTTTTTTTTTGTATTGTGACACGTTTTCTTCCTTGTAATTCAACAATTTTATTATCATAACCTGAATATTTTTCCATAACATTAAGATGTTATGCTCTTACAAAACACTTTTCTGCAGGACCTGACATCTTACTTTGCAATACTTCTTTTCCCCTTTTGTTTTCCCACAATTCTTACAATTTCACAACATTCCCTGAACATTACGTGTTACGGTTTCGGCTGCGCGGCATGTTGGAAGGGCCCAGGCGATGCAGAGAGCTGGACGTCAGGCAGGTGAGGTTTGCAGGAATCTTTACTAAAGATGCTGCGAAACAGCGATACAGGAACAAAGCAGTGATACAGGAAGGTGGGGAAAAGTAACAATCAACCGACAAAGGACTGGCGCACACACCTGAGCCTAAATACCATGGAACACAAACGAGAAACAGGTGCGCGTAATTAACAAAGGAGCAAAAACTAGAAGGAAAGCAAAACATGTGTAACTAGGAAAATAACAACACAGGAAAACCAACTACAACTAAACCAAAACTGTCATGAATACAAGATCGTGACATTATGACTATTTTGTTCTCGTAACATTTTGGCTTTAAAATTAAAAAAAAACATTTTTCTTAGCATTCGGACTCCTATAATATTACAACTTTATAATTTTGTATTTGTATGTGTTATTTATTTGTGCTAGAAAAATCCAGCGCACGTGCGGTGGCGTACACCGCGGTCGTCCATGACGTTGTTTCGCGCACGTGGGTCACGGGCGCCCATTCCCGCCGGTGCAACAACACTGCCCCCACGTGGCAGTGAGGAGAAGGAACAGCCCCCCGAGAAAGTCTTTCAACTCGCTGCTGCTTGGCTCATGAAAGAGACAGCCGATCACGTGTTCCACCGCGTCTCCTTCCCCCCCGGACGCCGCTTTTCCCGCACGGACATCCGTCTCATCATGAAGCGTTTACGGAGGCAGGCCGCGCGGACTCACGGTCACATGGGTGCTGGCGCGTGGATAGTCAGCACTAGTGGGAGCCGCGCCAGCCTGAGCTCCAGTGGGAAAGCGCGACCAGCTGACAGCGGAGCTCCCCGTCATGCCTCAGAGGAGCAGAAAAGAGAAGGTGAAGTGCCGCATTTCCATGTATAGTTCGTTCTTTCTGTCTTTTTAATGCAGAGTGCTGGCGTTTAGGAGTCCGGCAAGGCTGGAAAGAGCAAGAAACCTGCAAGTAAAAACGGGCCCGGTGCTGATCAAGATGTAAGTTGTTTGTTGTTTTTTTTTAGTTTGTTGCCATGACAACCTATAGCACAGCGTGAGTTGTCTATTTTGGGATGATGCTCTTTTACATTTGTGGCATAGATACTTCTTTGTGGCTTTGTTTAGCACTTTTATGGCGTTCAGTGGTCCAAATTAAAGTTCTTAAATGGTGTGACTTCAAGACTTGAAGGGGGGTGTATGCAGAGGTTCCTCCAGGTGCCTATAGGGGGCACCAACATTTGAACGTGCGAGGAGCATTATATCTCCCCTCTTTGAATGCCTAATAGTGATGGGAAGTTCGGATCCCATCCGAACGGGACTGAGATCTTTGAGTCCCGTTTAGTAAAAAAACAAATCTTTTTTCGAGTCATTTTGTTCATTTTAGCAAAATCTGATTAAAATGCAACATGTTTCTTCCCTATCACATCTACTGCTCACACAAATGTTAATCACACTACAAACAAGACTGGAAAGATGAATTCATTGTTTACCTGGGTATTTTGTCTGTGAATCACTCACCTTCACCTCTCTGTCCCTTTTCGAATCGTTCATTACGTGACAGCGCCGTGCGAGTTTAACCTATGCTGCATAAGGCGGAAAGAGAATTAAATAAATACGAATTATTCATTCATTCATTCATTTTCTATGCTGCTTGTTCTTATTAGGGTCGCGGGTATGCTGGAGCCTATCCCAGCTGGCTTTGGGCGGGAGGCGGGGTACACCCTGGACTGCTCGCCAGTCAATCGCAGGGCACATATAGACAAACAACCAGTCACACTCACATTCATACCTATGGACAAATTTAGAGTCGCCAATTAACCTAACATGCATGTTTTTGCAATGTGGGAGGAAACCGGAGTACCCGGAGAAAACCCACACACGCACAGAAGAACATGCAAACTCCACACAGAGTTGCCCAACGGAGATTCGAACCCTGAACCTCCTGACTGTGAGGCCAATTTGCGACCCACTCAACCACCGTGCAGCTAAATAAGAATTAAATATAAGTAAATTATTAAATATAAGGAAATTGTAGGCTTTGATTGTTTTATTAAGCTATGGTTTGCTTACTGATGGACAAAGACAAAAAAATATCAAATTAGGCAACTTAATATTTCATCTATATCAGTTTTTTTTTTTAATTAAAAAAACACCACAGAATATCAAGAAACAATAACAAAATTGCAATGTCACAAATGAGGAAAATGCATTTTACATGTCTTTTGATAGTTTTATGATCATTTCTAAATATGATCGTACATATAACAAATAGAGTTTTACTTTAGCAATTTACCGCGGTACTGATCGGAGAAGTGGTCACGTGGCAAAAGAACGAACGACTCAAAAACCGACGCGAGAGATGAACTAATCAATTCTCCTTCCAGCTCATGCAGCACAGGATAGGCTTTTGGGGCTGTCGACTCAAAACCCGAACCCGACTGAATGAATCAGTCCCCGAGACGATTTTTTCTACTTGAGTCACATTTAAGAGTCGTTCAAAATAAACCAATTGTTCATGAACAACCCACCACTAATACCTAATAGTGTAGAAGATAAGTGAGACTATCTTTCAAAAAGCGGCATGAATACTAATAAGGAACCATTAAAAAAAAAAAACAGTTAGCCACCTAAAATATCAAGATGGCCACCATTTTCCAAGATGGTCGCCACTTTCCGACAGAAAAGTGTCCTGAAACATGTACTTGCTTGTTGTTTTTTTGTCATCTTTGCCCATTTAACACCTAAACTTTGTGTTCACATTACATTACAGCATGAACTTCCGCCATCTTTGCTTTGCTTGCCCAAGTTGTCTGTATTTCCTGCATCTGTGGCACTCCTAGAATGGCAGATGAGCTAGTTGTTGCCTGTAGAACTGCAGTGTGTTGTACAGGGGACAACTAAGCGGCAGCATGTGCAGCTTGCACAGCTTTCCATGGGGTTGGGGTTGGGGTTGGTATCCACACTTGGTCAGCTACTGACAACTGTGCAATGGGTGATCAGACAGATCCCCAGGAGATCCTCTCTGCATGCTACCCTCACCTAATTTAGTCCGCAGGCCAACGAGGTTTACCAAACTTCGTCGAGCGTCAGACTATTAGTGAAGACTGGTTTCCAGAGTCCATCCAGACCTCGTGTGTGACTTTTGAAACTAAAGCACCACACCCATGCACCCCATGCAACATGCATGTCACTAAGCACCACTACTACGACACACATGCTGGTTAATTTATTGGTATTTCATTAGGAAGCCTTCTCTGAGGTATTTTAGGGTTATAAATGTGGTTTCTGCATAGCCAAAAACATATCATTTGGCAAAAAGATAATTAAAATCAAACAATTCTGTAACATTTTTTATTGTATTTTTTATGTCGGAATGTGGCGGCCATTTCGAAAAAAGGCGGTCGTCTTGAAATTTCCAGTGGCTAGTGGGCTTTTTTGCATAAAGAGTAGTCATGCCAATTTTGCCGCTTGCATCACCACTTAAAAGGTAAGATTCCTTGGAAATATTCCACCTTTCTGCTATCCGAGACGTAACACACATGCAGGCGACATAGATGATGGTGGTTTGGCAAAGTTTAGCTACTCATGTTCGTTGACTGGGCCGCACGGTGGCTGAGTGGTTAGCACATTGGCCACACAGTCAGGAGATCTGGAAGACCTGGATTCAAATCTCCGTTGGGCATCTCTGTGTGGAGTTTGCATGTTCTCCCCGTGCGTGTGTGGGTTTTCTCCGGGTACTCCGGTTTCCTCCCACATTCCAAAAACATGCATGTTAGGTTAATTGGCCACTCTAAATTGTCCATCGGTATGAATGTGAGTGTGAATGTTTGTTTGTCTATATGTGCCCTGCGATTGGCTGGCGACCAGTCCAGGGTGTACCCCGCCTCTCGCCCAAAGTCTGCTGGGATAGGCTCCAGCATCCCCGTGACCCTAATGAGGATAAGCGGCATAGAAAATGGATGGATGGATGGAAAATGAATGAATGAATGAATGATTGTTCGTTGACTGTATAGCCTGTCACAACTACACAGTGACATAAAATTACGACAATTTTTATGCCGTTAATTTTTTTCTACAGTCTTTTACTTTCATATGCTATTCTGTGGCAGTTATTTACATCTGCAGAGAGTACAGGCTGTTCTCATTCATTGAGATGTCAAATGGATTGCATGGATTTGTATTATGCCACATTAACACAAATAATTGATTTTTCTCATCATATCAGTCCTTGAGAAAGTTTCTCATGTCACATCACAGCCATGATCTTATGACTTTCCCATCAAGGCCAAAGTAGCTTTGTCCCTACTGACATGTCGTCAAGATCTGATGTCTCCAATGGCTGTTTGATGCTTGTGACAGCTCTTCCTTAGTTATTCTGCACACTTTGAGGTCCACTGGATCAGGTTCCTCCCACCCTCTCGGCTGAGAACCACCACCCGATCCGACTCAGGGTGGAACGAGGCCCTTACGTCAACCCTCCTCCCCCGTCTCCTCAACCTTGAATTACCTCCAATACTTGTCCTTTCTCTCTGGTTTCCTACAGGGTAAGAAAGTGCCTCCAACAACTCAGCTGATGAGGGTGAAGCAGCCGGGGTCACACTCGGTCGGGAGGAGGGAGAAGAGGTTGAGTTCGTCATGCTTCCCCCTCAGTGACAACAGAGAGCTGTACAAACTAGCTGCACTGGCAGGTAGGCGGGAGAAACTCTCGTGGACTATTTGCTGTATTAGTTGCACCCGCACAATCCAATCAGTTTTAAGTCAGTTTAAAAAAAAGGAACTATTAGAACCACCTTTTGGCATGAGGCAATCCACTGCAAACAAAAATACCCCACCGGGTATGTTTATGATGATATCTATGTACAAAAGTTATTGGAGTTCCTGTAATAAAACATACACAAATTTTTGGGAATCTTAAACAACTAAAATGCTCTTGCCAGTGAAGAAAATGAAACAACAACATAGTTATTTCCAGCTATCCATCCATCCATCCGCATTTTATACCACTTGTCCTCATGATAACCCCAACATTTAATGTGGCCTCCTTTTGGTCTTACAAAACACTATAACTTGACAACTCAGCCCAGAAACAATAATATGCTTTTGCTGTTTTTTTTCCATTTGAAAATGTATGGGTGATAATTATTACATTTTAGCACCAAAAATATCATTTGGTTTAACCATCACAGAATCAAAATGGTTGTACCTTGGTTATAATACATTTGTGCTAGTTTTTTTTTGTTTGTTTCTGTGGAAAATATGAAACATTTTGCCTTGATTCACAGATAATATTAATTGTGTTATTAATACACTGGGTGACTCCAGACTGTGTTCATAATGTATTTTTTAATTTGTTAGCACCATGTTAGCCTAAAAACCAGAACAACCTCCACTGCCCGTCTATGGTGTCGTCAGCAGTTTTTGGAGTTTTTGATAACGAACACAGTAACATGTTTTGCAAGTACAGAATCTGCGTTCCTTATTGCTCACGCCTCCAAAATAACCCACAATGCAGCCAAAGAAAGGTGCGAGTGCCAGCATTTTGGTAAAGAAGGAAACAAACACTCTTGTAGGGATTTTTTGAAGCTGTGGTGGTGGTCTGCACGGGACTGCCGCCACTTTGTCATGCCACTGCTGCGACCCCAGGCTACCTCTTTACTTACAAAGTTATCGTTCCCTCCATCTTCTCCACAGCTGTGACTAGGACCTTGCAGATTATGCGTGGCCCCATTACCCTTGGGGAGAAGTCCAAATTGCAGGCACCAGAGTTTGAGCTTCCCTGGCAGCAGTTTCTGATTGACAGTGTCCAGACTGTTGGTGAGGTCCTGCTCTAGTACGTGTACCTGGTCTTTGTCTACCGAGGCTTGCATTTTACCATCTTCCCAGTCTTTTGACGGGTTGCTCTGACATGCTTCATGACTTATTCGGCTTGATGTTCATCCTTGCCCATCTGATGTTTTCCTTCAGCTTTCCAAGTAGCTGCCTGGTGCATGATCCAGTAGTGGTCAGCGTGGTCATGTCACCCATGAGTGGGGGGACGATGGGTTTTGTTCTTATTTCGCTCACCTCCCACCACCCATCTAGAGGCCCTTATGAGGACTTTCATAGCCATTGTGAATGCCATCGGCGAGACTCTGCAGCCTGCCATGATGCCTTCTTCTAGACGCTGCCATTAAGTGAAGTCGGCTGTTGTGAAGCATAGTTGCAGGTGTTCAAAGTTGGATTTTACCAGAGAAGTGATGGACAATGGAACGAGGAAGAAGTTCCCAGCGGAGATTTTGGGGAACTGATCCAAAGGTGTTAGCCAAATCCAGGAAGGTTTCATGGAGGTCTCTCTTGTCCTTCTTAGCCGTTTGAATCCGGTGCCAGATTTCCGTTGTCAGGGTTCCACCTTTGTTCTTAGCAAAGAGATCTTTAACAATTAAAAAAAAAAATAGAATTGTGTCGTGTTCCTTCCTCTTTCGCAGTTTCTTCAAATTCTCCGTTTTTGTAAGGTTGCCAATCGAGATGTGATGGCTCCTTGGAGTTGTGTGGCTTCATCGAAGACCTGCTTCCTCTCCTTGCTCAGCTGCCTTCTCTCTCTCTGAACAGTCTGGTGTCGATGTTGGTTTATTACTTTTTCCTACAGTATGTTTACTCCAAAGCATTCGTCTCCATACTGGTAGATTGTCTGCCATCTTTTCCAGCTTTTTCTCTGTTGTGCCCCCTTGTTGTTCCAGGATTTTTGTCATATCATTGTTGACTGATTCACGCTCGCTCTTTTCAACAGGTTTGGGCCACTTCACACTGCACTGCACACTTTGATATTACTGTATATATGTGCTCATTCCTGATCCTGTCCATCCTGGTCACACCCAAAGAGAACCTCAGCATCTTAATCTCTGGCACCTCCAGCTCTTCCTTCTGTCTTTTCCTCAGCGGCACTGTCTGTAGACCAAACAACATCGCTGGTCTCACCACAGTTTTGTACACCTTTTTTTTCATTTTAGCTGATCATACACACTGACCAGTTGACTTCACCTTTTACGGGCTGTGGTTCATTTTCCCAATAATATGAAAACAAAGTGAAAGTCAACACAAGATGTGTCGTGTATCTGGTCACATGTGTACAAGTGCCAGCATAGCATACTTATCCAAAGAAAGCACATTAAAACATTTTTGATATTTTAAATCGTCAAACTAATTGTGGTCAATATGTGTGTAAATAATAAGCTCACTAATAATAAGATGACTACCTGGTATACTAACTGACCGGGTTATTCCATCAATGGAATTATTATTCCCTGATGGCACGGACATATTCCAAGATGACCATGCCAGGATTCATCGGGCTCAAATTACGAAAGAGGGGTTCAGCCAGCATGAAACATCACTTTCATAAATGGAGTTCCGACCTTAAAGCCATTGAGAATCTTTGAGATGTGCAGGAGAAGGCTTTGCGCAGCGGGCAAGCTCTACCATCATCAATGCAAGATCTTGGTGAAAAATTAATGCAACACTGGATGGACATAAATCTTGTGACATTGCGGAAGCTTATCAAAACAACGCCACAGCAAATGTGTGCTGTAATTAAAGCTAAAAGCGATCCAACCAAATATTACGAGTTTTTTTTGGGCCAGGCAGTGTATATGGTAAATCTTGTCTCGTAATACAAAAATTTCAACGCCCTGCAGAACTAACTCATTTTGCATCTTGAGGTTCCACTGTGCATGGAAACAGGAATCAGACATCAGCTCCGTCGCCTGTCTATGATGTCATCAGCGGTTGACTCTTTAGTTCTTAGCTAATCTAACACAGTCACACCACAAGTCTTTGGTTGTCTTATTGATTGCAACTGCTAGTCTTGTTTATTACAGCTGCTAAATGACCCACAATGGAGCCAAAGAAAGTGGCAGCCTTTTGATAAAGAAGGTGAAAAACAATACTGACTTCAAGAAATAACTCACATAGGTGTTGTCCATGTGTGGATGTCGCTGCCACATTGCCGTCTTTGTCAAAAATCAATGTAAAAGTGACGTTAAATCTTATTTACCTTTTTCATTCATCCTTTGTATGCATTTTCAATTGTTTTTGCTTGGGGAGAAGGAGTTTGCGTCACCATCTGGTTTTGCTAGACCTCTAATACAGGACAGCTGATTGTTTTCAGACTTTTTCCACCTCGAAAAAAATATTTTACATTTGGGTAATTAAAATCCGTGACAGATTGAGTTGATTTTTATCACAAAAGTCTTTTTGAACTGGTAGTCACTTCCATCCAAAAGCTGTCTGGTGGAATAGTTGTTTGCAACCATGCATGTGTAGTCATTTTTACATAAAGGCAGGATTTTTCATATTGGTACTGCATTTATTCTCAATTACATTGTGCGGCTGTACTCTCTCTTTTCTGTTCTTGACATGCTTCTGCCTTCTTTATTTGGGTTTGCATGTTTGCCCTACATGGAGGAAGGCAGCCATTTTAATATTGCATTACACAGGTGGATCCTCATAGCCACCTTTTATAACCTGGAGGTCACGCTAAATAATAGATGAACCTGCCCATGGGGCTGCTTTATCTGTAATGCAAATGATGTGCAATCAGCTGTAGGATCAAGACGTACCTGGAAGAAAACAGATATTTCCATCTCAGGGTGTGCAACTCTGTGTTTGCAAGATTGTAAGATAGCGCTGACTCAGTCTGGATGTGCGAAGTGCAAGACACTGGCGGTTGGAGCATGCATGTCTTGTAAGCATTTTACGATTGCAAAATAACGACAATAGTCAGCAAGTTGGGTCTGTGTTTTAATTCCCTATATTGATTACCTCCACTTGCATGTATCATATTGGTGCCAATTTCAGTGCTAGACAGTGAGACAAGACCGTTAGGATGAGGTTTGAACATTTACATCTATTTTTCATGGCTTCTTTGTTTACACGCAGTATTACATGCAGGATGTGGCCTTAAGTGATTTCCTGTAAACTTACCGTCAACTCTGTTTTGCTCATGTATCTGGATGCACAGAGACTGCGATGTAAGACAATTTCTATATGTTTATGTGTTTAGCATTAAAACCGAAACAGCCAAGAAGTTATGGTAACTTTACCTAGAAATGGTCTAATCTGGTACGGTTAAACCTTGGTTAGCGTCATTAATTTGTTTGGAATGCTCGGACTCTAACCGACTCAATTTTTCCTACAAGAAATCCAATTAATCCATTCCAGAAATCTGAAAAAGTTAAGTTTTACAAGCAGAAAACAATTTGAAATGCATTTACATGATGAATGAAAAGGACAAACATGTAAGATTACTTTTATTTAGGACATTAAAGTGATTCTTGATGTGACTGTTCCCAAAGATACTACGTGGCATACTATGTTGACTTCCAAAGAAAGTAGCAAGTGCTAGCGTTTTGATAAAGAAGGTGTCAAACGCTATTGAATTCAAGAAATAACTCATGGCAAAACATTAAGGTGGTATGGAAAAGGAAGGTGTTGATCTTGCTGCCACGTTGTGTATTTTAAAACAGTCGCACCTTCAATGAAGGTAAAAGTAAATGTTCATTTATTCCTCGTTCACAGCAGTAAATTGATTCCACACCAATTTCTGCAAAGTAGGATTGCTTATTTAGAAATGAAATCTTTTCTAAGCAAGAGCATAGAAAACCTGCTTAGAAAACCTTCTAAATACAGTTTTTGCCTTTACTATAGCCCTCTAGACATGAAATACCAGGCATCGTAGTACCCCGTATAGTAGACAAAATAAGAGCAAATAAGCCATTTAAGACACAAATAAGACTTGCGCTCATGTTACTGTAAATGTGTTCCCTTGGGGACCAAGTGACATATGGGGCGAGTGGGTAACAGCCACAAAATTAGCCCGTATTTTAAATGGACTCTGAAGTCTTGCAGAGACATTTTGTTGTCTATATAATAGAACTGGTATTTGTTTGCCTTGATGAAGAGACAGGAAGTATTGGCAGTCAGATCCGTGGGATTTGTCGCCATCTATTGGTGAATAATACGACTCCCTGGGACATTTTATTACCTGGAGGGGCTCCAATCAAAAGGTAAGTACTAGGTGTAGCTCTCCTGGAATCTTTGGAGGACTTTGGTGACAGAGGCAAGGAAAAAGTTTAGCTCTAACAGCATCGTGACTCAGTAGGGGGCAGTCATCTGCCTGGGGGGGATTTAATCTGGGGAGATTCTGTCTAGTAGCAAGACACCCTGCAAATGGAGAAAAACCACACATAATGGGCGCACTTAGAGAAAGACCTAAAAATGCCTATTTTTCATACTCATAATCCTTTAATATGCCTTCCATAATGCTTCACGCATGTTAAATGCTCCAAGTGTACAGTATTGTACTTACACAACAATCAAGTCTTGCCAAAGCATCTGCTTGCTGGAATATATTCAGTGAATTGACTGGCAAGACACTGCCCCCTGCTGGATTTATAGCGTTTGCACACATATCTCATATCCTTGAACGCACTTTCTAAATTTCTCCCACGCACTGCACGGCACTGGTAGACTATGTTGTATTTGCCCCCTTTTTCTTCCATTTCACATTTGGTCCCAAATGCTGACACTATGTGAGAATGCATGAAGGTAAGATTTGATGACTTTATTGAGTGATATGGTGGATATTTGTGCCTCCCCGAAGAACAACCTTCAGGCTCGTAGTGGTGAATGATGGGTCTGTATTCATTTCATGTTTTTAATTTTACGTTGTTTGTCATATTTTGACAGAATAAATTACATTGCTATAATGTTTGTATGTTTTTCTGTTGAAAATCTTTCCCAGGACTAGCTAGTGCGCTGCTAATGCTGTTTACAAACATTCTCGTCTTCAGCCATGGTCACTTGACACAAACCCCCAAATAGCTGTCCTGGGCTGTGCCTGCCAGTAAATTTTACCAACTTGTAACCCAAATTTAAGCTTGTCGTTAACAGCAAAAAATCAGCCCAGACGACTCGCATCTAAGAAACACTCGTTAATTGTTTTGCAAACACTTCTTTGCCAAAGTAACACTGTATAAATACCGGTCGTGCTACACCTTCTCACTTCTCTGGATGTAGACGTACTTGCGCAACTACTCAACTCAAAGATATAAAATTACTTTGGTCTTGTTGTGGAAGCAAACTGCCAAGTATTTGAAGATAAACTATCCATTCAAAAAACCCTTTTGTGCATTTCCCCTTAACATTTGTCCCCGCTTTTGGCTCCACATCCAAGGTTGCGTTTCCAGGAACTACGGTATGGGCCAAGTCTCAAACAGGACATGCACACGTTGATCGCCCATCAAAATAATAGTGCAGTTAAAGGACACGTCTGTTAACGTGTTAACTTTGACAGCCCTAAATAATATTGATTTTACAATACAGCTTTTAGTCAACCATGCCAGAATGTAGTGTACAACATTGTGAAATGATGTGGTAAGACAGTCTTGTGTTATGAATGTGGTTTCACATTCTGATGGGAAATTAACAACAACAAAAAAAGAATGCTACACTTTATGACAGCCTTTCCCAAACAGGTCCCGGGTTAGATTTTATTGGGCTGATTGTGAAAAATGTTATTGATTGTTGAGCAGCCATTTCATTTCTTGGCAAAGGGCGCAATTTGATTTATGGGTTTGTTGAAAAAATATGAAAGGATAAATTTTTTTTTCAGCACAGCGGTGATCTTGTAAAAAAAATACACAATGATGTGAGTGAGCAAGCCATTCACTCTAGCTGCACTTTAGTATGACAACCAGTCATCTTCTTGCAATTTGCATTCTTTCTGAAAACCCTTAATTTGAGTCCCCTCGCCCCCTTTCAAGTAGTTTCTTCTTGTCTCCTTATATTAGTCACTTGAATCCAAAAGACATAAGCTTCCCATTTTCATCTTCCATCATTGAACCATGCATAAGTAGAAAGTGTTTTGCTTCAGAGATTCACTTTAAACACCCTGACAGTCAATAATTTCCTGCTCAAACAGATAACACAGAGACCCTTATGAATGGCCCAAATGTGCAATACACTCAAATCGACCTGCTCTATGATGTGTAGATGGGGCCTGGCTGCCTAGCATATATAGTCACCAGAGACTAGCAACTGGGGGGCGGGGCCAAGGCACCAAATTCCAGCGTCTGTCCCACCCACTTTGTGTGCTTTCTCAGCCAATAGCCTTCCTCTATGGCGGGAGTCTTGCTTCCTATTGCGCCGGAGAACTCCGAGCTCAGCCAATGAGCGTCCGCCCTTGTATGTGACGTCACAAACTAGCCAGTTCCCTCCAGCGGCAGGGAGCTTCATTTTCTGATCTGCTTTGTGCTAAAATGGAGGCTGGCCTCTCGCCCTGAGTGAGCGGATCACCTTCCTGGTTGAGGTTTACATGTTGACATGCAATAAATCTGCAGACAGAATGGTTGTGGATGCACCTAATTCCAATGGGCCTTTTCAGCCGGTGGCTCTTATGCACTTCAGAGGTACGTACGGACTAATTATTCTTCCTGTATTGTCGCGGGGAATTAGGGGGGAAAGGTGTGTGTGTATGTGTGTTGCTGTGCTCCAGTTCCCCGCCACTGCTTACAGCGTGTTTAGCCGCATAAAATGAGACCGAAAGTCAGCCGCGGTGTATTTAAACCTGGGGGGCTCTCAGTATTCAGCCGTTTGCTTTCTTGGGGAGCACTGAGACGTTAAAATGCTCGTTTTATTTTACTAGCTTGCTAGCTAGCCACTCTCCTTGCCCATCCCCCCGCCGTTCGTGACGACAACGGAAGTGACGTCAAACCATGACGTTTTCATCGGTTGAATTTAAGACTTATGTTCGTGTATTATACATTTCAGTCCTCCGCTTCCTCTTGTTTCCAGATTTGGAGAAAAGTCATTTGTCACGAGTTATTTATGAATTTTGCTTAAAGTAAACAAATATAGAGTCCACAATTTAAAGGTAGATAAACTATAACCTTAAAGCACTGCTGCCTTCCCCTTTAATACGCACACGTTAGCGTGTTATTCCATTTCTATGATTTGCTGCGATGGTTTGACTTCCTTGTCATTCGGCTTGGCAGCAATTAAACGCAGTTAATGACAGAATTACTGAGGGCTGTTGAATCTACTATGCATTCACCCGCTCTGCACAGCTGCATATAATGTCTTCCTGAGAGCACTTCTCACAGCTTTTGTACGATGAACGTTTTAAAAGGCTCGTTCTTGCACTCTGCATCCCAGGCCCTAGCTGCCTGCAACCCAGGGCAGTTATTGATTGTGTTCTATTGAGCGACGCAAGCTGCCACTGCCTGTGTGTGTCTCTATCATTATGACCCTTGTCCATAGGCAATCGTTTCCACAGGATCTTTATATGCATCTGTACAGTATATGTGAGGTTTCCGGCTTTAAAAGTGCCATCTGTGCTCTTTATGGCTCCAGACAAATTAGTGCTGTTTTTTAGTTTTGAACAGGTGGTCCTTGTTTGCATTTGCATTGACACTTCAGCAACTGCTGCAAAGTATCGCCTCTTTTTGACCACTCTTATCCCTACAAGTTAGAGCTGCTAGTTTTAGATACTTTATTCATCTCCAAGAAAGTCACATTTTTTTATTTGGATACGCATACAATGAGTTGTATTCAAGGATGACATCCAATTTTGTTTATATTTAGAAACAAAGTTTCCCATTGGAAAAAAAAAACTATTGAAATTATTTTATTTCTGTGTCATTTTTGCAATTGGTGCTGTCATAACATTAAGTGGCATACAAGTATAAAAATATGTTAACTGTGGTATCAGTACAACTTAAAACAACTCCCCTTTTAAGGAATAGAGTGAAGGCGGCTCACTGAACACCAACTAACGCGAGGGATTATGCTTTTTAACATTCTTAATCTAATCATTGCATTTTAATACTGTAAAATGTTATTGGTGTTCCACAACTCGTCGTCCATATTTGCATGCATGCATTTTCTATACCACTTATCCTCATTAGGGTCGCGGGTATGCTGGAGCCTATCCCAGCTGACTCTGGGCAGGAGGGGGGGTACACCCTGGACTGGTCGCCAGTCAATCACAAGGCAGACAAACAAGCAATCACACTTACATTCATACCTATGGACAATTTAGAGTCGCCAGTTAACCTAACATGCATGTTTTTGGAATGTGGTAGGAAACCGGAGTACGCGGCGAAAACCCACGCACGCACGGGGAGAACAGAATAATTATTTAAGCCAGTGGCACTCGTGTTCAAATGATAATAATAATTATCAGAATCGCACTGGAACATGCAAACCCTACACAGATATGCCCAACGTCCATATTTGTTTATTAATAATAGCAACCTAGTGTCACTTTTAGCAATGTTGTACAGCAATGTGAATCAGTTATGATTGATGCAAGTTCCATGAAACTTTTTCCAGAAATATTTGGTAGATATCTATTTATGTCTTAAAAGGCATTTGAATGTACTTGTTAGTCCCTTCTTTCCTAACTGTGTTGTGTTGCAGTGGTTGTGTTAAATGCTGCCATTGTTGCAAACTTTGACTCCAAAGCTGCACAAATCCTGGTCACAAACAATCACATGTTGCTTACTTTCTCAAATGCCCCACAACCTGTAACACTGCGTCCCCTTCCATAAGTATAAATAGTGTCACTCAGTGTTTACATTGACCACAACACATTGCAGACAAAGTGCATTACCGAAGCCGTATTTCGAACGGCAGTCAAGCTGCAGCTTATTTTATCAAGGTAAAAGTGGAGGCTGTGGTTCCAGTGTGATTCTGATAATTATTATTATCGTTTGAACACGAGTGCCACTGGCTTAAAGCATTCTTCTGTTCTCCAACAGACACAACGACAGACACTGGTTTGTGTGTTGTGTCGCATGCTTTCCCCCTCCCCTCAGCGTTCTGCGGGTTACATTAATAGAAGTCACATTGTGGTTCACATCAATTTTGCCACCAACAATGTAGTGTCTCACCAGCCGCCGGGTATTTTAGGCCCATGCAGAATATTTCTAACACAGGCAGACAGACTTATGTAATAGAAGCGGCCCTGGGGGCACGACCCTGGCAACATGTTGAGCTACAACTCTTAAAGACGCGCATTGCAGTCTGATAAAATGATTAAAGCAGTTGTATCTGCAGTTTGGTGACCATGCTGAAATGTATGTGTCGTGGTCAGTGGCAACCCATGTCTTGTTTTAGTGTTTATGTACATTTTGACTATTGTATTTTGCATCTACTTCCAGTAATGTTGACCATGGCTTGCAATACTTTCCTCAAAAGTGCATCTGTAAAGTTGATTTGACACCTGAGACTAACATGCTGTTTTGCATCATCTACACCTGTAACACACACTTTGCATGCCATCAGAATAAATCTTGCGGCCAAAGCATTGTTTGCAATCATTTCAAGTGCAACAAAGCGGGTTTTAATCAGTCGTACTCAAAAAAAATGTCTAACTTGTCAGATAGCAGCCGTCAAAATGTCTTGTATGTGCAAAGTCATCTAAAAAATAACAATTTGTCATATGCAGGATAATGGTAGAAAATGGATTATTGTACAGTTAACTATAACTTTTACATTTGTTATTGTACTAGGGATTGGGCTAGTCCGATCCGGGAAATTTCTGATACTACCTCTGGTGCTGTCTGACCCACGAGCTTAAGAGTCAACAGTATCAGTGGATGTAGTTGTTTCCACACTACTTATTATTATTATTTCCAAATTGTGTTTCTTCTGTGCCGCAAGTTGGTTGAGTGAGTAGCACATTGGCCTCACAGTCAGTAGGTTCAGGGTTCGAATCTCCGTTGGGCATCTCTGTGTGGAGTTTGCATGTTTTCCCCGTGCGTGTGTGGGTTTTCTCCGGGTACTCCGGTTTCCTCCCATGTTCCTCCCATAACAGGTTAATTGGCGACCCTAAATTGTCCATCGGTATGAATGTGAGTGTGAATGATTGTCTATATGTGCCTTGCGATTGACTGCCGACCAGTCCAGGGTGTATTTTAAGGTATACCACAGTATGAAAAAGTCAAGGTTTCCAAACCACTAAAATTGCGCCTGATACCGTTTTTATGATATGAGAGAAAGTGCAGGTGCAGCGCGGTCGGTACGTGAAAATACTTTGTCACATCGTGTGTTATTCCTCTCAACTTGGGTTTCAGTGTGTTGCCAAAAGTTAGCTGCTGCCTTAGCATTGAGCGGCGCCGGTACGGCTGCGCTTTTTGACGCCGTCGGTCGACATATTACTCATGTTGCATTTCACTAAATGTGAAGATTGGGGAGTTGAGGATAAATTGCGTTAACCGTTGCTAACAACAATCACATGACCTGGAAACTGAGGTTTGTGGAGAAGTGCGACATGCCTCTATGAAGTAATAACATAAAAATACAAAGTTTTAATTTCAAGTTGTGACCTTCTTGAGTCACTAGATTGCATTTGTTTTCATGTTGCTTTGTTGAACTAAGAAAACACTTATTGTGTCGCGACGCGAGTTGCAGGATTAGAGACAGACTGCAGTCAGAACGGCATTTTATTTAATCATTTATTTAGTATATGTTCCACTTTCTTCCTGTTATATCATATGGTTGAAAAAAGACTGACTTCAATGTTTCCTTTACAATTAGGATATTTCAAAATAACACATTTTTGGACTGTGAAACAGTCCAGCCGCAAACTTTTTGCTCAAGGTTACAATACCGTCAGAATCTCATACCAGCCACAAGCACAACTGCCATCCTCCTTACTTGATTCGTGTTTGGCCTGTTGCATTCACAACCACACAAAACAGACATCACAAACTCTTAAAACTACACTACAATATCATACTCTTTGGAAAGGATTTTAATGCAGCCTCATTAAAAATCATGAGTAATAATGTGTCCTGCAAGGTAAGCGTGATTTTACTAGATCTTTATCGGACTGCCTGTGTGTGTGCGTGTGTGTGTGCGTGCGTGCGTGCGTGCGTGCGTGTGCGTGCGCGCGTGCGCACACGCTGCTAAATATGTGCCGACATCTCTGTTGGTTGATATCGCCCTTGATATATTATTTTGGCGTGGTTGCGGCCGACGGTAACCTGCTTGTTCAATAACGCGGTTGTTGATTCACCACTAGTCATGGGTTGGTATGAGATTCTGACAGTATGACAGCCTTAGGCAAAAATATGGTTTGACGGGTTCCTGTTATTATAATTGCGACTCTAAAATGTGTTTTGAGCTATCTTGATTGAAAAGAGGAAAAGTCATTTTATGACTTACAATATAACAGTGTGTTGTAACTCAAGTCACAACACACTAGATATTTTTCTAGTTCAAAAAAGGAGCAATATGCAATTACTTGACCCAAGAAAGTCACAACATAAATATATATTTTTCCTAGCGGCATGTCAGACGGAGATATGTTACATGGTTGTTGCTTGATGTTCAGTGGAGAGTAAACGCTTTATACATTTCTCCTCCACTCCTGTTACCTTTAGGGGACTGTGAAATCTGTTTTATTTTCCCCAAATTCCGTTTTTTCTGTTTACGTTTTCAAAAATTCTGCATTTTGCATTTAGGTGTAAAACAACAAGAATGCATCAGTGGACAATGTTGCCCAGTAATTTAGAAATAGATGTAGCTTGGCTAACTTTTCTGATGGGATGCACAAATTGCTTCAAAATCTTCAACAAACTGTAATGCCTGTGCTTGTCATTTGGAATGATGTCACCAAGCTTATTTTGTTTGCAGTTAGACACCGGTCAAACGGCGCTCTTATTTTGAAGGTCGGAAGGATGGTCAACGTTGAAAAAACGAAAAACGTTGCTGTGCGAACGTGGGCATGAGCTCACGTACAGCAATAGCCAGTATAAGCTGGCTGGGTTGGCTCGGTTTAGTGGAGCATGCTAATGTGACTGTGTGTGTGTGCCAGCATGAGTTGTGTTTTAGTTAATGCAACCCAGGGTTTTAGGTTGGCCGCTGACTTTGTGCAAGTTGTGTGTGTGTGTGTGTGTGTGTGTGTGTGTGTGTGTGAAATAGAGACAACAGCCACTGCTTCAAGAGGCACCCGTTGGCAGTAGCCAAAGTCAAAACACGTTTTTAACACACATTACACTTCAAAATAAGAGCTGCACACATCCTGTCTAATAATGCTAATAAAAAATACTACTACTTATTGCTACTACTTTAAAAAGCTATTACCATTGCATCTGCAATTTTATTTAAAAGCTCTTGCTATTCAATTATTAAAAACTAAAAATTAAAAATCCTTTCAATAATATTATTGACATTAATTGGCGGGGCAATTATCGTCCTGCAAAATTTGTTATTGTGACAGGCCTAAGTATTGGTATCTGCAAATAAAGTGTGCTTATCTGAAGTGAAAAAGTGTAGAATGGTGCAACCCTGAATATCACTGTTTAACTGGAGTTTTATTTTTAGCATTTGGCAACTTTTTCCTATATTTTGACAAATGATTTGTTCTCCAACACCAACTCTAGCAGGAACTTGATGGACGATCTGCAAAATGAAATCAATTTTTGTATTGGGAAATTTCTGTAAATGTTCTGAATTCCAGTTTTTTTGCAACTGTCATTGAGCAAAATGGTCCTGCCTGAGGTTTCCAGCTTGGTGGTGATGTTCTTCTGAACACCAATGAGTTAAGACTGACTCAACAGTGCCTCTGCTGGTTGCAGCCAAGTTGTGAAGTTACAAAGATAATCGTCTTTAAATAGACTCCAATAATTGTAAGAAAATTGCATTAAAGTTATGCAGTTATTGTGTTATTTCCTGTGTGTCCATGTGATTGTTGGAGTTTGTTTAGACATGGAAATGAAGCGAAACGGGAAGTGCTCCACCAGTATTTTTTTCCCCTTCCTTCTCGTGTGCTACCAATATCTGGGCCGTGACCGTTCACCTACTTCCCAAATCCCCTCATCCTCTCCATTATGTCCTCTCTGCTTTGTCGTTATCCGCCCCCCGGGTTTGAACCATCCCTGCACTTGAGTTTTCATGACTCATTTGCCGCCCTCCATCTCTCTCACATTCAATCGCTGTGTTCAGTATTCATTCTCGACAGCAACGCCTACCCCGTCTTTCCCCCGTACATCCCCACCTCCCTCTCATTAAACATGGCTTCCCCCTCACCGACATTCCCAAATGCTTCATTTATCAGGTGTAGCTGCAGTAACAACGTCTGTCTGGCATTTTTAACTCTGTGCTTCCACTTGACTCTCTCTCCTCAGATGTGGCCCCTGCAGAGCAGGAAAAGCTTTTCATCCAGAAGCTGCGGCAGTGCTGCGTCCTTTTTGACTTCCTGTCCGACCCGCTGAGCGACCTGAAATGGAAGGAGGTTAAGCGGGCAGCGCTGAGCGAAATGGTGGAGTACATCACCCACAACAGGAATGTCATCACAGAGCCCATCTACCCGGAGGTGGTTCACATGGTCAGTGGTGCTGGTGGCTGGAAAGGGATGGGTGGGGGGTGGTCTGTTTATGTCAAAAGATGAAGATGAGGGTGGAACTCGGGTCAGAGAATAGGGGCATGCTGGTCAAAATGAATCCAACCCAAATATAGGGTACTTCAGAGGAAGGCCAACATCATTACAGCCATGCTGCAACTGGCAATGTCTGTCAGATAAATTCTACTTGTCAAGATTGCTGAATAATGTGTTATCTGATG
This sequence comes from Oostethus manadensis, assembly GCA_024372805.1. Taxonomy (NCBI): domain Eukaryota; kingdom Metazoa; phylum Chordata; class Actinopteri; order Syngnathiformes; family Syngnathidae; genus Oostethus; species Oostethus manadensis. The sequence continues at coordinate 3,434,090 of QODF01000026.1, read as the reverse complement.
TTTTGGTAATTAATTAATTGTTTAGTTAATTAATTAAGACTTACAATGAGTCCCGAGTCTAAGTAAATTAAGCACGAGCCAGTGCTGTAAAAACAAGATTAAATGAGGAAAATAAAAGACGCCACCATAATCTCATCGGATCTAGGCAGCTGGGCGGCTTGCTACATCCATCTCAGAGTAGGGGAAAACGGGCTAGCCTAAAGCAAGAGACAATTTTAACATCGGAGCCATGCGTCTCATGACCACAGTCCAGAGGCTACCAGATGTATGCTGCTAACAATTGTAAACAGACTGGTCTTTGCCTTCCACCGTTTTCTGTTATCCTTTTTCATATGCTCAGCAACCTTCTACAATTTGACAACACTGATCCCCTCTGTCTTTGTTTTCTGGCAAACCAGGAACGTTATGGGTTTATGAGTGAAAGGGGAACAGCTGGCGGCAATCTAATTGTGGCGGTCCAAATGTATTTTATTGTAGGCACCACAAATAAAAGAATGTTTAGTGACATTGGCATTTATTGATACTGACATTTACAATAATATGAAGTTTTTTTTTTTAACCCGAGAACAAAAGTTTGATAAAGGCTGATCCTTCTTTGGCTAATCACCAATGGAAGATCATGGTAAAAAAATCAATGAAACACCGGATGAAAAATCTTGTAACATTGCCAAAGCTTATCCAAACAATGCCAAAGCGAATGTGCTGTAATCAAAGCTAAAGGCGGTCCAACCTAATATTAGACTGTTTGACCTTTTTTTTTTTTTGGCCAGGCAAGTGTATTTTGCCAGCATAAAGTGTATACTTTTTAATAAAATATTTAATAAAATGCAAACATTCCTTACATTTATTGATGCAGTACATCAATAGACAATTTTGTCCAGTCATTGAGAAATGGATGAGGCCTGCCGTGTCCGAGCTTGTGGTTAAGGAAGATGTAGTCACCGACGCAAATCCAACTGCTTATGTAAGATATTTTACACGCTTATTTTGTTTACACAGATGAAATGTGGCAAACAGCACTCTAATTTTGAAGGCCTAGCGTGCGATCTGTGAATAACTGTTTACAATTAATACGAGCTGGGTGCATGTCTCGTCTTTTTTCACCCACCTCAGCCTCACAGAGTTGCGCGCACACACCTTGCCACACTAGAATGCCAAACTAATGCCTTGTCCACACGTAGCAGGGTACTTTTAAAAACGCATATTTCTACCTCTCCATTGTGTCCACACGACCTCGATTTAAAAAAAAAAAAATTAAAAATAAAACAAAAATAAAAACACGCATCCTCTTGTAACCGGATAAATGCATTGGGAACCACAGCCAAACATGTAGGGGGCAACAGTTACTAAAACTATATGCAATCAGAATCATCCTCCGTCATCTCGTGCAAACACAAAACATGGCGCCCGGCTCGTTGTTGTGGACTGACAAGGAGGTAATATTATTTATAAACGTTGATTTAGAATACAAAGTTAACTAGATGCAAGAAAACATTGTCATTTCTGAGGGCATACATGTTGTTTCTCATATAAATACGGATCAGGTTTGTGACGCCACTGCTGGAAGTAACATTTGGAAACGCAAACCTCCGGTTATTTGCGTCCATACGCAAATTGTATAACCTGAGTTTTTGCCAGATCCACACTTTGGCTGGAGGTTTTGAAAACCTTTGTTTTCAGTGCCGTATATCTGCGGACACGTGTTGATAATATGCAAAAACGTGGAAAAAAACCTTCATTTTATGACATACCTGCCTACGTGTGGACAGGGTCCAAGTTAACTCCTCTAGCTTCCATTCACCCTCCGTAAGAGAAGGTTTTGTGTTTTATGTTGCCATTTCAAAATGTTTAGTTCGGGAGGGGGAGGTGTAGTGTTATGAGATTGAGCTGTCCGCCGGGGCAATACTTCCCTGCACAAACATCCCTTGCCTCACAATGGCAGTATTTCATTCACAGTATGTCCGTTTCCGCCAGGTTCCTCATTAACAGTAAAATTTCATTTTTATTGGCCAAAAATACACTCGCATACATCAGTGACTGACTACATCAGTTGGAGAGAGTTCAAGAGACGTGCTGGAAAAGTCTGTGGAAGGTTGGACAAGCTGGCACACGACAAAGATTTATGATGCCAATTTTAAGGTAATGATCAATGAAGCGGAGTCAACAACTCCCTGAGCTAAGGAATGTATTGCTACAGAGTTAGGCCGGTATACATCACTGGAATAGATTGATGTTTTTTCGGCAGATTAGGAAAGGAGGAGGAAACTTAACATAACGACAACAGCGGCATTACGTAACAAAGATGAAAAAGGTTGCAACTATCCACAACAAGACCCTCGTAAGCTTTGTGGATCAGAGACTGCAGGTAAGAGAATACAGCACCAACAACTACCCATAACTATGTTCTCATTCGGAAGACGACCTGCCACAAGGCTTTCAGTGGAAAGAGACGCCACGGTGGAGCGGCACCAGGATGAAGAGGCACGGTCAAGGGAACTGAAATATGCATGAGACACAATTATCTATCATTTCTTATGTGTCCAAACTTGTAGGTTGATCATTAAAATAAAATTTGTCATTTATAAAAGCTATCATATTTCTTTATAGGTAAACATTTAGAGTTTTATTTCTCAAACAAATTGGGCCTGAAAATGTTTGGAGTGTTTTGTAAAATTTACGAAGATTTGAACTTTGACAGTATTGAAACAAGAGAGAAATGTCAGAAAATGTTAATGCCTGTTGGAGAACTTTATATAATAGTGTATGATGAGGGGTTTTACAGCCTTATAATTGTATTTATTAAAAAAAAAAAAAACTACTTTGCGGACTTGACCTACTGCAAGTTATTTTTCTAATGCAAAGGACCACTTTAGTCAGAACAGTCGTGGTATGGTACAGTATTCGTGGAACTGTCATGACAGAACTACGCTACAAAGTGTCGTCGGGCATTCTGAGTAAGAGAACTCTTTGGGAAAATGGGAAGGGAAGTGTTGAAATTTGGAGCACAAGCAGCCGCCTGTTGCTCGCCATTGTGTTTCATACTAGTCCGTGGCCAGTCTTTAGCAAAGCTGTGAAACAGAAACTGAACCATTAGCACGAGACGTTCCGCCGCACAAGCTCAACAGTCATGTGTATGACCTTTTCCATTTTTACCTCTGTGCATCTTCCTTAGCTTGATGTGGAGTGTGGTGCAGCAACTCCACAACAGGCTTATCTACCTTGCAGTCTTGTCGAACAAGGCTCCCACTGTCTCGGCGGGGCACCTGCGCTGTCCCATGACTGTCCTGCAGCCCACAGGGGGAGTCAGTTGACACTCTGAGAAACCCTAATACCGCACTTGGCGCACACTCGCATTATTGTGATCCAAAACTCCTGAACCCACAGTTACAGGGACCTAAAAATAAAATGGATGTAAAACGAGCAACGCATTTTTTAAATTTACGATTTAAATCGGTGATATCGCTTGAGTAAGTTAAAGCTACTTGTGGATAGTGGCTTCATGGTTTGTGTGCATACAGCATAGGTCACAGTTTTGTTTGGGTCACGCTATAACAATTGTTAGTTGTGAAAATGAAGCAAAAAATATTTTGGGATTCAATTCAAAATTACTAATAAAAGTTTTCATCAAGTATTAAGGGGACAAAGTTGCATTCTAACGAGGAAAAAAAGGAGCGACTCGTATTGTTGTGAGCAAAAAATAATTGAGTATTGAAGGAGTAGCTGCTAAAGTTTTTGGAAAATTAGGTTAGGTAAAAAGATTTGAGAAAGTTTAACTATTGCAAAATTACAAATTTTATTTTATTTTTTTTTAAAGGCAAATCAAGAGAAAGCATATTCGTTATGTAGTACACTCGTTATTTTAGACACTCTTATGCCAAAGTACCAATGTATAAATACCTGTAAGACACCAGTAACTTCTCTCTTCTCCCGGAAGTGACGTATTTTGTGACAGCTCAAGTCACAGCTACATAGATAACTTGGGTCTTGTTGAGCGAGAGAGCCATCTACCAAGGCTTTAAAGCTAAACTTACCGTTGAAAAACCCTATTTTGCGTATTTCTGATCAATATTTGTTCCCACTTCTAGCTTCACAAAAAAATGCCGCCGATGTAATTCCTCAAACTACGGTGCCGGCTGAAGGTCAAACAATACATACACACGTTATTCGCTCGTCAAAATAGAGTGTAATAAAAAATGTCATATTTTGAGAGTTGTTTGATAATTCTGCTATAGTGATCACCATTATCTTAAAACTGGCATCCTTTGTACTATTCATTGTTTAACGTGCCTGACCTTTGGGACACAAGTCCTTGTTGCTGTCCAGGTCACTAATGTGAAAAGTTCTTACTTATTTGATGACAAAGCCATTTGGCGTCACCTGTTGCCTTTGTATGTAAGGGGTACTCACACTAGGCCATTTGTACTTTAGGAGACTTGAGCTTGAGTCCCCCTCCCTGTCAGCCTGTTGCTCAATTATTATACCATTAATATTCCTTCCCAGCACAAAAAAATTGGAACTTTGCTGTGCGTTTCTGCAATTTTTCTTATTAGTGGACTATTTTCAGTCCAATCGGACGTTTTTTTTTTTTTTGCACAAGGTTGCCATCGTCATGTATTACTTACATGCATGTTGGTTGATTGACACGTATTACTCAAATTTCTACGACTGTGGAATAATTCCAGTCATATTGACAGTTGTGCAAGCTTGCCACTGTCACTCATTTTTCTGAGTGCAGCAATCACAAATTAATGAGACGTCTTTATTAGGCATGCATGCATAGACTTACTACTCCTTTGTGCCAAAAGAATGCAAATATGCTGTGCCTGGGTGTGATTCAGTGCTCTCACGCCAGCCAAACCTATCATGCTTTAGATGTTAAGTAGGCCCTTGCACGGTACCATAGGCCTCTTGGTCATATGCCTTTTAATCACTGACCTGACCCTTGAATATAACAAGAGCTGCCTTTTTCAGAAGATTGCATGTTGTGTTTGTGTCAATACAGCTCATTATAGGTAATTTAAGCATATGTTTTAGTGTGATTGCCATTTGTAATGATTTTGAACTTCACTGCATTAGAGAGTTCTTATGTTAGTATTTGTCTAAGCATTACAGCTCTGTATATTCTGATTGTTAAACGAACACCTCACTCCTTGTGTAAGGAAAAATGGATGACTTTATTCGCCCATCGTTTTTTTGTCCTGTCCTAGTTTGCTGTGAACATGTTCAGAACGCTCCCTCCTTCATCCAACCCCACGGGAGCAGAATTTGATCCCGAGGAGGATGAACCCACACTCGAAGCGGCGTGGCCACACTTACAGGTAGTTATCGGATACATTTGCAAAATTATCAAGAGAAAGCAAAGGTTTGGCACTGTACGTAGCTGCAAAGTGAATATACTGCTCAAGAAAAAAAGGGAACACTTAACACAATCTAACTCAAACTGTCCATTATTGTCCATCTTTTAGTTTTTCAGCAGTGTATATCTTGTATACCAAATGGCAAAATTGCAAACCATGTTTCCTTACATGTTTTGAATAGCATTCAAGCGTGAATGGCCAAACACTTTTTTTTTTTTTTAAAGTATGCGTGCGCAGACAGAAGTTGGCATCGCATCCTCTTGAATGTTGTCGAAGAATTGGTTAATGAGCAGAACACCGAGCAGCACAGGGTGTCATACATTTTTTTAACGCTGAATTCTGTCCGTCTACATGCCACTCTTTTCTTCTCTTGCAGCTCGTCTACGAATTTTTCCTTAGGTTTTTAGAATCGCCCGACTTTCAGCCGAACATAGCGAAGAAGTACATCGACCAGAAATTTGTTATGCAGGTAAGAAAAATGTCTGCTCTTAACAGTCTCCTGTCAGTGCGGACAAATGGCTTGGCAGGGGTGCGACAAAACATTCTGCAGTGCATTTACAAGGAGTTGAGAGCTTTGTGGTGTTTCATGCATTGTCTGCCCTCTTTTGCATTTCAGCTTCTAGAACTGTTTGACAGCGAAGATCCCAGAGAGCGAGACTTCCTCAAGACGACCCTCCACAGGATCTATGGAAAGTTCCTCGGGCTGAGAGCTTACATCAGAAAACAGATTAATAACATTTTCTATAGGTGAGTGCTCTTCTTAGCCCCTTTTCACACAGACGTCGTAAAATACTGTCACATCTGAGATGTAACAGATATTTATAGGTATATATACTGTATGTATAAGTATCTTTTGTGTCTCGATAGTCGTGTTCTACCCCTCAGTCAGAAATTGGTGCCTCAAGACAATAGAGGTTTTGTGTGTTTCGTCATTAATTCAGTCCAAAAGCCCAGACGAAAACTTATGCAATTTTTTCATTGGAAATAATGTTTATCCACTTAATCTGTTGCACACACCAAAAAATATTGATGAAAAACATCTGTTATAGACAATGAATATGGCTTGACTCTCATAAAACAATGGGAACTAATTCTAAACGATGAATGGATGAAGCTTACTGTTGATGCGGACTTGTTCTTCTTCACTTCCTGGCAAGAGATAATTCAGTACGGTTTCTCACCTTATTTATCCAATTGCTGTCGCTCTCAACTTTCTTTGACCCTTTGGCATGTTATTTAGCAGTCACACTCAATAAAAAAACAAAACAAAAAAAAAACTAAATGTAGCGACAGTGAGGGTGCTTTTTTTTGGGCACTCTAATTTACGGTACTAAACAGTACAGGGCAAACGAAATACTTTGTTCCGTGCAATATTGTACAAAAACCGAGGCGGCGTACAAGACATTTTAACGAAAATTTTGGACAAAAAGTAAAACGTACGAAAAGTGAGGTTTAACTGCCCACATTTTATTGTAATGTGTTGTGTAGGACACCCCCCCCCATCCCCCATAATAAACAACTTCCCTTAACACCTACAGCTCTCTGCAGATGTGTCACTAAAAATTGCTGACCACTATATGAGGTATTGTGGCTCCTGTAACAATTTAATTGTTTTTCAGGTTTATCTATGAGACCGAGCACCACAATGGTATTGCTGAACTACTGGAAATACTTGGAAGGTTTGAGTTGCCATTATGATTACCATTATACACGCGCCCACCACATTAGGCACACCTGCACAGTCGGGCCAGATTCACTACTGGGGATTTAGTGCAGTTCTGTACCACTACAATAATAAACATGATATGACATTAACTCTCTCACAGTGCCAATCAACATGAGTTAATTTGTTTTGTTTTGCAGCATAATCAATGGATTTGCCTTACCTCTAAAAGAAGAGCACAAGATATTCCTGTTGAAGGTTTTATTACCTCTGCACAAAGTCAAATCACTCAGTGTCTACCATCCACAGGTACAGTGTGTGTCTCTGCATGTTTTTCCCTTTTTAAACTCTTAAAGTAACTGTTTTGGCTTTTTTGCAGCTGGCCTACTGTGTGGTGCAGTTTTTAGAAAAAGATAGCACCCTAACTGAGCCGGTAGGTTTAATTTCTTGTACAGGTTTCCTTACCAGCTTAAAATGCTTTTCATTCTCATACTTTTTCATCAAAAGGTGGTCATGGCTCTCCTCAAATACTGGCCGAAAACCCACAGTCCCAAGGAAGTGATGTTTCTCAACGAGCTAGAGGAGATTCTGGACGTCATTGAGCCATCTGAGTTTGTTAAAGTGCAGGAGCCTCTCTTCCGGCAGCTGGCCAAATGTGTGTCAAGCCCGCACTTCCAGGTAACCAATGATTAGTGAAAAGCTTAGCCCTGTAAGTACACTTATTACTCTATATGACTGACTGAGATGTTGTACGTATTCTCCAGGTGGCAGAGAGAGCTCTGTACTACTGGAACAACGAGTACATCATGAGTCTCATCAGTGACAACGCGGCAAAGATTCTACCGATCATGTTCCCCGCTCTGTACCGCAACTCCAAGACCCACTGGAACAAGTGAGCATCACTCATGACACTGGAGTGCAGCTTTCACACTCGCGCTGCACTAATCCTTCCTAGCGGTGTAACACCCGTGTGAAACAATGCCTGTCCAAATGTCACATGGGCAGCTTTAGTGTACACGACTACTACTGTGTATGGCTGCCTGTTTCAGATTTGTTTCATTGACTTTGCTGTTTATCCAAAAGAAAAGCTACAAGTGAGAACTATGAATATTGTTGTTACTAGAGTTTTGAGCTGAAGCACAAAACCTGTGGCAATGCAGCTAGCGGTGTCCCCATACAACTTTCTCACTTGTGATATGACATGATATTGCAATCTTGTGTATCGTCTGACATAAGAGATACCAGCACAAATCATGCATTTTTTTTTTTGTAGTGTGGAATTTTGGAAAAGGCTTGATTAAGTGATATAACTCAAACTGAAAACCCATTTTGTCATGCTTTGCAAATGATTTGGACGACGTTGGTTGTTTGGGAATGGGGGAGGGTTTGTTTGCCTCTTACAAGGATCTGTTGCTGTTTTTTATGGTGCTGCTTTGGATGCACAATGGGGTTGGTCGTGTTCAACTTGCCCAGTGTGTTGCCACCGGGGTGGGCTTGTGCATGGGGGGTTTTGCACTCTGCTGCAACGTTCCTTTTTTTGGAATTTTGTAATGGGTAGTGTCACATGGCAGACGTCCTCCTGCTCCTGTTGGTGTTGTCGTGAGGTCTGTAATCTGTATAGAAGTGCTGGAGTGCAGTCTGTAATGGACTGCTTGTATGGGGGTGCTGTTATTGAAGATTTTAGATGTAGGCATTGTAATTTGTTACCTGTTTAGTCCTATATTGCATCAGGATATCCCAACGTGCCACTTTTGCTACAGAGAAAACAAAACAGTAAATGTCAACGCGTAATGGTGGTTTCATTTACAATTTTAGAAAGTGTGTTTCCAAAAATTATCATTTCCAAAGTCAAATTGCATGTTGAGATGTTATTTTTACAATATGTGTTGAAGTAAGAAATACTGTAATTGTTAGTAACCAAAACAACCATGTTTTGTGGCATACGTAATAAAAGTAGTTTTTGATGATGTCAGTCATTGTGATTGACAGTATATGATAGGGAACTGGTGTGTGCACAAAGCAACAGTAGCAGATAGTTGTATAGTCGACTTCTTGCGGTAAACCATCATGGCCTGGACTATTTGTTAAATAAAACGTTTATCCATGTCGAGGTCTGATTATCGTTATATTGCTTGTTTTTCTTAGAAGGTAACGATCGGGTCTGCAACCAATTAGCCGCTATAAACAAGGGTCGACTCCATTCATGTGAAATTTCAGCGTGAACCCAAAATGCATCCTAACCTTTACTGGTGAATGTCAGTTGACCTTTTTTAAACTTTTGAATGCACACATCCAACTCTTGTTTCAGTACTTTTTGTACCACGTGCTGTTCACTAACAAGCATCTCCACTGTAAAGTCCACTAACACAATTGACCAATGAATGTCTTGATTAGAACTGGCCTCTTCATCGTGCTATTTACTTTTTGCTTTCATGAGCCCAAGATCTGACAATAGATCAAGGAACAGTACCTCACGTTTGCAGGGCTTCAAACGGGTTTTCAGAGGGAAGTGGCCACTGAGCTTAGTCATTAGCAGAGACACCTGCTTGCAAGTATTGTATTGAGTTGCGCAAAACAAAATACTGAAACATTGAGGAGCTAGGCATTAAAGTTTAGAGAAAGTCAAAGGTTACCGGTATAGTGACTTTAGTTTGACCCTGAAATTTCCCCAAAAAGTATCCCTAACTTTCTTTCTAGTACAAAGCAACGTGTAGCTCACATTTCCCTTGTTTGTGTCCGCAGAACCATCCACGGCCTCATCTACAATGCACTGAAGCTATTCATGGAGATGAACCAGAAGCTTTTTGACGACTGCACACAGCAGTTCAGGGCTGAGAAAAATAAGTATGAGTGACCGATTCTCCTTCTACTGCATCTTTTTCTTACGTGACCAACTAGCGACGGACACCACGTATTATGTTTGATCCGCTAGGGAAAAGGCCAAGTCGAAAGAACGCGAAGAAGCTTGGATCAAGATTGAAAACCTCGCCAAATCCAATCCACAGGTTAGCAGCGTGTATTGATCGATAAAGTGTCTTTGTGTCTGGACTTTCAAAATGAAAAGCGGCTTTTGCGTTGTAGTGTTTAGGATTTAAGACAAAATCCTCTTGGAATGTAGATTTTTAATGTAGTGTACTTGAATTTAGGATAAATGCCTGAGAAAATGGCTCATAAGTAAATTATCTTGCATTGTTTTTTACGAGCTGTTTGTCTGTAGACTAATACTGATTCATTAAATGTGATTTTAAAAAAAGCTTGAAGTAATCAAATACCTGCAAATTGCTTGAACAAGAAAAAGGTGGATGAACCTTTTTTAAAATGATTTTGGAGTACAAAAGGAGGTACGTTGTCTATGTTGTGCTTATTTCCAAAATATAGCGTTTATTACATTGGTAATTTTGAGATTGTAATTTGTGCAGAACCTCCTGATTCACTGCATGCCATTCAAAGTCTTTTCTCCATCCCCCTTTGTGTTTTGCTTTTGTTTCCCCTTTTTTTCTTCTTTTGAACTCAGTTCTCTATGTATGTTGATCCCCCTGACCTCGATAGTCCAGTAGCAATGGAGACGGATGTTCCTTTGATAGAAGATGTTCAAAGGTTAAAAAAGACAGTTGAGGAAGGCGCGACTCAGGTAAACCTTAAATCTCTGTCTGCATTCATCCTTTTTCCTCTTAAAATCCTTTTCTTTGTTTTTATTTTACACACCCAAAGACACGATTGCTGTGCTCTGTGCAAATTACAGTCTTTTTGTATCTTAACAGAATTGAAGTTTATACAAGAAAGCTTAAAATCTGATCATGGGATAAGGCCCGGCACTTATTTAAGACTATGCGGTTTCTGGAAGTCCCCAACCAATTTGTCTTCAAATGTTCAGGGATTATTTTCCATGTGAGCAAGAACAAATTTGTCATGCTTACCTCAATGAATGATCCTCAAAAAATAATCCTAATCGGTCATATCGCTTTTCCACTGCACTGGTTCAGCACCACTCGCCTCAATTTGCACTTCAAAATAGTACCGCAGGAAACTCTGAAAACCAAGTTGCCTTGAACGCATCAGTCAGGATGCTAATAGCGAGGATGAGGTACAACGCGGGTCTGTGTCTTCTAGAGGAGACTGAAGGCAGCAATCAAATGCTGCAGCAAAGTAGAGACACAGACCCGCCAGAACGCGCACATTTTTTATACCCACCATGCGTTTTCATCGCTCTCCATTTTGTTTAATTTGTCTGGTTTCTGTTTCGAGTTCCGCATGTTGACTTTTACTAATGCTTCTGTGTCGAGGCACCAGCTTATACTCGACCACCTCACTTGCTTACGTGCAAGTCCGAAAAAATGTAACCTCACCGCCTTCCAGAACATTATTTGAGTGAAAGGCAGTATGTTTACTAATAACAAAAAACCAAATATACAATGACGCCAATAAGTCTTTGATCGCCTTGTGATTTTCTCCCCCTTGGAAATCCTAGGTCTAAAATTGTCATCAGCAATTCCCCTGTGAGAGACAAAATCTAAAACAATTCCGGAAATCCCATTGTATGATTTTTTTTTTTAACAATTTTTTTGGATATCACTGTCAAATAAGTGTTTGATCGCTTGGGTCAAACAATTTTAACTTAAAAATTACAGACCTTCTCCAGATCTGTCAGCTTTCGAGGCTGTCGCTGAGCAACGCAGAGTTTCAGCTCCCTCCAATGACTTGTTTAATTGGATTTAGTTTCTGGAGACTGGCACTCCAGAACCTTGATATGCTTCTTGGTGTTTCAGGTCATTGTCAACCACGACCCATCTTCAATGCTCTGACTGAGGGAAGGAGGTTTTGACCCAATAGTTAGGACCAAAAAATGCTATTTTGGTCTCTATCTGTCCACAAGGTTTTTTCCCATGACTCCTCCGGATCATCCACAAGGTCGTTGACAAGGGCTGACTGAAGTGGGGGAACCCTCTGAGATGCCTGATTTTAAACCATGACGTCTATGGGTGTTACCCAGCTCTATTCGGGGCGTGGACCGTGTAGTTCTGGGCTGATTGGTCACCTTTCTTAGCATCATTGATACCCCACAAGCGGAGATGTTACATGGGAACATAGACAGTCATCTTTAGCCTCTTCCAATTTATCCAACAGACTTCTGACTGAGTGTGGGGTCAGAGGGGTCTTTTATGAAAGCTAACGACCCCAAACATGTGCACTAATTTAGAACGATAAGCATAGTGTAGTTGGACTTTTTAACGGCAGAATAACAGGTCTTTGAGGGTCCGAAATCTGGCAAGTGATGAAACACTTACTGTACGTAGTGATAAGATCCGGTCTCTCGGGTGTATTGCACAACCGATGACAATTCCAGACCCTTCCACGAGTGCTAAGCGGGAGAACTTGAAACGTCAGTGTGATCAAAGACTTAGTGGCCTCGCTGTACATAGCATTTTTGGTGCCCTTTTTCAAAATTAAAAAAATATGAATGTATCAACATGCCCCCCACCCCCTTGTTATTTTTAGTTGGCATTCTTGGCATTCAAGGTCGGCAGTTCAGGAGCGTCAAGAACATGCAGCCTGGTATCCTCCAATGTTAATGGTAGGACCATAGCTGAGTCAAACCAAGTGCAGTGGAAAGGGGGGTTAAGTTCCACCTGAATGTTAACCTCTTTTGGACAATTCTGTCCCTCCCTCTTCGTGGGGAAAGTTCTGGGAAGCCCTATCAGTCTTCTTTAGGCAGCAAGGGTCCTTAAGTCCTATTGCTACGTGTTCATCAAATGTTCCTCACTGTTTATCAGTGATCGATCCATGGGGACTACCGTCTTGTGACCGCGACTACATGATCAGACTTCTCTCGTCTAACAGCTGCAGCACGACCAGTGGAAGGATCGGCCCATGGTGCGGCGCAAATCTGAGTTGCCTCAGGACATCTACACCACAAAAGCCTTGGAGTCCCACCGCAGAGCTGAAGACATGTTGACCACCCGTGACGGACTCTAGATCCTGCCCCGTGACGACCATGGACATCCTCACCTCCTCCCGCCCAACAGCTGTTAAACTGGATGACCCACGTTGGGCTCGCCATTGCACCCTTTTCTCCCGCTCTTTTTTTGTTTTTTACCCTGATTCCTTTTTGTTCTCGTCCATTCCGGCTGCCCACGCAGCAACACACTGGGCCTGTGACCCGTGCAGGAGTCCCGTGTTCACGTTCCTCAGATTTCTGCTTTCTCAGGTTGTTTTGGTTTTATCTGGAGAGGGACGTCCCTTTTGTTTGTCCTCGAGCCCCCTCGCCCTTCTCTTTCTGTTGTCACATCCATCCCCCCCACCCCCTCGTCATCCCGTCACTCTTAAGTGTGGAACCTGGACCAAGACAAGGACGACAGCTCCTTCATTCATTTGTAGAAGTATGGAACTGCAGGAGCTGACGTTTTTATGTCCGGAGTTTGTTTTTCACGCAAGGCAAGAAAGGTCAAAGGAAAGACGAGACTTTCCTGTCGTCCATTTTCGGTCATTTAATGGACAATCTTGCCAGTGCCAAAACTATTTTGGTTTTTATCTACGATTCAAACAGGGACACCTGCCTTTGGTTTTGGTCATTAGTGTTTTGTTTTGTCGTGTAGCACACCTACGACCAAACTCAGGCCTGTCCGTCGCCTTGCAATGTCCAGGAAGATGGTGAGGAAATGGGACGCTGTCCTGTGGACATCTGTCACTTTCCATTTTTATTGTTTTGTTGTTTTTTTTTTGTTCACGTGCCATTTGCTGCTCTTTTATATGCTTGCTTCCTTGTGTTCACCGGCAATATTTTAAAAAGCAGACGGGAATTGTGCCCCCCCACAGTTCAAACAACGGTACTGCCGAATGTGATTTTGAGACGCGCGTCTTGGCTGTGACGCCGTCTAATCAAGAAGGGTTGAAAATATCCGTAATTGACCGTTTTAAAGCAACTAATTTATTATTTAATACAAGCTCTCACTAGTTATAGACTTACTTAATGCTAGATGAGAAAAAAAATGTCCTCTTTGAACTTGACCAGCATCGGAAAATCAGTACCGCTGTTTCAACAAACAAGGCACGCTCTATTTTCTTCATATTTGATGTGCTAGTTGTCTCGTCCCTGGAGGTGAAGTAGTGCGGCCGTTCACATTGCGCTACACCTGACCGTGCGTCACACGGCCGACCACACACATGCCAGATGACCAGTGAACTGACTTTGTGACTTGGCCCGTTTAACTGTATTAATACTGTATTTGCTTGAATGCAAAAAGTTGTACATTTAAAAAGTACCATGTTAAACATGTACCTTTTACTCCGGAGGAATGCCATTCAACCAAACTTGATTTCTTTTTTCTTAAAAAAAAAAAAAAAAACCCCTATGCTTGCTGGGAAAGATGATCTTTTATGGGTTTTATGAGTTATGGGTTTTTATTTAGTCGTTTAAAAAAAAAGAGTCCTTAAGATAAAGAGAGACTATTAAAGTTATTTGGTGGCTTTGTCTTTTTAATTTTTAACATTTGATTTCTAAAACATAACTTAAAAGTGTCCTTTTTGTATGTGACCTGTACTATATGACTCATTTAATATTGTATATATGATTTACCTTGTTTCATGTAGTGTTATATATCTAGATTAATTTTGTACAAATTGTCCTTCTGTACAGAATAAAACCTCCTTTAGCAAGAGAAAAAGTCAAACTGGCACAAATCTTTCCCCACCCCTCCCCTTTTCTCTAGTCATACCCTCAGCAAAACAAGCGCTCATATTTTTACTGTTAAAGATTCATCACCACTGCAAATGTTCATGCCCATTGTGTGTCTCTAGTGGTGTACAATGATATATAATGAATAAAGAGCTTATTTGAAGATATATTTTCAATCATGCATCCATGTTTGCTTTACTAGACCACAAGAGTGACATGTTTATGCATTGCAGCCCAACGGGCAGTGGTTATTTCAGCTTTTCTACAGCCTCACTTGCAATGAGTCCTTTAGAACACAAGGGGGAGCCAAATGGCTTTGACAGCCAAGGGGACTTAAGTACTTGAATGTGCTGCTAGATTTTTTTTCTAAACCCAAGTCTGTGTATGGCACTGGTTCTCTATTTTTCATCATGCCCCCTAGAGAACATTTTTTCTTTACCTTCAATCTAAGTAAATCCATCGAGAACCTCTGATATCCTCTGATGTCGGGAACCTTTTGAGCTAAGAGAGCCATGAAAGTCACATATTTTCTATGTACTTCCATGAGAGCCAAATCATATTTTTTTTAAAACAATGATTACAACTAAAAGTGTGCATTTTTAAGCAAGTTATTACTTTAATAATTAGTCTCTGAATGGGAAGAATTAAAGTGCTGAGAAGGTTTTATACTTTATTTGTAACCCTGATTCCTGTCATGTTTTACTTTAAAATAAAACATACATTATAATACAATAATATGTAATTGTAATATTTGGACTTTATTCCCACAATACTTTAACTTTATTCCCATATCCCATATTGTTTTTTTTTTGCTTCTCATAATAAAACAGAATTTAAATTTTTTTTTTTAAAGAACTCTGTGCTACTAAAGTTACATTGTTTCTACTCATGACAAGTTTATTCTCATTAAATTATGACGTTTTTTCACTTAATATTTTTACTTCTTACTCATAAAATTACAGAATTGTTTTTCAATATCTGCTGTTTTTCTCCAACTTTTTCATAATTATGACTTTATTCCTGTAATTTTATGCCTTTATCCCTAATATTATAACCATATCCGCAACCTAATTTTCCAACAACTTTCTCCTAATATTTTGACTTTTATTTTCAGAAAATGCAGATTTTTGCAGTTTCCTTTAAAGTTTTTGGTTAAATTGTATTTTTAGAATGTTTTGTGCCACATGCTAACATTGCTCACACAAAGTCATGCATGATTGTGTTTCAACTTTGCTCTGTTTCTGTGCAACTGCTGATGTATATTTTCCCCCAAAAATGTCAACATCTTTTGCCGCAATCACATTTTAAGGTACCACTAAGTTGACAAAAGTCAATGTAATCAATTAACACGAACTCTCATCTAATTTTAGCACGTGTATTTCTGCTTTGAAGTATTTGCGTAACAGTTGGCTGCACTAGCTTATCTCCCACTGCTGTTGAGAGTATTAAACCTTCACGGGGGAGGAAACTTTGAAGCCGATTGCTGATCGGAGGCGGGGATGATTTCCGGGAAAAACAGACATTTGGTGTTTCCCAAAAATGGTTCTTGTCCTGAGCTGACACGGGAGTGACAGACGGAAGGGGAGACTTGAGTTATGACATTTTGAAGTAACAGCCACAGTCCTGCTCACCATTATTGGCTCCCGTGACGTTTATGTACATATTGTGGAATATCTGCTGATGAAAATGTATCAAGTGAAACAACATTTTACTACAGATAGTGTTTGTGTTTGATGCAAATAGCAAATGATAAAGAACATTGAAAAAGATACACATTATGAGGAACACCTAGAAAAACAGAATGCTTGCCGTGTCAATGGTATTAGCACCCTTTGCTGCAAATCCGTATGGAAACCCAATTTGGCTCACCAGTTGCCAATCACAAATGATCACCTGTGATGAATTGCCTCCACCCATTTGACATGAATTAGGCATTGAATGAGCGTTTTGGTGTTTTAAAATGTGGGACAATGGTAAAGACAAAAGGAGCTGTCTGAGGACACCAGAAATTCTATTTGCAAGAACAAGACCTTGAAAGGGTATGAGGCTATCTTCAGTGATGTTGGTATCTCTGTTTCAACGGTGCGTGATGTTAAGAAGTTTTCCAGGCATGCAACTGTCAAGAACCTCCCTGGACGTGGGGGAAAATTGATGACAGAAGTCTTCAGAGGTCAGTGCGAACGGTGGAGAAAACACATCTTAAGACCTGAAGACTAACCTGGAGCAGTCCGGTGTAATTGTTTACCATATGCTGCACACTAAACGGAAGACCCCATTGCTGAAGAAAATACATAAAAAGAAAGGATTGGTCTTCGCAAAAGAGAACCTGGACAAATCTCTAGCCTTCTGGGCAATGTTTTATGGACAGATGAAACAAAAGTGGAACTTTTTGGTAATGCACACAAACCGTACGTTTACAGACCGCGCTATTAACTCTTTAGGTGAAAGACCACATAGCGGGAGCCATGCATGGTGGTGGATCCATAATGCTAGGGGGCTGCATCTGGTACTGGAGGCCTTGACCTTATCACCGGCATAATTAAATCAGAAGATTTTCGAGTAATTCTAGAGAGAAATGTCTTGCTTGGTGTAAGGGAACCGAGATCATAGGTCCTCCAGCAGGATAAAGACCCAAAGCACGCCTCCAAAAACCTGCAGGAGTGGTTGTAAAATGGCCAGCAATGAGTCCTGATCTCAATCTAATTGAAAATCTTCAAGAGGAGCTGAAATCTGCCATTGGAGAAAGAAACCTGGCAAATGTTCAACATCTTGAGAATATTAAGTGTGTGGGAGAAAATACCATCAGAATTTTTTCCCATTTTCCTTTTCTTGGGATACAAAGTATTTACCACCATTAAAAGTATATATACTGTGTGTAAAGTTGCAAGGCGTTTCACCATAGAAGCCGTCTGGCGCCTGTGGCTGCAGTACCGTTTCCATCCGACAGGGGCCAGTGTTACTCCACAGGCAGAGGGCGAGAGGGCAACTGAGGTGAGGAGCCGTGACGGCATCCCGTAGAATAATCTAATCAGCACTTTTATAAATTCAGATGATCTCTGCCTCGCTTTCTAGCTATCTTTATTGAAATTCATTCTGAAGAGTCTGCGGATGCAACTGATATTTATGCAGTAGACTTGACACAACCCACAGACATACCTGTCTAAACCAATGGCAGGTCTAGCTGTGGGCAATTGCCCAGGGTGGCATTCCCTTGGGGGCGCCTTCAGGGGGAAGGGGGGGAAAAAGTGCTATGTATGTGTTGAGCGCTCATCTCCTTCTCAGGTCGGGCCCCTTCAGGCGGGATACTCGCGCCCCCCATGCTGCGCAGACGTGAGCAAATGAAATGTCCACTGCGGGCCCTTTTGTCCTGGAGTTAATTGCAAGGATAGAAGTTGAGTAAATTACAATAGTAATTACTACAAAAAATTGTTAATATTAAATTATATTGCAAACCTAGCATCTCAAGCATGCTATTTCACTAAAATTAGGGCTGTCAATAAATAATTTGATAATGTGATTAATCCCATTTTTTGCTCCATAGTTAACTCCATGTTAATCCCAGGTGAAAGTTTTTATCTATAAATTGGGAACTAAATCTCTTGGCGGTAAACAATTGGATATGCAACTGCATTCAATTAAGTAAAGGGATCTTAATTTTAGGAAAACTGGGCTTTTTTTCCCCAAAAATAATATAGTTAGAAAGCCTCTGGTTTTTAAATGCCGCTGTATGACGGACCTTCTTTGTTCTCACACGCTGCACGACTATTATACTGTATTTTTACCCTCTTTCTTGCACCCCATATTTGCTCTCAAATGCTGATACCACGTGAGAATGCGTAAAGGTAAGATTTGAAGACCTGGTTGAGGGCTAATGTGCATATTTGTGGTACACAACATCTCTGAAAAACGAACTGCCGGTGGATGGTGGTCATTTGCTATTGTTCCTGTCATTGTTTTGTACAATCCATGCTAAATAAGCGTGAGCCATTCGGTAAATGCAATGAAGAAAAGTAAATGGAAAAGAACAAACTATACAGAAAAAGCAAAGAAAACATGAAAATAGAATGACTGCATTTCTATATACATATTTTTTATTATTGATTGTCTTTATTGTTCCACGTGTATTTCCTTTTAATTTTGGCATCTGCATATTAATTTATTACCGAATTGTAGAGGGAACTTTAACAATCATGACACAAAAATACATACAAAAAAAGCCTCATTTTCAATGGAATCCCCACTCATAGGGACAGGCTTTCACCACTGCGGGGATTAGAACATAAATATAAATGAAATCTTCAAGATGAAACCCTCTTAATTCAGAAAATCAAACTTATTTGTTTATATGATGCATACAGACCAAAACAGGCATTGCAAGCTTTCCTTCTGCTTTCTGCTCCTTGGGCAGTGAGGCGTTCAGGCACACATGTAATTGAGAGCGTCAGGCAGTAATTGTTTAATGTTCAGGTTGTAGATCCAAGGTCCTCTGAGCCGCAGTGTTCTTTGCGTGTTTGTGACTTTCATTCATTCATTCATTTCTATACTGCTTATCCTCATTAGGGTCGCGGGTATGCTGGAGCCTATCCCAGCTGATTTTGGGCGGGAGGCGGGGTACACCCTAGACTGGTCGCCCGTCAATCGCAGGGCAAACAGACAACCATTCACAGTTGCCAATTAACCTAACGTGCATGTTTATTGGAATGTAGGATGAAAGCGGAGTACCCTGAGAAAACCCACGCACGCACGGGGAGAACATGCAAACTCCCCACAGAGATGCCAAACGGAGATTCGAACTCAGAACCTCCTGACTGTGAGGCCAACATGCTAACCATTCATTCATCCACCATGCGGCCCCCGGTGACTTCGACCTGAAATTTCTCACGCAGCTCCAAGAGCTTGACGAAACACCCCACTGTAACTTTAGGGTGTTTTGGCGAATCGCCACAGCTTTTGGGCACGCACCATTGGGCGTCACCAGGAGAAAACAAACCCAAGCAGTTCTGGTGACTTTTTTTCTTCCACCTTGAGGAAGCCTCAATGTATATCCTTTAAAAAAAAAGTTCAAAAGTGAAGAGAGTTAGGTGCATCACAGTAAAAGCTTTGTTGTGGGCGCCACCAGGAATTCTGAGCCTCTTGGAAAACAAAAAAATCACATTAACCCCGGCAGCCACATCTCTGTTTTCAGGGCCCCTCTCAGTCAGGGTCGAATTGTCTGAACTCCCCCTGCCCCTATGGCGTCCATGACAACGGTAATGTTTGATGTTAAAATGTTGTTTTGAAAATGCGTCAGATGGTGAGAGGAGGGGGCTGCTGTTGTGAATTTAATAAATGTGTTGCTTGATAACAAGGACTTGCAGATCGCATTGACTTGTGTTGAACAACATGTGCAGCATGCTGCACTAATGACTATGCGGTATGCTCGCCTCCCACTTGCAAGCTGTCTTTCTAAACCGTCCCTTTGGGTTTATGTCTCCATCTCCGTATGGTTTCTCTGCAACTGCACAGTCCCTGCACTTGACCCCTCATTACATCTCACATACTGTGTTGTCCTTATCGCATCACTTGCAGACACTATAGCTGGGTAGTGGGGGCACGGGAGTTTAGAGATGCTGGTACCATGAAATCCCCTGGTTGGTCCCAATGCTGTGTCTCCACTTACGGTTCACAATGTTTGGTACATCTGCACATTGTAATGTGATCCAATGCAAACAGTTGAATCAGAAATTAGGCCTTTAGAAAGATAATAACAATCAATTTTGATTGACATTGCCAGAGAGGTGTTCAGAAGGATGCACCAGGGAGGTTCATTGGGGTCGCCAGCATGGATGGGAACCGACACAAACATTCCAATTCTTCCGGGATCCTTCAAATGTTTTCATTTCAATCCCTAGCTTCCTATTTTTTTTTTGCAAATAGTGTCTTTGTTATTGCTATTTTGATACAAAACAGTCTAATAAAAAACTGACGCATCTTCTTACATGTCATGTGACAACCACCAACATCATTGGATCATAACTGAACATCCTTTAATATCGTTTACAACGGGTAAGGCTGTTACACCAACTTGACTTTATATCCCAACCGGGCAAGAAATTAGGTGGCTGACTGAGAATTTTCCAGCTGTGAGAGTGTTCCAAATAATAGCAGTCCAATGTGACTCAGCAGATGAATCACTGTTATTTGTTTTTGTTTTTTTTTGCTACATGACAAAAAAGTTACTAGTAGGTGCAGTAGATTCTCATAAAATGAGAGCCAGCATTCATGATATGCACGCTCTTAAGGATGTGCAATTGGGCAATTAGTTGAAAGGAGTGTGTTAAAAAATAGCAAGGTCTGCCGGTGACTTTACAAACCCAAAACTATTTTGTACAAACTTCTTTGTTTCTAGGATTTGGAAATCCTGTGAATAACTAAACTAGTATTTATTTTTTATAACTGCTGCACATCTGTGTGGCATGGTGTCGGCCAACCTGTGGAACCTTTCAGCTGTTATTCCACTCCAACATTGTTTAACAACATTCCACAATTCATTAACATTTCTTGGTATTGCTTCACAAACAGCATTTTTGATGTGGACTAAGGTCTGGTGGGTTACAGGGAGAAGAGATAAAGAAGGTGGAGGATTCGAAGTACTTAGGCTCAACAGTCCAGAGCAATGGAGAGTGTGGAAAAGAGGTGAAGAAGCGTGTGCAGGCAGGCTGGAATGGGTGGAGAAAAGTGTCGGGTGTGATGTGTGATAGAAGAGTTTCAGCTAAAATGAAAGGAAAGGTGTACACAACTGTGGTGAGACCAGCAATGTTTGGTTTAGAGACAGTGCCGCTGAGGAAAAGACAGGAGGCAGAGCTGTAGGTAGCAGAGATAAAGATGCTGAGGTTCTCTTTGGGTGTGACCAGGATGGACAGGATCAGGAATGAGCACATCAAAGGGACAGCACATGTTAGAGATTTTGGAGATAAAGTCAGAGAGGCCAGATTTAGATGGTTCGGACATGTCCAGAGGAGAGATAGTGAATATATTGGTAGAAGGATGCTGAGTTTTGAATTGCCAGGCAGGAGGCCTAGAGGAAGACCAAAGCGGAGGTTTATGGAAAGTGAAAGAGGACATGAAGGTAGTTGGCATAAGAGAAGAGGATACAGAAGACAAGAGTTAGATGGAGGCAATTGATTCGCTGTGGCGACCCCTGAAGGGATACGCTGAAAGGAAAAGAAGAAGAAGACTAGTGTGTTTGGGGTGATTGTCTTGTTGAAAAAGCCATTTCAAGGGCATGTCCTCTTCAGCATAAGGCAACATGACTTCTTCAAGTATTTTGACATATGCAAACTGATCCATGATCCCTGCTATGGGATAAATACCCAACACCATAGTAGGAGAAACATGCCCATATCATGATGCTTCACTGTCTTCATTGTGTACTGTGGCTTCAATTCAGAGTTTGGGGGTCGTGTCACAAACTGTCTGTGGCCCTTGGACCCAAAAAGAAAAAACAGGTCCTCAAAACGTTCGCCAGTTTGATGTGTTCTTTGGCTAACTGTAACCTCTTCTTCACATTTTTTTTTAACAGAAGGGCTTTGCGGGGGATTCTTGTAAATCGTTTAGCTTCACACAGACGTCTTCTAACTGTCACAGTACTTACAAGCAACTCCAGACTGTCTTTGATCATCCTGGAGCTGATCATTGGCTGCGGCTTTGCCATTCTGGTTATTCTTCCATCCATTTTCATAGTTGTCTTTCATTTTCTGCCACATGTCTCTGGTTTTGCTCTCCATTTTAGGGCATTGAAGATCATTTTAGCTGAACAGCCAAACATTTTTTGCACCTCTCCAATTTCCTTTTTAATCAAAGTACGCTGTTCTTCTGAACAATGTCTTGAATGACCCATTTTCCTCAGGCTTTCAAAGAGAAATGCATGTTCAACAAGTGCTGGTTTTATTCTTAAGTAGGAGCCACCCGAGTCACGCTTGTTATTTCACAAAATTGATCACTGATCACCGATTGAATGCCGCACTATTTTTTTTTCTTATGATGATGATGAATATTGTTATTGTACCTGTTGAATTGGCTGGCGACCAGTCCAAGGTCAACTGGGATAGGCTCCAGCATACCCTCGCGACCCTAATGAGGACAAGCAGCATAGAAAATGAATCCTCTGCCTCTCAGCCTCTCTCCCTGACAGTTTACTGCACTTCCTCCATGGGGGCTGCCCCACTACTGTATTTGCAAAGCACTGATTTAGGCAAAGAATCTGTAACATCTGCAAAACAGCGATCATTAATTATTGAAAAAAAACAAGGGAGAGATGTTTGAACTGCAAAAGAGCGAGGCTTGAGTGTGTACAGTTTATACCGTGAAGTATAATGCGGTGCATTTCTACAGCACTGCAAACATCCATTGTGTGACAGAGTCAATGAAAATGCGAAAATTATCTGCGTAAAGGCAGAATTTTTGTATTGGATCTCATCATGCTGTGCAGGAATTCTGGTGAGCCTGATGAGGCTTACCCAAATAAATGAAAAGGAAAGATAGTCACCCTGACACTACCAAATGTAATACTGACATGTCCATATACCGCCACGTCCCACAAAGTGGCAATCTAACAATGCCGTGCTTCAACTGTTTACCCTCCATAACCTTCACTTCCTCCTGAGCCAGGAGAACATGGGTTGATTGAACGTGGCCTTTTAAAAACGTCTTTGCGTAAATTACACATAAACACACTCTCTAGTGTAGTTGCCGGAAACCTCGGCAATGAGCCCCAATATTCTTAATAACACTAGTTCAAGTGTTTATATGTCAAAAATGTTGACAACTGGTACGGGGCCGTGTTTGTTCACACCGTTGAAGGTTGCACGCCAACGGCAAACAGCCCTCGTGAGCGGTGAAGAGGTTGGGTGACCTCCTAAATGCATCTACGCTTAGGCATGAACTACTTGTGTTTACATAGGGCAGTGGTGGTTTGTATGTTACAGGTAATTAGGGAGAACTATGCAAGAGATCCTATAAAATACAGCTTTTTGGTAGCAATGGGATGCAGCAAATAGCTGTAACCTCACCTTTGGCATGCTTACTTGCATGCCAAAGTCTCTTATGCTCTGCATGCTTATAGAATATTCAATTCATATGGTTGTTTACGTGGTAGGATACATTGTTTGTGGATGCAGTCGTTCCCACAAAAGAGCATAACCACCATTCTTCCCTCGGCCATTATTGTTTTTCTCTTTTTGCTTTGCTTTGAACAACTCAGAAGGAAGGGAAGGGAAAGGGGGGGGGGGGGGGGGGTAAGATTAGGTCAAGCATTTTGCACTGTGGAACTTCTTAACGTTTGAGAATTCCAACATTTTGGGTGAAGATACTAGTCGCTCAAAACTCAAGGGCAGTCCTTTACAGAAGACCTTTCAATTGTCCATCCATCCATTTTCTGTACCGCTTATCCTCATTAGGGTCGCGGGTATGCTGGAGCCTATCCCAGCTGACTTTGGGTGGGAGGCGGGGCACACCCTGGACTGGTCGCCAGTTAAACGCAGGGCACATATAGACAAACAAACATTCACACTCACATTCAGACTTATGGACAATTTAGAGTCGCCAATTAACCTAACATGCATGTTTTTGGAATGTGGGAATGTGGGAGGAAACCGGAGTACCCGGAGAAAACCCACACACGCACGGGGAGAACATGCAAACTCCACACAGAGATGCCCAATGGAGATTCGAACCCTGAACCTCCTGACTGCGAGGCCAACATGCTACCCAGTCATCTATTGTGCGGCCCATCTTTCAATTTGTTTCCCATTTTAAATTCATTTTCAATTTAGAAAAGCACTCGGAGACCGCAGACCTCTGCCAAGCACCATAGATACCCCATATTAGTCCTACGTTTATTTGATCTACATATTTAGATTCCTTGATCATGAAAACCAAGGTAGGGTTTCAGTGACTTAAATAATGCTAACAATGCTAACATGCTAACAGCTAGCATAATGGCGCTATATGATATTATGCATGCCTACCTCTGAAAATACTAAAAATGTTGGTAAAATTACGTTAGCATGCTAATACCTAGCATGAACAAAGTTTTTGCTTCAGTTCATATTCATAAAAATCGCAAAAAATGCTAGTATGCTCTTGTTAGCTACGCTAACATGCCATAGTTAGCGTGCTAACACCTAGCATAATAGAGCTTTAACAGTCAATAATAGTGTTCATATAAGTGTCTACCCTTGAAAACAGCTCAAAATGCGACTATGCTAATATTAGCATGTTGCAATCCAACTTACCTTGGTGTTGACAGCATCAGCCAGTGATGCGGCTCCTTTTTTTTTTTTTTTTTTTTTAGATAAACTTCTGCTTGCTTCTTGACATCCAAGCAGAAGCTGAAGCGAGTCTACATTCAGTCAGTTTTTATTGAAGGCTTGCAAAACAATAAATGATTGTGTCATCTGCATAAACCATGATGAAGAGGATCTGAGAAATTATTACAAAGACCAATTATATAGATGGAGAACAAAATGGGGCCTAACACTGACCCTTGTGGTACCCCCTTCCAAACCCTCAAAAATGTTGATGGGGACTCTGCCACCTGGGCACACCTTGCTTTACCTAACTTAACAAGTGCTTGAAAGTGCTACTGTGCAAGTAATGTAGCATCCTGACAGACGCACACAATCTGACACACTGTTTAAACTTTATTGCCGACCTTAGCAAGCGAACAGCTGTGCTGCGGCGACACCGCCCACGCATTTCTTCGTTGCCGTCAGTGTTGCTAGAAATTAAAAATTGTACCAGAAGCTTAAGATGGCTGTATTTCAGGAAAATGATCGTACATACCTGATTTGATGTTGCTCAGGACGAAATGATGGAATTATTCATCGTGCATTGCACACTTGGTGACATGGCCGTACAAATACGATAATTGTACAACAGCAACACAACGCTTCGTCATTATCCACCCATTGGCCACAGTGAGCGAGGTGCATTCATGAACGGTGGGATCCTGAACATCAACACAAGCGTTTTGTTTTTTTCCACGGTCTGTGTGCTTCTGGTTTTCGCCGCGGGGATTTTGTTTCATTTCGGTGAATTTATTATTTAGTTGTCGTTTTGTTTATATTACTGAGGTATTTTAATTCTTCATTCATTCATTTTCTATACCGCTTATCCTCATTCGGGTCACGGGGATGCTGGAGCCTATCCCAGCAGACTTTGGGCGAGAGGCGGGGTACACCCTGGACTGGTCGCCAGTCAATCGCAGGGCACATATAGACAAACAAACATTCACACTCACATTCATACCGATGGACAGTTTAAAGTCACCAATTAACCTAACATGCATGTTTTTGGAATGTGGGAGGAAACCGGAGTACCCGGAGAAAACCCACACACGCACGGGGAGAACATGCAAACTCCACACAGAGATGCCCAACGGAGATTTGAACCCAGGTCTTCCAGATCTCCTGACTGTGTGGCCAATGTGCTAACCACTCAGCCACCGTGCGGCCCTATTTTAATTCTTGGTCTCTTCAATTTACACGTCGCAAAATTCCATACAAATGAAAAGACATTGTTTTCTGACAAAACGGGTGTGTTTCCGTTTTTTAAGTACCAGTTCAGGCACCGCTTAACAGTACCCGACAACAGTATCCGATAACATGCAAACAATACCCGACCCTTATGTGGCCCTCCAAGGATGTTTCTCAAAGCGGGCCAAAAGTCGTCGCAGCTCGGAAGCATAAGACTGATGCGGTTGGTACACCGGCTAACCCCTCTAAGTAGTCATCTCGTATTGAGCTGACTTCAAAAAGACAATTGACATGAGAAACATGCGTAGCAGGATTCAGATTAGTCTTAATCAGTTAATGACCATCAAGCATCCACACCAGTATGAGCCCCCGAACGCCAACTGTGTGTTGTAATCCCACCAAACAAAACAAAAATTGATTTCTCTGCAGTGTGAAAATGATCGCTGATTAGAATGACGACAATGATGTAGCTGAATTTTTCCAAAATGTTAGAAGGATGTTTTTATTGGAGCTTCTTTAAATTAGACATTCTCCCCTTGGTTTCCTGGTCGATTGCATGCTGCTGCTGCATCTTTCATACACTTGGCAAGACGTAATAAATAACCCCTAAACAAAGCTCTAAAAAGCCATGTATGTCATTTTATTTACATTATGAGTTGTTTTTTTTTATTGATTGTTAGGACATTGATATCACACCAACATATGGTATTCCAGTTGTATTCAAGGTCTGGATAGGAATCCAGAATGTAAAAAAAAAAAAAGAGGGTCGACGTCTAAATTAGGTGCGACATCAACGGCTGTGTGTATGCACAAAAAGAAAGATGCGTCGTCGTGCTGCAGAATTCAAATTAAGATCGTCTCGGCGCAATGGAGCCATCAGCAGAACAGCGGGGGTATTGGGCCGACATTCACTCTAATTATAAATCAGCCTCTTGCTGCTCTGCCTGCTTAGAGCGTGCTCCCTCTCTCTACATCTCTCAGCCACATCTACCCACAGCCAAATGCTTCGGTTCATCTAAGGTAAACCCACCATGGGGGATCCAGGATTCCTTAAAGTTCTGTGGAATGAGTTGTCTTCGCTCCATTGATTGCCACATTGTCAACTATTTAATGAAACAGAAAGCTGCCCTTTTGCCGTGTAATTGTTACATTTTGGTGATCTTAAGTCTGATGACCTCAACACAAACTGAGACTCGGTTTGAGACTGGAGTAAGATGAAACGATGTGGATAAAACAATTGGGAGATACTTTTTCTTTTCCTTTCGGCTTATACTTTCAGGGGTCGCCACAGCGAATCATTTGCCTCCATCTGACTCGGTCTTCTGTATCCTCTTCTCTTGCGCCAACTACCTTCATGTCCTCTTTCACTACATTCATAAACCTCTTCTTTGGTCTTCCTCTAGGCCTCCTGCCTGGCAATTCAAAACTTAGCACCCTTCTACCAATATATTCACTATCTCTCCTCTGGATATGTCCGAACCATCTCAGTCTGGCCTCTCTGACTTCTCCATCCATTCATTTTCGTCCGCTTATCCGGGTCCGGGTCGCGGGGGCAGCAGTTTCAGTAGGGAAGTCCAGACTTCCCGGTCCCCAGTGACCTCTTCCAGCTCCATCGGGAGGACACCAAGGCGTTCCCAGGCCAGCTGTGAGACATAGTCCCTCCAGCGTGTCCTAGGTCTTCCCGGGGCCCTTCTCCTGACTGGGCATTCCCGAAACACCTCACCAGGGAGGCGCCCGGGAGGCATCCCGACTAGATGCCCCAGCCACCTCAACTGGCTCCTCTCGATGTGAAGGAGCTGCGGGTCTACTCTGAGCTCCTCCCGGATGGCCGAGCTCCTCACCCTATCTCTTAGGGTGAGTCCAGCCACCCTACGGAGGGAACTCATTTCCCCCGCTTGTATCCGCGATCTTGTTCTTTCGGTCATGACCCATAACTCATGACCATAGGTGAGGGTGGGAACGTAGATCGATCGGTAAACAGAGAGCTTTGCCTTCCGGCTCAGCTTTCTCTTCACTATGTTGGTCCGGTACAGCGATCGCAATACTGCAGACGCTGCACCGATCCGTCTGTCGATCTCACGCTCCAACCTTCCCTCACTCGTGAACAAGAACCCGAGATACTTGAACTCGCCCACCTGAGGCAGACTCTCTGACTTCTCTATCTCTGAAACCTCGAACATGTGCTGTCCCTCTGATGGGCTCATTCCTGATCCTGTCCATCCTGGTCACACCCAAAGAGAACCTCGACATCTTCATCTCTGCTACCTCCAGCTCTGCCTCCTGTCTTTTCCTCAGTGGCACTGTCTCTAAACCAAACAACATCGCTGGTCTCACCACAGTTTTGTGCCTGTGTACCTTTCCTTTCATTTTAGCTGAAACTCTTCTGACACACATCACACCCGACACTTTTCTCCACCCATTCCAGCCTGCCTGCACACGCTTCTTCACCTTTTTCAATAGGGACATACATTGTCTTCTAATTATTCAACTGGGTTTTGGTTTGATCCTTAAGCCTTAAAGAAAAACTACTGTTTTGGGGGGGGGGTTGCCCATCATCCACAATCCTAAAGCGAGACATAATCACGCGGCTCTCTCTTTTCTATGCATTCTAAAGATATAAAAACAGACAAAAAGAGTCAACTCATTCATGCACATAATGGGACACACCAATTTTGGCCACTAAGCTACCATTACTAGAATATCCTTTTGGGGACAAGGATATCAAACATAGAAACAAACTCTGCACCTAGTGTTACCTTTTCCAAACTCAAAAACAAAAAATCCATCAAATCAGACTTCCATCTCTGTGTTGTAATGAAAGGGTTTTTTTTAAATGGTGCTTTTTGTTTTTCGGTACCCCAACCACAGGCTATTGAATAACAGTTACAGTCAGATATTTTCCAAAACGTGAGAGTCCTGACCTCAAACCCATCAAACCTATTTACTGTATAAAACCTATATATAAACCAACCAAAACCAAGAACCTTGTTGAAGGTCTTCCCAGTAGGGTGGAACAACACATGGAACATCGGTTTTTGTAGTACTGTTATTGTAGTACTAATAGATGACCACTCAGTGGGGAGGAGTAGCATCTCTACTTTGAGTCTCTCCTGGATGATAGTGCATCTCAAATTTTCTGTAAGGGTGATCCGCACCACCTTGCAGGAAAGTCATTTTTGATGCTGAAGCCTGTTAAACTAAAGGTGAAACATATACAACGACTTAAAAAGAGTCCGGTTTCCTTCGATGCAACCTCTGTGGATTACCATGACTGGATGACTGAGACACGTTTCTATAG
This sequence comes from Oostethus manadensis, assembly GCA_024372805.1. Classification (NCBI taxonomy): domain Eukaryota; kingdom Metazoa; phylum Chordata; class Actinopteri; order Syngnathiformes; family Syngnathidae; genus Oostethus; species Oostethus manadensis. The sequence continues at coordinate 3,404,584 of QODF01000026.1, read as the reverse complement.
GGGGATCAAGACGTTTAGTTTGACCCGGTAGTGAGTTGCTGGCCGCCAACCTGCTGTTCCTGTCGTGTTCATCTGTGCACAGATCTATACAGTATGTAATCAAGTTAGGATTTCCGCTTGTCCTTCATTCTGAATATGAGAGTGGAGCTTTGCAATTGATTAATTTTCCCTTCTCATCTTGTCCGATTGCGGCGATATTACCGGGGCACCGCGTTCTTTTTAACCCTTGCTTTGGGGCAGATTGACCCTCGTGAGCGCTAAAAACAGGTCATGACACCAGATACATTTTTTGGTGGACGCTGATGTCTGATGAAATCTTTATTTTGAGTAAATCTATGTGCTTGATTGCGTCAAATGTTATTTTTGCTTATTTTCTGGTGTGTGACTATTGCCTATTAGGATCTTTGGGTAAAAGATCATTGGTTTCTTTGATGGTTGCCTTGAAATGTCTGCCGCTTTTCTGTATCATTTGGTTTTGGATTGGTTTGGTTTCATTTGCTTGGAACATGCATACATTGTACAAAGAATTATTCATGTTACATTCCTCAGTTCTACATGTTGAAAAGGAGTGGGAGGAAGCAGAGCTTGTTTAATCCAACCCCCTTATCACACCCATACATTCATATGTATACATAAATAGATACATACATATATTTCATACATACCCATACATGCATTCTTTAAAAATATATTTTTTTTCCCTCCTCTTTCCTTCCCTCTTCCCCTGTTGATTTCCGGATCAACATCTTGCTGTCTTGGTGTTGTACTGGGAGTGTCATTAAATGTAAGTACTTGAGTTCCTGATTTTACTACTTTGTTGAACGTGCCCTTATAACGTTAATATCAATGTTCGAATTATTGAATGTAATCTTACTTTATATGATCTTTAGTATGCATCCAGATTGTTGATATCTTTAACAGCCAGCACTCCTGCTTCTCCTGGACCTTTATGTAGCTTGATTTATATTTTCCCGTTGGTGCTCCAAGGACTTTGTATCTTTCCCTGCTTCCTTGTTTTTGAACTTGTATAAGCTAAAAAAAATTAAATGTAATTTACCATAGCAAATATTCTCGAGGAAATTCATCTGTATTTAGTCTTCCGGGTTATCCAAACTACACCCTGAGGTGAAATGAGTCCAGCGGAGTGTGGAGGCCCCGGCATTGTGGTGCTCGGGCTTAGGAAGGATTTAAACACTACTACTTAACAGCTCTTAACCTCAGCGACCCCTCTGGAACTAACACAAATCCTGTTGTGCTAGAGAATTACATTAAGCTCTTGATTTGAAACCCTGTCCCAGGAAGCAAATGGATCTGAGTGGTTTTGATGGATTTTTTTCCCTACATCTGTCAATCGCAACTAGACTGTTCAGATTGTCATAGAAGACGTTTCGTCTCTCGTCCGAGCAGGCTTCATCAGTCTATGCTCAAAGACTTGGTGGGACACACACCAGTCAGACTAAATAGGACAGCTCCAGTCTAGTTCAGGCTCAAAGACTTGGTGGGACACACACCAGTCAGACTAGATAGAACAGCTCTAGTCCAGTTCAGGCTCGAGGACTTGGTGGGACACACACTATTCAGACTAGATAGGACAGCTCTAGTCTAGTTCAGGCTCAAAGACTTGGTGGGACACACACCAGTCAGACTAGATAGGACAGCTCTAGTCTAGTTCTGGCTCAAAGACTTGGTGGGACACACACCAGTCAGACTAGATAGGACAGCTCTAGTCTCTAGACTAAACTGTTTTCCCACCTGGTCTTGAGCCATCACCCAGTAGAAAGAGAATAATGTTCTCAGCTACTGTAATTTAGCCTCAAATAAGCATTTCTGTGCATATAGGGTGGCTACACCTAGTGTTTAAACTAAGAAGTATAAAACAGTTAAGTACATCTTATACTGTATGCTGGCCATAATCCGTTATATTTTTAGACTTTGACATGGGCCTATTAGAAATGGATCACATTCACCGCATTTGGCCCGAGTAAGGTTGTTTGAACACCTTTATTCTATATGTACATTTCTGAAATTACAGATGATCTTCTTTATAAATATTTGCAGTGATGAAAGTCCTATAGTCTGCAATTGACTGGCGACCAGTCCATGGTGTACCCCGCCTCTCACCCAAAGTCAGCTGGGATAAGCTCCAGCATACCCGCGACCCTATTGAGGATAAGCGGCATAGAAAATGAATGAATGAATGTCCTATAGCATACTCACAATACAAAATAAATAATGTTCCAACTCCCCTGAGAATTTGCAATCATGATCTTACAGACCATTTTACTCAAAATATGACACTCACAGGTTTTCTTAGTTTTCCTTAGTTACAATAACATTTACACTTCTTTCTTCACAATCTTTATCCAGACACCCGAAGAGGAAACTAATATTGCACCCCTCCAACAAAATGCACAAGTCTTCCGTGAATAGCTTGCTGATTCTGTTTGGTTAGGAAAAGATGAAGGCTCTTATCCCTAATGCCAATCACACTTCTAGGATACACACCAGATCGGGTTCCTTTGTTGGCGCACCTGGCCAATTGAGGACAATGGATGTAATTGTGAGACAAAATAAATGAAACAACTTAAAGCATACTGAAGAACTCAAAAACAGCCATCTGCATCAAAAAAGTTAATTTAAAGTGAGTCATCATGATGTCTAGCCTTCTTCCAGTAAAAGTACTCTGACTAGTCCCAGGTTTCTAGGAAATGCTTCCTCTTTTATAAGGGAAATCTTCGGCTGCAGTGAATCACATTTTTTCTCTGTCTCCGGGCAGATTACAGTACAGTAAAAAGGATTAGTCATCTATTAGCTTTTCATGTTAAATTTACTGTGAGCCGTTTAAAACCAGTGACATTCAGCCTGGGGAGGCAGTCATGGTGGGAAAAATATAGTAACGATAACATGAAACGAATAATAATATTTGTCCAACTGTATTCTAAATATATTTTATGCCATTGTCACACTGAGTTGGATCATGGCGGCAGTTTCTGTATTTTCAGTTTCTGTTTGTCAGTAATTTGCGAATAATGTAATGCTGCAGAAACATTTATTACACATCATGACTTTGTATTCTTTGTATATCCAAGCTCACCAGGAGGTGATCAGTCTTGGAGAATGAAAGCTTGGCATGTATTTGCATCCATCCATTCAATGCCGTTTATCCTCATTAGGGTCGTGGGTAGGCTGGAGCCTACCCCAGGCTGACTTCGGGCGAGAAGCAGGGTACACCCTCGACTGGTCGCCAGTCAATCGCAGGGCACATATAGACCAACAAACATTCACAGTCATTCTTATGGACAATTTAGAGTGGCCAACTAACCTAACGTGCATGTTTTTGGAGTGTGGGAGGAAACCGGAGTACCCGGAGAAAACCCACACACGCACGGCGAGAACATGAAAACTCAAGCATGCCAAGCGGAGATTTAAACCCTGGCTTTCCAGATCTCCTGACTGTGTGGCCAACGTGCTAACCTCGACCACATGTACTTCACGTAGAGCTAAAACGTACGAACAAAAATGTTTTCCAGTTATTAAAAACTTTAGTACCTTTTTTTCCGGACTATAATTTGCACTTTTTTATGGTTTGGCTGGTCCTGTAACTTGTACTCCAGAGCTGACTCCAGAGTGACTGACAGTCACAAGACGGTGCTCTAGACTTGTGTACCAGTATCTACTACCCCTATCACTCTGGTACCCCTGAACATTTACAACGTAAAAATCAACTGTAACTGCAATGACGAAAACAAAAACGCTAATCGTGGGCTAAAAACTAGATGGCCACAGATAGAAGAACAAGTTCGTAAATGGGTGCTTGAACAACAGGCTGCTGGGAGAGGCTTGTCACCAGTGCAGTTGCGTCTCCATGCCCCATGCCCTGAATATAAATCACTTTACAGGAGGACCTTCTTGGTGTTACCGCCTCAAGCACAGCAACAATGTCACAAAAACTGCCAGCAGACTTCCAAGTCATGGTCAACAGTTTTTGTGAGTTTAGCCTGTTTTTGTCCATTATATTGTTTTAACTATAACTTGGCTTTAAAGATGAAATGTCTGTTCTTAGACTTTGATTTTGCAAAATAAATTTACCCCCAAAAATTCGACCTATAGTCCAGTGCGACATGTTTATGTTTTTTTCTTCTTCATTGTGCATTTTTGGCTGGTGATACTTATACTCCGGAGCAACTTAAAACGCAAAAAAGAGTAAATTCGAATTTTAAAACTATTTGAGGGCATTTTTTTCAGTCAACCTTGCACCTTAGTGCGCGTCACCGATGAAAACAGCAATGCCGACATTAACCTTTGGGTGTCAAGAGCTACTTTGGTTAATTTAGCATCATTTAAGAGAGGCTACTGTGGCTTTTTGTTGACAAAACAGCTCTTCAGCTGCTTAGATCAAGGATGAGCACTTAGGCTGATATTCCAAAAAATGTGGACGAAAGCTGTTTTAGGTTAGCAACCCCCCCAATTTCCATCAGGAGGCCCAACCAGTAGGTTATAGAAAGTTTATGGAAACCTCAGGGAATGGTTAATGCAACACATACGGCGGGAACTCAGAGGAGCGAATTTTTGTATTTTATTAAACGTCAGTGTTAACTTGAATGCATGTTTTGATTTTTTCAGATGACTACAGATAGAATGAAAAAAATGCAGAGGAAGCCCGCTAACAATCAAGCTCACCCTCTCCCATGCAAAACACGTGGGCGCCCTCTACATATGGCCTGCTTCTCATATGATGCCTCCCATTATGTTCGGGGCCATTTCGTCCCTGGGCCTGTAGCCTTTTAGCCATTTAGGTTTCGACCCAATTACCACGGAGAAGCTGCCATGTTTCTCATGAACTCCTTCTCGTAGACATTTCCTTCGCTTCAGATGTGTTACTCTTTACTTGATAAGCCCTGATCTTCCGCAAACTCTAGTGGTGCTTGAGTTCGTTCTCGGGACCACTTTTAGGGGCCTCAGAATCACAATTGATTGTATTCTAACTTGACTTTGACTCAGACTCATTGGTTTTGAGAAAAAGCACTACCCATTCATGTTTACTCCTACTCCACAAAGTAAAGAAAGTGACATATTCATAACAATAACAAAATAATAAGTTGCTGTATTTGTTGTTTATTTGAAAACTATTTACAGAACAACCGCAAAATTGAGATTCTAATTGTGCATGTGTGTAAGTGATCTGTAAGACTTTATTATTTAATGAGTTTGTCTGTGTGAAGTTGGTGATTCATGTAAGCCTTCAGTGATGACAAAGAGGGAAACAGCCTTGTCTGCCTTGTTCACCATATTTTCTTCAAAAGCACAGAAATTTCAGTACTATGAGCAAAGTTTTCCCACTGACTTTATTTTAACGCAACATGAGCCGTTTACAGCTCTGTCTGGTCAAATGCAATTCGTATGTTACGAAAAAAGTTTCCCAAGTAACTTTAGATAACCCGCCCGGAGCAGAGGCAGAGACCGACACTACACGAGCCCTTTTCAACTCTGTCTTGTCAAATGCCCCGCTTTTGTTACAGAACAAACAATGTTACCAACTAACTTGAAATATATTACAAACCGAAGTAGAGTGAAATAGAGCATCTAGCACATGTACCCGGTCATCCCTAACAAACACCTTCTAATTGGCGCACGCCTGCCCCCTTTAGGATGCAGAGGTACTCCAGGTGCGACCCATATGACATTACGTACTTTTGTGTCCGATTAGTAAGAATAATAATGTCGCACTTACATTAAATACGAAGTAAGGGCTGTAGAAAGTCATGTATAAACATGTTTCCATTATTGGCGACATGCTGACAAACAGAAACTCACCAACACCAACAGGCAAGCGCCAAGGACCAACTCAGCGTGCAGTCTGCAGGGTGACGGTAGGCAGGCACGCTCGCGGAAGCCTCACTTGATCAGGAAATTCAGTGTTTTTTACTTCAGGAAATGTTAAAAATGATTCATATTAATTTATGATAGTATTATTCGTTTTAACATTTTTCATCGTGACTGTTGAGGCTCTGCCTCACATGCCTCCCCTGACTGCCTGGCTATGCGTCACGCTCCAGGAACAATGTAGAAGGCTGATGGTAGAAAGACTTGCCGGTAATATTCAATGCAGAAGCATCAGATACAGGACATGTGTATTTCAATGTTGTTATTCACTACAAAAATAACAAGATTAATATGTGTTTTGGTGTCATCAACACTTTAACTCTGTCTCAACTGACCTAGTTTGATGTGGTCTACATTTTTTTGGTTTTCGTGTTTTTATCAACCACGTCATGTTCTTGTTCTTCACTTAGTTTTAAATTGCCTCCATGATGGTCTTGACTTAAACGCAACTTCTCAAAGGCTTGGGCTTGTCGTGGTTTCAAACTGTGTTGTTTTTGTTTTTCCTCCGGTCTCAAATTGGCTTGGTCTTGAATGGGACTCAATTCCTCTTAAGGTTTTGGTCTCCTCTTGGTAAAAAGATGCTTTGGTCTTGTGCTTCACTTGGTGTCAAACTGCCTCCTTCTTGGTCTCAATTTGGTGTCACATTGCCTCAGTCTAGGTCTAGGTAGAACTTGGTCTTGACTCCTCAAAATCTGGGTCTTGCCTTGTTCTTGTGTTTCCGCCTGTCTCAATTTGCCTCAGCCATGATCTTGTATTGATCTTGATTCTGTCTCACATTGGCTAGGTCTTGGTTTTTGTCGTAACATGTCTGTGACTTATTTCTGCACTTGGGCTCAAATTTCTTCGGTCTTGTTATTGACTTTGTTTAAGCCCCTCAAAGTCTTGGTCTTGTTTCTGTAATACCACAAATTGCCTTGGACTTGACTTGGTCTATACTCATTAACGTTTCAGTCTCTCGGTCTAAACCTGCCTTGTTCTTGGTCTTGACTTGGTCTCACATAAAGTCAGTCTTGGTCTCAACACTTCTCAAAGTTTTGGTCTTGACTTTATGTGATCTTGACTCCAACACTCCACCCTGGCTACATTTTTTTAAAGTTTGTTACTCAGAAATCGCAGAACTTGTTTGTGGTGAGTGATGCCGTGTAGTTTTTTTTTATGAGTGAAATTCGCCCGTCTTCTTTCCTGTCTGCTGGCTTCCAAAGCAAGTGTGGCAGATCCCAAGGCAGTGAGTGTGCGAGCGTGTCCTCATCTGAACTTCAGCTAGAGATGAAACGAGGACTCTGCAGCTGCCTCCTGTCTGTATCTCTCTGCTCAGCATTAGCTTGCTTTGCTCCATTGCCCCTCCCTCCTCCTCTTTGCTTGCTCACAGCATGTCAACAAGTTAGAACCAATGACATCCATAAGTTGGACTCGAAACGTGTGAACGGAATTCTAATTGGAATTCGCCAGAGAGGCACAACGGAGTGCCGATACAGACGCCTAAAACCACGTTGCACTGAAAGCTGGTCATTTCCTCATTAATTAAAAACCGCTTCCGTGGCAGTGTGAGCGGAAGAAGCGGGAAACCCAAAAATACCGCATTGCGTCACAGCGATAAATCCCAGTGACTTTGTAAGGACACGGCTACGACAGATCTTTACACCACTTAATTCAATCCAAAATGAGGCTGACGGTTATGACACCGAAGATGATCCTTCATAAGCCACAGGCAAATTCAAAACAATCGCTTCACCGCAGTTTGTTCGACGCTCCCGATGGTCGTGATTTGCTGCTTTTTTTTGCCTTGTGATTCTTAAAAAACAAAACTGTGGTCCAGATGTTCTTCTTGGGTGACATCTGAGGGCATGGATAATGGGTTTCCACCATCTGCCCAATTTGGCTCCAACGACGCAGCGCTCATCAACAAGTATCAAATGGTACAAATGGCAGCAGACGACCACTAGACCGCATCTCACGTGGAACCACCACAAGACATCCAATCAAAAAGAAACAGGATGCTTGTGTACGGCCAGGATGAATGAAGTCGGGATGGATTTCCCGACATATGGCGACGGGACAGATGCCAGCGAACCTTCACAACTATTCTGAAACGGATGGATTTGTAGTGTTGATGTGTTGCATCGTCGTGTTTACATGCACCGTTTTAGAAACAAATTCAATTTCATTAGACAATTAGAATTAGACAACGGCAACATTTAAAGGCAAAAGGTGAACAAAGTTCTTCCTCCTTTCTTCAAAGTCAACATGTTGAATTGTGCAAGCGTGAACGTGTTCTTTATTGTAACAACTTAACAAATAAAACCAGTGCCTTTGCACAGTACAGTATGTGTATTTTCTATGGGGGGAAACCACAAGCACCATACATAATAGAGGACACACTATTACAACAACAGACAGGAATGCTGTGTTGCGGGGCCATGGTTGGCCTTGAATAAGGAGTCATAAAATATCCCGTCATCAAAATGATGCATTAATCACTAAATCACAAACGTTTTCTACGATACATGCTGGGAAACCTGACGCGACCCTCAGAATTTATATTTTGGCCCAATTAAGGCTGCGTTTTTATGGCTTCTTTTGAAACAAATGACTCCTTTATCATGGATGTGAATTTTGGGCGTGCCAAATAGGAGAAACAGAGTAGTTGGGTTGCGTCACGTTGCACCAGGTGGACTCTGGCTCTGTTGGAATCAGTCTACGCCAGACCACCCAAACCTTTTTTGTAATGTAGATTTTGTAATGTAAAAACAACAAGCGTGAATTGTTTTTCATGCACTCTACCGTTCCTTAATTTGAGCTTGTCTGCTTTTAAAACCCGATAATTATAGGTTCCTTCTGAATTGGAGCATAAAAGACACAATCCGCCAATCATAACTTTATATCGGTTGCACACGCTCTATTGCGTAACAAAAAACAGCAAAAGAGCATCAAAATGGGGTAAAAAAAAATGCAAATCACAAAAACGGTTTAATAATGTACCGCCACAAGGCGTTATTGGTTGATTCATTCATTCATTCATTCATTTTCTATACCGCTTATCCTCATTAGGGTCACGGGGATGCTGGAGCCTATCCCAGCAGACTTTGGGCGAGAGGCGGGGTACACCCTGGACTGGTCGCCAGTCAATCGCAGGGCATTATTGGTTGATATGTTCGCCAAATAATATAAAAACTATCATAAATCTGGTTAAACAAAAAAATACTACAGGGATTGCTTTCATACGATACTGGCCATGAGTTATCGCAAGTATTTGGACTGATGGTGTTGGAATGCTCCATCAGCACTGAGAAATGTTTGAGTGAAAACCAACTTGACTTAACCACAAAACCTCTATTGTCAACACATTCACTCTGACATGATCTGTTTTCCCCCCCTAAACTGTTTCAGTCATAAACTTCTACTTTGCATATTTGCTTATGGCTGTCTTTTTGGTTTCTTTGCAGACCGCTCCAACACATTGGCTGGTACGTAGGTAGGCGCTAACTCCATTAAACAAGTCTCACCTCCTCCACAGGCACAGAAATACGCAAGAGCAAATTGAAAGTAGACTCCTTATGTAACCAGTCAGGATGTGGTGTTTGCACAAAAGTATATAAAAAGTTTTCGGGTGCCGTGTAGGAGGCTGAGGAGGTCGACAAACAGCATTTAAAAGACTAAAACTCAAACATAGAGGTGTTCTTTTTCTTTGAGCAAACTAAAGTTATTGTTGATCATAGGTGGTTAGGCTGATAGCAGTGATTGCTTGTTTATGTTTACATTGTGTGTTATCTTGCAAAAAATGCAGAAATCAGAAATGTTAAACGCACAACAAATATATGTTTCTTTCCATAATTCCATAATTGTCACCAAACATGATGGGCAAATAGTAAGGCTAAGTCCACACATGCGCGCATAGTTTTAAATAAAGTCAAACTTTGGTTTTCGTACGCCCCGGTTTCTGCATGATTTGATTTACATAGAAAATTGTACTTCTGTTTTTGCACACTTTCTTTGATTTAATACAGTATTGCATGTAAAAAACTAGACAGTTTGCCCTGAACTGTCTGTGCATTTTTTATTGAATGCCACTGCTAAAGTTGCAAGTGTCTTTAAAAACACTTTGAGAAACGCGACTGGAATGTATGGGACGTCTGCATCAACAATAAGTCATTTATAATTATTATTATTATATTATTAGTATATATTATATTATATTATTATTTATTATTATTATATATATATTTTGTATGCATGGGAAACAACAATTATTGTTAATATCTTTGGCTGTCTAAAACGGATTAATTGGGTTTACATGATTTCCTACGGGAAACATTGCCTCAATTTTCACACATTTTAGTTTTGTCGTGGAACAAATTACAAATTAATGATGAAAACCGAATGGTGCACATGTTTTCCTACTTCCGGGATCAAAAAGACCTACACATACACACATAACATTTTATGTCCAAACACATTGGCAGGTTTTCTTCGCAGTGTGGCCAACCAGAAGCGTGGATAGCAACATCAACGGACTGTTCGCACAGTCTGACGCCTCCGTTTGTCAGTGTAATGGCATATCAGATGTTTATTAACACTTGTCTACACGATGCCTCAGAGACAGCACAAATGACTTTTTATATTGCCGATGTGTGCCAAGCGCGTGTGCTTTTGCTGAATATATCCATCTATCCATTTTCTATGCTGCTTATCCTCACCAGGGTTGCGAGGGTATGGTGGCACTGGAGAGGAGTTTCATTTGAAATCAATTACATTTTTTTCCTCACACACGAACACTGAAAGGGGACGTTTTGGAATTCTTCCCTCTGGTCGGGCAATCCTTTTTAAGGACAAAGACCTATATTTGCATATGGATGAAAGGACAAACATTAAATAGTTTGATTTGCAGATCAAACTCTCCATCCATCCATTTTCAATGCTGCTTATCCTCATTAGGGACACAGGTTTTGCTGGAGCCTATCCCAGCTAGCTTTGGGCGAGAGGCAGGGTACACCTTAGACTGGTCGCCAGTCAATCGCGACAGTTAGGGTTGCCAATTAACCTAACATGCGTGTTTTTGGAATGTGGGAGGAAACCGCAGTACTGGGGGAACCCAACGGAGATCCAAACCCAGGTCTTCCAAATCTCCTGATTGTGTGGCCAACATGCTAACCACTCGACCACTGTGCAGCTCGATTAAACTACAGTATTACAATTCTAAATTCTGCTGCTCCTGCAAGGGACCTTGACTTTTGGGGTCAAGTTTTACAACCAAACAAAATCATACCTTATATTCTGTGTAAGCCTTTGCCTTCAGTTGTGGAATATCTATTGGTGTATCCGCCTTTTGCTTGAATGGAGCTCACCTGTGACCCTGACTATGGGAGGCGTCTTCTTCTTTTTAGTTCTTTAGACCTTCTTCAAGACCAAAGATTCTCAGCCAAGGGCTCAAGCAGCGGATGTCTCCAGCAGGCTAGGCGGGGGTCAATCTTTGCATTGAGGATAGTTTTGTCCATGCCCGGATCTCTGTGTTGGTGATGTGATGGAACCGTTTTACTCCCCCAATCCGTCTGAGGGCTCTGGTGTTATACCCGTTGAACCTGGCTGCCAGGGTGTTTTTCGGGGCCCGGGTTTCTGCACCATATGGAAGGACTGGAAAGATAGAGGCTTTGTATACTCTGAGCTTCGTCTCTGTGGAGACATCTCGGTGATGCCACAAGGGTCTCCAGGATGGAGGCTGCAAGGGCTCGGCGCCTGTCTACCTCTGTTTTCAGGTCGGTGGTTTTCGATATTGTGGATCCAAGGTAAAAGTATTTGAAGGTGGGGAGAAAAAGGACTGGGGTATCATCAAACTGAAAGGGTGGTGGGTCAGGACCATCTGATGTTGGCCCAGCTGATTTTAAGGATGAGCTTTTTGGCATCCTTGTTGAAAATGCTGAGGACTTCCAGGAGAAGATTGGGTGTCTCACAGAAGAGTGTGGTGTCATTAGCATATTCAAGGTCAGCTAATATGTGTGAACCCAACAATACACCTGAGACTTGTTCACGCACCTTGGTCATGCGTTGGTCTATGATGCAGTTAAATAGCTTGGGGGCGGCAATGCTGCCATCTTGCACGCCTCTTTTGATGAGGAACCAGTTAGAGTGTCTTCTGTTCACGTGCACACAGCTTTTGCCAGTGCGGTATAGCTACCTGAAGATGGTGATGATTTTCCATGGTCCACTGTATCAAAGTGATAAAGAGGTGCCAATCTTTCCTAAATTCCCTGGCCTTCTCAATGATCAAATGAAGGGCAGTGACATGGTCTATGGTGAATCTGAATCTAGTTTGTTCACAACAGTGTCAGCTTCTGGTAGCAGGTAACGCTCAGGAGACTAAGATGCATGGGGAATGGAGAGTAGTGTGATACCCATTTAGTTGCTGCAGATCGGGTGGTCTCCCTTTGATTTCCACATGGGCAGGATGATGCCCCGTCTCCAGTCTTCAGCTAGTGTCTCGTGGACCCACTTATAATTTATTCTTTGGGTAAGCCAAATATGATGTCATCCCCCCACGTCTTCAGTATCTCTACAGTGATGGCACATATGCCTGGGTGTTCCTGAGCTTTTGCACAGTGACTTTTACGGCGGGTGTTATTGGGGAGGTGACCCAGTCTGAGTTGACCCCATGAGCACGATCACCAGAAAATCTACTTCGGTAAAATAATTCTTCCCCCAATTTTTTTCCCCCTTGATGTAACAAATGCATGAATTTTCATGACAGACTTTCAGCCTATGAATTTGATGCTATCCATTTTTTGGCCTTGCACTGCTGAAGCTTTGTTCTTTTGTTACACAAATATCACAATCTGCTGGTCTGGAGAGTTGTTTCCTTTGAACATACACGCTAGTTGACCTTCAGCTGAAGTTTTAGCACTGTGTGGAAGTGCTATTTTTTGCTCTAAACAAAGGCGGTGTGAAGCAAGGCAACAGACGGCCTGAGAACAGGCGGCGTGAACTTGTCCCTGATACTCAAGATCATAGTGTATATTCTTCTCTCAAACACAGTAATCATGTCTTCAGACATGCTTTTTTGAAGGCTTTTTCATGTTGTTGGCCCTACAAACTCTTCTTTAGCAGCAGTTTATTTTGTAGTTGATTTGTTTCTTCCGTGTGCAAAGATCTAAACTTGTTTCCCAGCTATCTCTGCCTTTCAAAGCTTTTACTTAATGGTGTTCCTCACGTAATTGTCTTGTTTATTGCTCTAAAAACCTTCATCCAAAACATCTCACGCCTGGTCTTATTAGCAGCTGACTTTCACTCAACTGCTGCCAAGCCTCTCAAACCAAAATGTTCTCATTTGTTTTTGAGTGAGCTGTTCCCACAGCATCATCTCCCAACAGAAGAACAGTTTTAGTGGCAGATTACTATCACCGTCCTGCTCTACTGACAGACTGAGAAGATCATTCCTCCCCCCCAAAATGAGATATTTATATTGATTTATTCTTGTTTCAATTTCTTATTTTTCTTTTCTCCTTGTCGTTGATTTGGTAGTTTTATTTTGTTATTAAGTGTTTTAAGTTTGTTTCTTTCCTTTTCTGTCACTCAGCAAATTGTGTCTTTGTCTCCCTATCATCCTGCCTTTCAAGCCTGGAATGACCATTGCACGTTCCAACTGGGGGGGCTAGAACTGATTCCTTGGGAGCTACTGCAGAGCTTCGCCTTTCTTGTGTTAATAGTCCAGTCCAGGCAGATGAAAGGCAGAACCAAACTGATGGCACAGACTGGTGCTACATTTTAATTCCTTTGAAATGTGAGTGTCATGCCACGATTCACTGGAGGGAACGTGGAGGGATGTCTTGACACAGCCAGGCCATGAATAAAGACGAGAGAAAAGTTGGTCGCAAGGAGGCGGATGCAAGGAGAGCGGAAGAGGCTAAATCCTGGCACTAGCCTGGAACTGTCGACCGAGTGGTTCGCATATGTTGGCCCCAAAATTGGGCGACCTGGCTTTAAATCTCCGTTGGAACATCTCTGTGTGGAGTTTGCACGTTCTCCCTGTGAGTATTCTATGTGTACTCTGGCTTCCTTCCACAATTCAAAAATGATGCTTGTTTGGTTGAAAAATTGTCCATGGTTGTGAATGATTGTTTGTCTATGGGAAAGCCTATGTTAAAGAATAATATTCCTAAATCTAGAAGATGTAATAACATTTTTCTTAAATCTAGCCATTTTCACCTCAGTTTATAAATCTTAGGAGAAAATTTGGCTTGATTCTTACCTTGTAATAAGAACATTTTACTTAAATCTAGAAATGTGAATAACTCATTCAATACCAAAAATGAAGTTATGCGTTTTTATAAACCTGAACGCCAGATCCCGTATTTATACTTTTTAAATTGTTTTTGTGTCTGTGTGTGTGTGAGTGACGAGCTAAATGAGGTGCTGTCGTGACTCCTGCCCAATGGATTAGACTTGAGAGCAATTTTAATGCCATCAAACAGCCACTAGGTGGCAGAAGTCCATTTGATAAGAGCTTTGCAGGGATCACAAAAGGATAAACACACCTGATAAGAGGGACCTTCCATTCTTTGTGTTGTTTATGTCGTGATATAGTTGTTACGTTATTTGAGCGGTCACAAAAGCAAAAAATATTTGTGTCAGAGTGAACGTTATGCCTAAAAGGTAAATGGTCTCTCACTTCCATAGATCATTTCCACCTGTAAGGCACTCTAAGTGCGTTGACACTGTTTCTACATTTACCTACTGATGACGCAGCATCAGGACCAGCGGGGGGTTCAGTATCTTGCCCAGGGATACTTCAACATGAACACAAGAGGACAGGCAACCGACCGAACCAGCAACCTTCAGGTTGGGAGACGACCACTTTTACCACCTGAGCCATGCTACTCCGGCATGGCTCCGGCATTTTCAGCTGGCTTTCTTCTTTTTCTAGTCAGCAACTGATATTTTGAAAATTGCAGCTTACCTACGTTCTACTGCTGATGAATGGAAAAGTAGAAACAAACTGTTTTTCTACAGAAAGACGGGAGTCTAATCTTTCTTTTGGTATCTTCCATGCTTGTATAACCATAGAACACAATATTCTGTGTGCCTTGGAAGATCACCTTAAAATGGCCGGTACTGAAGGGGTTGCCATTTGAACAGTGGCTGGGACGGTATGAGTTAACTTGCTTAATTAAACTCAGGCCAGATTTCTTATTTTGGGATTCATTCATTCATTTTCTATACCGCTTATCCTTATTAGGATTCGCGGGTATGCTGGAGCCTATCCCAGCTGACTTTGGACAAGAAGCGGGATACACCCGTGACTGGTCGCTAGTAAATCGCCGGGGTTGACAAACAAACGTTCACACTTATGGCCAATTTGGAGTTGCCGTTTAACCTAACATGCATGTTTTTGGAATGTGGGAGCAAAGCGGAGTACCCGGAGAAAACCCAGGCACGCACAGGGAGAACTTGCAAACTCCACACTCATTATGTTTCTAAAAATTCACAAAAAATACTCTAGTTAGGAAAATTCTAGCCAGGTAAATTTTGCTTGAAACAAAAACAAGTTGGCTGTTTTTGCAGTGATACTGTGAGCTGGTACTGAAAAGACAATACAGCATTGTGGCCAGGAAATAGCATGGAACATAATGGTTATTTCCTATAGCTGTGCTGCAGCAAGGTTATTTCTAATCGAAGCCAGTGTGGCTGTGCAAGTGCATTGTTAAACCTCACTCCCTGACGCATTAGGGCTCGCTCATCTCAGGGTTTCAGTTCGATGGCTACCTCTCTCAACTCTCACTCGGCGGACCACAGTTCGAGCCCCGGGCGTGCACATGGCCCAACCGGTCGAGTTACACTAGCATGTTCCTACATTCTTCCTGCATTACATAGATTAAGGAAGACGAAGACCAGTGTAGAACGACTAAATGGATATAAATTTCTTAACTTACACAAGGAAAACATATCTGGGTAGTAGCAATCAAATCATTTGTCTTCATAATGTCCATAAAGATGATAAATAAAGAGGTTTATTTTAAAAGACACATGTTGCCCCGAACCAGAACTCGGGTTCTATACATTACAGTCAAGATCTCTAGATTGTGTCAGAAGTGCTGTTTTTTTTTGTCGTATAAGGTCTTTACAAAGTGCATCATGTCTGATGATTGATGCTACCCAGAAGTTCCAATGTGAAAGGAATTTATCATGAGGGTAAGTAACAGCGTCAGAACCAGTCAGGAAGTCGGTGCATGAAGTTCACCAGCCGCCAAAACTATTCACGTGCTAGCACACATTACAAGATGCGTTCTACAGTTTGTAACAGAACCCTGAAAAGGACCACGCCCGGCAAGTATCTTTTATGTCACACTAGATACTGGGAGGCATCTGAAGTAGATGTCCAGGCCAAATCTACAGATCCCATCCAACCTCACAAGAAGCTTTCATAAACAAACTTCATGTGTAAAAATGAAGTACACCACGTTAGGTGACAGAAGACACCATTTTCCAGCCTATGATGAAATAAAAAGCATCTGCACTATCCTGCTCTGCCTTTTTCTTCGCTTGACTGGCTCAGACGTTTGGGTATTTTGATTCACCCACTCATCTTGTCTAGCATCCCAAACACTGCGGTTGATGTTTTGACCGGCGCTTTAGCAATACCCCGCAGAGACAACTCAAGGCAGTAAAACACATCCTATTAAACTGTTGAGTGCACAATGACCTCATGAGGACAGCACCGCTTTGATTCTGCCCTCTTGGGGGATTTGTTTTTTTGGTAAACAAGTGAACCTCACATTAATTAACCTTTTAGATTCTTCAAAAGAGCACTCACAGACCCGGTTCATAACACTGCCCCCCGCTAAACTTTATGCTCCTTGTGCACTTGTTCAAATACTCAGTAATTCCTAAATTAGACTTAGGTTCTAGACCATGTTATAACTGTTTGTTATTTTCCTTAAATTATAATACTATAGCAACAAAACACCATAATGCTACTTTTACTATCATTATTCTCCTGTGCATTCAATAAAATAAAATAAATAAAATATATTAAAATCAAATTCTTCTAGGCAAGGCAAGTGTATTTATATAGCTCATTGTGTGGTTAAAAAAGAGATAATAATACTATAAAAAATGGTAATTACATGTGTCTTTCTAAGCATTCTAGATCACAGTAAAATATTATTACATATACATTTCATGACATAATACAATTTCCAAAAACAGGACAAACAAAACATGGCAATAATACTAATAAAGTAAAAAAAAATTAATAAAAAGTTTAAAAGTGCCTTACATAATATTTTGATGTGTTTATGTTATTTGTTACGGCTGTTTAAAATAGATTAACGGCGTTAACGGCAGTAAGCCATTTATTTTCTGTACATGGAACATTGGAGCGTAATTAACGCATGCGCATCACGGCAAGCCACGCCTTTCCGTTAAGACGACAGACCGAAAATACAATGTAGCCCCCCACAGAGTCACACGTAGTCTGACACTCTTTTATAACTTTATTCTGACCCGAACACATCAAAAGCAGTGCAGTTCCAACACCATATGCTGTATGTATCTCCAAATAACAAACACCTCTCTAGTCCCTTCATCATCGGAGCGACACTTCCTGGTTGTCACGAGACGACTGCGTGATGCATTCATGGACACTCCGAACATCAACGACAACGTCTCTCAGATGCGTATGCAATCTTTTAGCTTGATTTAAATTTTCATTTAATTTGAAGCTGTTAATACATAGAAATAATCGGTCATGGTTTAATTTTATTTGAACATGCATATAAATGACATTGGAATACATGACTTAATACAATTGACAGTTCCTCGTGTCCAAAGGCGGTAGGAAAGGGGCAAGGGTTATTTAGTCCCCTATTTCAATACATTTGTAAACTTCCTGCAATTAGTAAGTTTAAAATGCATAAGGTCATGTGACAGTGTGTTGAATAGTAATCAATGTCCCTATCATTGCAAATAACTTATACTGCAGTCCTGATGAGTGATAATCATAATAAATAATAATAATAAGTAGAATATAAATAAATAGAACAGAACAGAATTGTAGTACAGACAATGTGCTCACTAAGAATGAAAAGTTAGTGATAAGGTGAACAGACAGACAATTCTCCAAGGTGGGAAGAGTTATTAGGTGTAGTAGTGAGTAGACAAAGCATTGAATGTACACAATAGTTCTGGATTCTTCTTCCAAACATCAACTGTTTGTAATGGTTCTTGAAATCATATCATAGTGACATTCTCTTGGTAACTGGTTATTGTTTGCTTTACGTATCATTTTAGCATTTGGAAATTCACCAGATCAGCAAATTTTAATAATTGTGATTTTTTAAATTTTGAAGTTCTGTATATGCCGCATAATATAATCGTGTCCAGTAATTTATCTTTCTTTCAATAATATACGGTAAAAATGGGCATATTTCAGACAACCTTGCAAATGGCGATTAATGGCGATTAATTCATTTAAAAACCGTGATTATTCTGATTTAAAATGTTAATTATTAGACAGCCGAAGTTATTTTATACTCTTCTAGTTCAGAGGTCGGCAACGTTTACAATCAAAAGAGCCATTATGACCTCTTCCTACTAAAGAAAAATAGTCTGGACATAAACCAACATAACATCGTATATTTAATCTGTTGTAATTGTGCCTGTTATAACAACACAATACAATAAGAAGGAGTGCAGTGAGCACGCATAACGAATGCTGACTTGTGAAATTGCGATAACACTTTGGTTAAATCTCACTAGCCGACGCCTTATAAAATGTGCGGCACAGTGAACTGATAGCGTGTGTCTTTTAGCTCACTGGCTCACACTAACCCTGCTCGATTTCAAACAGTTCCATCAATTCAAGCCCGGTGTGTGCAGGACTGGACTGTAGGGAAGACCACTGTTGTAGGTCTTTTTTAAAAACTCCCCAGCCTTTCCTCGCACTCATCCAATCATTCATGGTCTTGCAAAAAAGTAAGTTATTTTTAACTCTTTTCAGAAACATTAATTTTCCTCACTTGGGTGTTAAAAATATTCCAGCATTGCAAAGGAGGCTTCTGAGTCGCGGGTTGCCGATCCTTGTTCTAGTCGAAAACAAAAATATCAACCTAATGCTACCTTACCTGATATTTGTTGGTCTTTATCTAAATAATCAGAATAAATTAATCCCAAATCATCATTTTCTTAGCGTATGCAGTACAAATAACTTTTTACAAATATGAGAAAAATGAAGGAATAATGACAATAAGGACATGATAAACACGTACTTTTAATATTTTGAGCACGTAGGTTACCAACTATGGTTTTCCGCTTGCTGAGCTATGTAAAGCTATGTTGGTGTATGCAGTGTCTGTTTGCGTGCGTGGGTGTGTGTGCGGGTGTGCACGCTCTCACTCACCCCGTCTTGCCACCATCTGTCCACGGGACTGGCATCAATGAGTGTACAGACGGGCACTCACTAATAAGCTCAAACAGTGCGCAGTGGGGAGAGGCCACATGAGGACACCCTGCGACAGGCGCACCATCACCATGACTTGAGGAGTTCATGTAAGGCCAAAGACTGCTCGAGACACTCGCCAAGGCAGTAACCGTTAGAGACGGGACAAAAGGGCTCAGAAAAGGAGGAGTCTGGCTGTGGCCGGACAACACGGGTGGTCATTGTGACAGAATGCTGACTATTCTAAGATGTGATTTCTGATACCTCAGCTATCTCAGGGCATTTCCTGCTTGGACATCAAACAGTAATTGCTCAACATCGGTGCAGGTAAAAGGGTTGCAGACAAAATAGAAAAGGCCATCGTTACAAGCAAAAGGAACCACAAACAAATGGGAGCCACACAGGAAAAAAATCCCCCTGAAATTTGACACGTTAAGAGTGCTATTTATGGAGACGTTGCAGAACCAGTGCAGACCGGCACTTCCAGTCAGACCCATGACTGGTCTTTTAACATTAAAATATGAACCTGCATGAAGGACCCATACGATTTTCATTCTCTATGGTTGTATTATACCAAAAATTTAGTCGCAGCCTTTTCCCATAGCTAGCAAATGATGGAAAGAGAAATACAGTCATCCCTTCTTTATAGCGGTTAATTGGTTCCACACCCTACCGCGATCAATACGATTCATTGTTAATACATTTTCATAGTTAAAAATGACTTTATATATGTTTTTTTACATTATCAGTGGGGATGAGCAAGTACACTACTATCTGCATGTCAATCTGTTTATCTGTCTAAATCAGGGATGTCCAAACCTTCTCCACCACTGAAAAATGAAAGGGCGGCAGGGCCACTTTGATATTTTGTAAAATTTATATTTTGTAAAACTATTTCAAGAAAAAATATGCATCTCAGCTTTGTGATGTAGGAGAAAAAACATATTATTAGTATGAACTGTGGTATTTGCTCTTTTTTCCCTTTTTTGCTGTTGTTTTTTTCGGGGGGGACTTTTCCAAATATTTCAACATTCTTCCTAAATAATCTTTGTAAATTTGAAATTGAAATATTGGGACTTTATTCCCGTAATATATTTCCCCAACCTAAGTTTCAGAAATTACTATTATGTTTTGTCTGTTTCTCACAATATTACGGCCTAAAAAAACATATTTTTTCTTTAATATTTCAACCCTATGCTATTAAAATGAAATTATTTTTCTCGTAAAATTGCAACTTTTGTCTCGTTAGAATACAACTTTTTTCTCTTAATATTCTGACTTTATTTTTGCAAAAGTACAGCAGTTTTGTGCTTTTCTTTTCTTGTAATTTTTCCCCACATAATTATTGAACTATTACCTTATTCCCATAATATTTGACTTTATTCTGAAAACATTATCACTTTTTCTGTAACTTTGTTGTTTTCCATTCTGTATTTTCCATAATATTGCAACTAAATGCATTACGTTTTTCTCTTAATGATCTTATTCTTGTAAACCTACCAATGAATTTTATTTTTTTTCTCTTTTTAAAAAAAATGTGTTTTCTAAAAATGAATTATATTTTTAGAATGTGCTGCAGAATAAAAAACAGCCGCGTAAGTGATGTGATTTAAGGTAATGTCTCAACGTTTTGTGTCCTTAATGCTGCCTAGCGACAAGACTACCACATATTACTTGTATTTCAAAATGTTTTGACCATTAATAAACCATAGTCTACGACCAAACTGCGATCATTTATTTAATTTATTCAGAAATGATCAAACGCCGATATTGCGAGGGACGACTTTAATCAATTCAAGGTTTGTAACAAGCTTATTTTATAGGTAATGTATTAAGTAAGGCTGTCAAATAAATACAAATTTTAATCAAATTAATCACAGTTTTCAAATGAATTAATTAAAATTAATCACCATTATATGCCTATTTTATGACTGTAAAGGTAAATGACAGGACATAATTATATACAGTATTTGAAGGTATAAACAGCTCCAAATGACCTGAAAATTTAGATCAAGCTAAAAGATGCCATACATGTCTGAAAATGGATTTGCCCAACGCTCGTCTTTTAATAGCATTTGAATCACGCTTAAACTGAGTTATTATGAGTCAGGAGAGCCATTGATGGTGTTGGAATTGCGCTGCAGTCGATGTGTTCAGGTCAGAATAAAGTGATTAAAAAGTGGCAGACTCTGTGTGACAATGTGGGGACGCTATTGTATCTCCGTCGGCCTTCATGACAGAGAGATAACGTAATTAGTAACCGCTGTTAACATGCTATTTTTAACAGCCCTAATTATAAGTAATATCGGAATATTCACAACAGTCATACAATGTAAATATGTAGTTAATAGTAAGTCAAAACAGTAGGGATGGAATGGATCCTAACAGTTTGAGTAATAAAGACACAGTTCATTTTGGGTCGTGGGAGCAAAATGCAAAACATAAAACGTGCCTGGCTTTTGTGTTTAATGATTTACAAAATGAAGCATGGAAATGCACTCGCTATCTACGGGCAGATAAGCCTCAAATAAATATAATTCTCAAATAAAAAATACAAATACAGTCTGCTTTTCGTCACACTAGGGTTGACGAGGTGCACGGCAACCCTGTATGTACGCTTCCCGTCCTTCACTTGAAATGTGGGTATGAAGCTTTCGGTTTGGTACTACTGCATACCGATTCGATCCGAATACAAATGCATGTAACAAAACAGGTGAAAACTATAAATAAAAAAAAGTGACAGAGGTGAAGGTAGTTTCACATCTCATTTCTTACCACTCTTACTTATCCCTAGTGTGAAAAGATGTTAACCAACATTATTAAAACACTTCTCCGCTGAAAGTTTGGTGAGTTTGCTTACGTCACGTAACTACCAATGTTCTTCTCTCTCTATTCTCTTATTCTGCTTCTCCAAAGCCAAAGAAAAATTCAAATGTGCAGTCAGTCCTTTGATGCGTGCTGAACTGCGCGCACGTCTTGCATGATGTTTATTTGAGCTACTCTGAATCATCTTGAGAATGACGTGATAGACAAGATGAAACAGTTCATTATAAGATGTTAGCACATACCTGATTGGCTGGCGTGTTGCTCATTTACAAACTAGCGCTCTTGGATTTAGATGTTTTAGAACATTTAGAATGTTCAGATTTAGAACGAGGTGGATTTTTATCCCCCGTGCTGCTCGTACGTTCAAGTGGGAAACTTGAAGGGGACTGAGGCAGCCGGCTTTGAAAATTTGTTACACATCTGTTTTGCCGGCCAGCCGCTGAGATATTTCATCAGTTGTGGTTTCTGGAACCCCGCCACGTCAATAAGTAAGCAGCCGCAAAAGGGTTGGGAGGGGCTGTTTTCCCAGATCTGCATTGTCCTCGCGTGAACCCCGAGCTTCTGCCAAGAACTCCAGCAAAGTTTAAGGGAGGTAAAAGTACGTCTGTGGGTGTTCACAGCCGCGCCAACAAAAGAGTAATTCCTCAAAGCAGATTTGGTACCAGCAGGTGGGAATGTTTTTTTTTTTTTCTCCATGAAAAGTTTTCTTTAGACAACGCGAAGAGAGTACAGATGATACTGAGACATTGATGCAGGAGGGGGATAAGGAGGAGGGAAAATACAGTTGAATTAAAAGAACATACAGTAAATGTCCGTCTAATAATGAAAACAAACATGGGTTTCTGACGAGGACTGTTCCGGTCAGCTGCTCAACTCATTACAGTTAACTTTCTCAGGGTAGAGGGCCTTCCTTCT
>QODF01000026.1:3361982-3378432 GCA_024372805.1 Oostethus manadensis | reverse complement strand
CTCACCACTAGAGTCATCCTACACACCACCATACTATGCTGTCTGGCTACACTCTCACCTACCACTGCTTTGCAGTCACTGACCTCCTTCAGGTTACACCTTCTACACAAGATGTAGTCTACCTGTGTGCTCCTACCTCCACTCTTATAGGTCACCCTATGTTCCTGTCTCTTCTGGAAGATGTACTCACTACAGCCATTTCCATCCTTTTTGCAAAGTCGACCACCATCTGTCCTTCTGCGTTCCTCTACCAAACTTGCCCATCACCTCCTCATCATCTTTGTTTCCTGCACCAACATGCCCATTGACGTCCGCACCAATGACAACTCTCTCACTTCTGGGGATGTTCTGCATCACTTCATTCTGACCAGAGTTTTGCTTTCTCCTCCATCTCACATCCTACCTGTGGAGCATACCCACTAACAATATTGAACATCATACCCTTGATTTCTAGCTTCAGGCTCATCACTCTATCTGACACTCTTTTTACCTCCAGCACGTTGCTAGCAAACTCCTCCTCAAAATCACCCCTACTCCATTTCTCTTCCTATCTACCCCATGATAGAACAGCTTGAACCCTGCTCCTAAGCTTCTAGCCTTGCTACCATTCCACCTGGTCTCCTGGACACCCAATATGTCTACCTTCCTCCTCTGCATCGTGTCAACTAATTCTCTACCTTTTCCTGTCATAGTTCCAACATTCACAGTCCCAACTCTTAGTTCTAGACTCTTAGCATTCCTCTTCTCTGTCCTCCTACGGACACACCTTCCTCCTCTCCTTCTTCGACCAACAGTAATCCCGTTTCCACCGGCACCCCGTCGGTGAACACCACCGGTGGCGGGCGTTGTCAACCCAGGCCACGTCCGATCCGGTATGGAAGTCATTTGTTTGATTCGCATGTTCTGGTTTGGCAAAGTTTTACGTCGGATGCCCTTCCTGACACAACCCTGTTTGATTATCCGGGTTTATACATTATATATTCAAATTACAAATATTGGTTATTAAATACGAGTGTCTTTATTGTCATTCATTTTGCCGCTTATCCTCATTAGGGTCGCAGTATGCTGGAGCCTATCCCAGCTGGCTTTGGGCGAGAGGCGGGGTACACCCTGGACTGGTCGCCAGTCAATCGCAGGGCACATATAGACAAACAAATACTCACACTCACATTCATACCTATGGACAGTTTAGAGTCGCCAATTAACCTAACATGCAAGTTTTTGGAATGTGGGAGGAAATTGGAGTACCCGGAGAAAACCCACACACGCACGGGGAGAACATGCAAACTCCACACAGAGATGCCCAACGGAGGTTCGAACCCTGAACCTCCTGATACTCCCTCTTTGCCACTTGCGCTGGTAGGTGGGACGGGGGTGTACTTTTTACTTACGCGTGGCACAAAATTGCAAAATGCGCCTAAGACACGCCGACTGGCAAGGCGCAAGCAGAGGTGCGCCTCTCCTGCGCCTGGTCTACAAAATTAGAGCCCAGAATGGGGAAGGACAAAGTAAGAAGCCAAAAAATGTACCAGTTTCACACAAAATGGGAAAACCTTTTTTCCACTATGTCATGTGGTACTTTGCATTCATGGCTGAGTACATATAGCAAGTTAAGGTAATGTAATGTAATGTCTCATCAATGTAACATTACTCACGGCTAGTGACCAGAATACTACGTAAGACTTGTATTTCAATATTTTTTTGATCAATCATGCTATATCTACAGTCAATCACAAGTTTGCAAAAAATGGCAGACCCAATTTATAGATGGACCTATGGGTCAAAGGGGAAACAGGCTTCAGCAAACATGTTAACCCCTTCAAATATGTCTGTGTTTGAATTCCAGTTTGGTTGACTCTGAAAATGGATCCCTCCATCTATCCCTATAACCATTTTCAATACGGTTCATACAGCTTAGGAGGAAATGCGGACTGTGTACCACTACACTACACTACTATTTACGGTGGTTAATTAGGGCTCACCAATTATCATAGTAAAGCCTTTCTTTACATAGAGATCCTGCAAAATGACCACACTGGAGCCATACCAGAAAATCCGTCATTGCATTTTCTACAGAACCAAGTGAAGTGGAATATAGCCACTGTCCCTAAGGTCCCTAAGAGACACGCCATCCCTCAGAGTGACAGTGTTGGTGGCAGCAGCTGTTGTGACGTATACTATTGTCACATTTGCTAGCAACACACTTCCACCCCAGGCGTCATCCTCTAGTAGTACCTCTGAATAAGCTGAATGTTTAACAACGGATGTGGAATGACAACCATCCGTGCCATTTGTACAGGACAGCAGCTTGTAAAGATGGAAAAATGCTGGTGTTTAATGGCAGTATGAAAGGGACTAGTATTGTTTATGGACAGTCCAGCATGAAATGCTGTACATTCATAACATATCCTGCCAGTTTTTTAATATGGTGCACAAAAAAAAAAACACCCTTTGACAGAGATATCAACTCACTGTTGAACTCCTGCCATCTGCTGTCTGAGTCAAAGCGCAACAGATTTTCATCATACCCCCCAGTCAAGTATGACTTGGATTTACTGTAACCAGCGATTGCGACTTAACCAACTTACCATGTGCTCTCTCAACTCAGAATGCTTTTCCCTTTTTGTTAAATAAATACACCCGTCCTGTGATGGGCCTTCATCCAGTAATGACTAATGTGTGCGTCCAGATGTGGAGACACAGATGCTGAACAGACTACTCCTGCATGACCTGAATACTTAGGGTCTTGATATGGCATACAGTATGTTCTCACTGTGCCAACACCATCGATTAACCATATCCTACATAGTCGGGTTTTCTGCCGGATCCAAAACATTTTTAATAGAGCCATGGGACAAAATGATATGATGATGTTCAGTTCAGGCACAAAACGTATTGGGTTCCTGTAAATATTGTGGTCTGAGTGAAACTAAAAGCATGGAAAAAAATAGGTTTCTTAAGGTCTTTAGAAAAAATACATTCTCGTGTTGCAATCAAGAATAGAAAACCTAGTAATGAAGAAAACAGTGTAAGTCGATGGTTGCTAACAGATGTCGACATTCTAAACCTGATCCTTGAATGAACTTCTGTTATGAAATACAGTAGCAATGACTTCTCTTGACTGGACGAACACAGAGGAGTTATTGGGAATCCTTATCTTTGTTCGCTCACCCCAAGCCCTAAGAGTCGTTGAAGTTCTGGGAGGAAGAGAAGGGATGGCAGAGTGCAACCAATCACCTTCTGAGCGCAGCCAGTGATACACTGCAGTTTGCTCTTGTCCTTGGCAGTGGGCGCCATGTACCAGATGCTGAAGAGGTGAGGGTAAAATCAGTGACGGCAGTGTTGAAGTGCACTGCCATTGTTGCCGAATGCACAACCAAAAATGTATTAAAGTATCCATGAAGTATCCTAATTTAGTATTATTTCATGTTCCTGACAATACCTGACTATACCTATCACATATACCTATTGTGTACATGGTCTATTGTGCGTTATTGGGGATGAGTCCCAGGCAGCACAGTAGTCAGGGGGGGTTCTATAGGACCACATCTCCACTGCTTCTAAGAAAGCTCTGGAAAAGTCAAAGGAGATGTGGTGTAGAAGAACCACAAGATTTATTGAAATATGTATGTACGTCCTAAATGTATTTGGAGTGCAGAACACCGTAAAAACAAAAACAAAAAAAGTCCTCAGTAAAAGGTCCACTTCAAAAAAATTGCCTCTAGCTATATAAAAAACTATCCAAGGCACCATCTAGAGGAACAAAATAAACAATATATGATTGGATCCCACTTAGATTTTTTAGCATTTTTTAGTGCCACCTGCTGCTTGGGCATGCACCTGACAGCCCATACAAGTGTTATCGTGGCATTAAAAAACAACAATATATATATAATAACTACGGATATCTGATGTTGGCATAAAAATGTTATATCAGTAGATATCGGTATCTGTTTTTTTATAATAAAAAACATTTTTAAAAATTGTTATTACTAGGCCTATGGGTTTTTGTACTAGTCATTGTCGAGGCGTCCAGTACAACCACATGAGCGGCACCGGTATGACCTTGCTGTCACTGTTACGTCGAGGGCCAAAGTCACTAAAAGTGGAGATGACAACACAGAAGTTGAAGTAGATGACACCAGTGACTTCAGTCTCCAGTCAACTCAACAACAAGCAACAAACAGAAAGCGCCAAAACATCACACGACTATACAACAGGCAGATAACAACAGACAAGACACTCTTAATAAGGGGGGAGTGCACAATAAACAACAACAATGTCATCTTTAACATGCAACCAGCAGACATTTGTAAGACAATTCCGCTAAGGACACTGAGAAGCAGGAAGTACATCCTGCATCACTACAATATGTATAAATGGCACAGTGTTGTGTGCGGAGCTGACAAACCTACCAATCACGGTGGGGTATAACGCTATAAAAAAGAAGCGCCGGGAACTGGTTGTTGTGGTTGGATGGGGGTTGCAATGCAAGGCGCGTTTCGTTTGGTTGTGGTGTGCCCTCACGTGGATCTGGTCTGGTTCACAGTGCAGATTGCATTGATGGATTCCTTGCGTATTCTTTTTTCAAATCTCGCAACATTGCCTACGCTGAGAGTGGGGGGGTGTCGGTAAGAGAAGCCATTTTTAGAAAAACCCAATGACTGAGGTTAAAGAACTGTAAAATTTTAATGAAAACTGAAATTTATTACAGATTTAAATACTTAGTTCTTAATTTGTTTATGTGTTTGCTGATTGATTGATTTTTTATTAGTCTTTCTGTAGAGAAAACAATTATACAGTTAACAGTACAGTATGTCCCGTACAAATTTACTACCAAAGAATCCAAGGAAAGTTAGACAACTTGTTTACACAAAGCTCCTTGTTCATTTTATTTAGTGTTTGTTTATTTATTTGTTGATTGATTAATTGAGAATTGTATTAGTAGTTTTGCATACAACTTGTTTACACCAGCGTCCTTGTCACTCTTCTTTTGAGAAGATTGGATTTTTTAAAACATTTTTGGATTTAAATTGCACCTGCGTGCATGTGCGCCAAGGCTGAGGCCTAGCTTCAGCCAGACTCCGCCTCATGCCTCAAGGTAAATTGAGTTTGAGCTCTGGCCACACAACCCCACAGCATGATGGAGCCACCACCAAATTTTACTGGGGATAGCGATGTGTTTGTCTTGGAATGCTGTGTTCTTCATCAACCATGCACTGCCCCTTGTTACGTCCAAATAACTCAGTTTTTGTTTAATCAGTCCACAGCACCTTGTTCCAAAATGAAACTGCCTTGTCCAAATGTATACCTCGACTCTGTTTGTGGCATGTGCACAGAAACACCATCTTCCTCATAAAGCATCCCCTTATGCAAAGTGCTCTGAATAGTTGACCCATGGTCGTTTGTTTTCAGGTCGTTTGACAGTTGTTTTGAGGCTCCCATGTTGCCACACTTCAGAGAAGTTGCAAAAGGGAGACAAACTTGCAAATGGACATCTTAAATCTCCTTTCTCATGACTGGCATGACCTGTGTACGTAGGGCTAGGGTCAATGACCTTACCAAACAAATTTCGTAAGCATTCAAATCAATAAAACAACAAGGGTGCCGGAATTTATGCACCTGCCTAGTTTTGTTTAAACAATTATTGCACACTTTCTATAAATCCTAAAAACTTAATTTCACTTGTCAAATACTACTGTGTTTGTCTGCTACATGATATATTTCACTGAAATTGCTGATCCAAAAAGGAAACTCTCGGTGCTCAAACTTTTGCATACCACTGTATGTAATGTTACACATATCGGTATCGGTTGGTATTGGAATTGGAAATTTAGAGTTGGACAATATCGACATATAGGATATTGGCCAAAAAAACCAATATTGGACATCCCTAATAATAACTATAAAAAGCGAATTAATAAAAGAAGTAACACAAGCAAACAATCTGCTTTTTATTTTTCTGGAACAGTTATCTTGTTTGTGGTTAGGTAATTGTCTTACCCGACCATTACACATGTCCAAGTTTGAATTTAAGACAGCTGAATGCTACTGTCAGATTGTGTTGAGAGTCCCTGCGGCTTTGCGGTGGATATCAGGCGCGTGCACAGTTTGTGTGCACTTTCTTTTTTGAGCATTGCTGTTAGTGTTGCTGTTGGCAAAGAAAACAAACAATGGAGATGGGAACACGGAGAGTCTTCATTGCTTTCATTTTCATGTCTGATGATTGCCTGCTGGGTCTTTGGGTTGTACCGTACATCTGGCTGCAGATGCGGCTCTCTGTATTGCATTTCAGACAGCTTTACTACCTAACGTTAATATGATTGAGAGTCATGACACACAAACGCCAAGCTTACATGCTTTCTTAGAACTCAACAGTGTGTAGTCAACTTTACATGACATCTTGAATGTCAGATATTTTGAATGATGTATGTGTGCTTTCCTGTTCCTGAGTAGTAACTAATTTATGTCTGTAAATAAGCGTGTCATTGTATGATAATAGTGTCACTCCTGGACGTATTTTCCTATAATCTGCCGTAGAATTGGAATTCTGGTCCCTGCTGACCATCTCTTCCTCAATTGTCACTAAGAAGAGGTTAATTTAACTGAGAAAACAAGGCCTGTTAATTAACTTCAGGTGTTTTCACCGTGTACATCATCTTTTTCTTTTATCACGGTAACTGCTGGCCCGGTACTTTTCCTGGATAGGGATGTAATGGGGAAGCAAATGTCTACTGTATAGATACTGTACATTTACATCTCATTGTCTGATAACAAGAACGTGTGTTGGAGTTCTTCTCCTAGTGTTAGTCTCAGAATTGGAATTTCTGTTTCTGCTGACTCTACGATCCCGTTCCTGATTAGGGATTTGATAAGGGAAAGATTGCCGATTGTTTACCTTCTCAGTGTATGATAATGTTGCTTTTGTAGTTGTGTTTGTCTGACTTTCTGGTCCTGGTGCCTCACGGTTCCCGTTCTTGGGTTGTGATTTATTGAGAAGATAATGTTTGCATATGAACCTCTCAGCATCTGATAACAGTAGTTTTTGGAGTAACTTCATTATTGTGTGTCTGTCTGGGTGCTTGTTTGTGCAGACTCTCTGTTCCTGTTCCGGAGCAGTGGTTCAAACTGAGAAAAAAGTATGAATCTCATCTCATCGTACAATAGTTTTTTTCTTGTGATTGGAGTGCTTTTCTTACCGTCTGTTTTTTCTCTTGATCCTGTTCTATAGCAGCATTTCAGGCGGGAAAGGAATGTCAATGGAAACACTTCCCATCTTATTGTCTGATTATACAGTACAGTCCTGATCCTGACAGTTTCTGTACTGCATCTTGAGCCTCTAGTTTGTATGCATTACGGGAATAGAACCATTTTCATCGTCCTATGGAGCTGTTACACTACGCACGAGTGCTATGACTTCTCTGAAAAGTGATGTGACCAGGAAAAGTAATCCGAGCTAGTTTGTTCATCTATGTTGCTGTGCAAAGCTAGCTAACTAAAGCTGATAGATTGGTAGATGGGTATATAAATAGGTGCACAGAAACCCCTTGTTTAGTGCGGTCAATTGGTTTCAGGCCCGACCGTAATAAGTGAGTTTCCGCGAAGTAGGATTCCTTATTTATGAATTGAATGTTTTTGTAGTTAGAGCATAGAAAACCTGTTTATAATTTTCTAAATACGTTTTTCAACATTATTAGAGTGCTCTAGACATGAAATAACACCCCTATAACACCCCATTACATCCATATTACTCCATATTTGGTTCAGAGTTGAGTTTTATTTTGGATGGGTTACTGCAACATTAGCTCTAGTTTTTATTCAGGATTTATATTAGGGATTATTGTGTAATTATTTGTAAGATAATTCAAACCTGCAATAAAATTAAAAAATGTTCCGGCGTGCCTGCCGTGTGTTTTACCAAACATTACTGTGGCATTACTGACACCTTGTGACCAGTTTAGAATACTACATATCATTCACAGTGTTATTCAGTGTATCTTTTGAATGCTATATATATATATGTGTGTGTGTGTGTGTATATGTATTTAGTTTATTTTACCATCTTTATGCTTGAAATCACTAATTTAGGCCAAAATTGTGTAAAATTTGCTTCAATATCAATTATGTTTTTTAGTAATATAAGATTAAATTCAACCAAAAAACTGCATTTTTTAATTTTATAGTAATTCATATATTTTAAATGTATAACATTGCAAGAGAGAGTTTTGTAAATTTGATGGTGTGTATGGTTGGCCACCTACCAGCTGATTACATATCATGAACCAGGAACAAAAGCTTTCACCTGCCTGAGACATATTTTTATTTATCTGGACACAATAAAGGTAAACAGTGCACCTAATACCTTTTGTGTATTTTTTGTATTTTGTCCGATTAATAAGGCCCAGTACACATGGGTACGGATACTTTAAAAACGCATATTTATCCT
Organism: Oostethus manadensis; assembly: GCA_024372805.1. NCBI lineage: Eukaryota > Metazoa > Chordata > Actinopteri > Syngnathiformes > Syngnathidae > Oostethus > Oostethus manadensis. The sequence continues at coordinate 3,369,986 of QODF01000026.1, read as the reverse complement.
AAAATACATACTCTATGCATTTTCCCATCTCATCTACATGCAAACAAAGGTTTTTCTCCATAAAAACGGAAAACTCCGGCCAGGATGAAGATTTTTGAAAACTCTGGTTTGAGCGTATCCGTGTGGATGGCAAAAACAGAGCGTTTAGCTTGTTGCTGACAGATGATGTGATAATTATGTGCCGTTATTGTCACATTAGATAAGTATAATCTGTGCAATGGCAAACATAACATTGGTATCATAGCATTGCTTTTAAGCGTGCCGAAATGACTTTTTGTGTGTATAAGAGTAAACAAACACCTACCTACGCTTTACCTTGATGAACAAAAGGGCCACTGTGGATGCTTTTGCTCGCTAAATAGATTCTGACGCCCAAGGGACAATGCCTGATTGGACCTATAGCTGATGGGACAACATGTCTTCCGGTCTCTTTATTCATGCCCACTCCCTATCCCAGCTAACTAATCAGTGTCCCGCCTGCCTTTACGATTGAGACTTGTGTCGGGTTCGGATGATTGAGTCTGTGTTTGTTTGGGTTTTTTTCGTGTAGTTTATTTTTAGCTTTGTTGTGTAAATTTTGGTGCCTGTGAGCCAAAGCTTCAATGTTTTTTCGGGGGTTAAACTTGTCTCTCTACCCTTTATATAACACTTGAAAAAATTTTTTACATTTTTTTACAAATATCAGGTGACTCATGATGTTGTATTTCGTCCTTGTAAACATAACATTCACGGCAAGAGACATTTTTGAGGAAATGTTTTCTGTGTGTGGATTGACTGTTTCTGAAATGCTAATATTTGCTGGGATTGATAAACTCTGCTTGCTAAAAAACTTAGCAAAAACAAGCAAAACAAAAACAACAAAGACTATTAGTGAAACTATGGAGAAAAAAATGAAAAATCAAAGACACCCCTAATAATTAGTTACCAAGAAAAGTAATTGTTGCAGTACTTAAAAAAAAAAAGTAAAAGTAATATACTTTGGATTTGTAGTGGTGTATGCCGTTCATAGATATTTTATAAGATTATTCTTTGATTTTTTTTTCTTTAGTGAAACAATGATGTCCAATGACTGAGCTATTTTTATGACACATTTTTTATTACCGCTATTAGATCGTGTCCCTCAAATAGAGGTTTTTGTCAGGAAGGGCATCCGACGTAAAACTTTTGCCAAATCAAAACATGCGAATCAAACAAGGAAATATTACGCTGTGGCGACCCCTGATGGGATAAGCAGGGATTAGCCGAAAGGAAAAGAAGAAGAAGGCTTTGAGGTCCTGACTTGTTATTCTCCTCCACAATTCTAGGTGGCAGGGCTTTCCAGAGAGTGAGCAACCACCCCCTGTTGACTAGATATTTAGCTTCCTGGTTTGTTGTAATGAACAATGGCGACTGATGGTTGCTAAAGATTTCCGTGCGTTTCACTGTCAGTAACCTTAACGACATTGTAACATTTGAAAGACTTCATTATTAGATTATATGTAACTGGAAACCGATGGTTATTTTTATCGCTATTACCCCCAACCCTGCTGATAAAAAAGCTTTTTAGTCTTACCCCCCCTTCCGTTTCACGTCAATTTCAATACAATTCTTCACTTCCTGTATTCCAGATGTGGTTTATGCAGGTTTAAATACATAAGGACATTGTAAGGTAATGTCAAAAATAGTTTGCACCGTGTGCTACATTACATTGCATTGTTTTTCCATGATCTGATGAACTTCTTTTTACACTTGTTTGACAGTCCGGAATGTCAAAGATGGCACTGAAAGCCCTGCCTGTACGGTGGAACCTCGGTTAGCGTCGTTCCAGAAACTTAAACCAAAACTAAACTAACCAAATAAATGTTTCCCCAAGAAATAATGCAATTCCAGTCAACGGTACCCAAAGACGGTAACGCCAAACCCTTTTTTAAAACTTTTTTTAATATATAGATTTACAATTATAATTGCAGGAAGCAATTCTAAATGCATATAAAGGGCAAAGCATTTAACGTCACTTTTACCTTGATTGAAGATTTGTTTGTTTAAAAAAAAAAGACAAGCAGGGATCCACACGGACATCAACTTTTTGCTTTAAGTTATTTCTTGAATTCAAAAGGATTTCTCTTTATTTTTAGTAAAATGGCTCCTTTACAGGTCATTTTGCAGCTGGGATCAATGAGTAAAGCCGATATGACGCAACAAAACGGGGGCACAATGACCTCCGGTTTCGGTTTTCGTGCTAACAAGGATATTTTGTGGTAAGAAGCACTTTTGGACTCACACGGTGCATGGATAACACGTGCCGATTTTTGACGTACAATGAACGGAAGGTTGCACTTTATTGTTTTATGACCACAGTAGCTTGACCCAGGAACGGACAATATGCGAAAAAATGTTGCAAACTCCAAACAAATTTGACTTCTAGCACAGAAATGGCATATTATTTTGAAAAATGATCATTCCTGTTTGTTTTGCCATTAAAAAGTATTTTCCATAATATCGAGAAAGACAAAGTGTTTTTTTTATGAATTTGTTGACATTTGGCCTCTTTTGTCACAGAACTGCATTATGACAGAACCACAAATTGAAGGTCTCACCTATCTTAACCCGGGTGATATTAACTTGTGAATCCACAAATCAATCAATTCCAAAAAAGACTCTTCCTCCTGAGCCTGATGTCACACATGGAGTCTCACCCGCGCAACTGCACTCCTCGCACGGCTTCAAGTGTACTGGTGCGGGAATTGGACTTCTTTCTGGCCGAGGCTCAAAGCAGTGGGGTTGACAGAAGGTAATCCCCACCATGTGAGGCCTCGGCCCCACTTTGGAGGCGGGCTGTGATTCATTCAGACCTGTGCCTGGCTGCTATAAAAAGAGGGTGAGGTTGCAAGTCACCCAACTTCCAGGCAGCGCACTGGGGCAGCATGTGATGAACACCATGAAGGCCATGAAGAATGCTCTGGTGTGTCTGGTGCTGCTGCCCCGCTTTCTCCTGGCTGCACTCATGTTCTGGCTCCTCGACTTTTTGTGCATCAGGAAGAGGTTTTTCCCGAGGATGAAGGAGCGGGAGGAGGAGAGCGACGCCACGGACCCTCCTCTGTGCATATCTGACTCCAACCGCTTCTTCACCTTGGAGTCCCTCAAGGCGGTGTGGCACGGCCACAAGCTGGACCTCCTCAAGGCGGCGCACCTCGGCCGCGGGGCGCCCAACACGGAGGTGGTTCGTCTGGAGGACGAGCGGCGCGGGCGCATCCTGGACTACGCCCGGGAGAGCAGACCGCTCATCCTCAACTTTGGCAGCTGCACTTGACCCCCCTTCATGGCGCGCCTCAAGGCTTTCCAGGGGCTGGTGCGGCAGAACGCGGACATCGCCGACTCGGTGCTGGTGTACATCGAGGAAGCGCACCCGTCGGACGGCTGGGTGAGCACCGATGCGCCTTACCAGATCCCCAAGCACCGCTGCCTGAAGGACCGGCTCGGCGCGGCGCAGCTCATGCGCTTGGAGGCGCCCGGGTGTCTGGTGGTGGTGGACGGCATGGAGAACCCCTGCAACGCCGCCTACGGAGCTTACTTCGACAGACTTTATGTCCTGCAGGAGGGGAAAATAGTTTACCAGGGGCGCAGGGGACCCGAGGGGTACCGGATTTCGGAGCTCAGAGACTGGCTGGACCGGTACCGAGAGAGGCAAGCCAGTAGCCTAGTTATTGGTGTGTAGAACCACGTAGAGCTGCTATTAGAAGACACCTACACAAATGCTGCATATTTGGGGTACTATAACTCTACTTACTGTAGATCCTCCTTCTATTTGAACATGTGTCCGTATTTTTAGGATCACACCTGGAAAAGGGGTTCCTTTGCGTTTATTGTCTTTATCCTGTGATGATGGACAGGTGGGCATCACGTAGCTCCTCATTATTGTTGTGAAGTTCGGTTCTTAAACGGTCCACGTCCGGAGAACCGGTACTGATGTAATGTGATAGTGAAGAGCATGGAATGCTGCGCTCTTGCCCATGTCACGGCACCCCGATCTTTGTTTTTCTACATATAGTATGTCTATTTTTTCACACAATAAAATGGCATCATCTACCTCCACAGCCTGGCTCGCTCATTTGCTTGTGTGCACCTGTTTTCTTGTCAATACTGGACGGTTTTCCCCTTCAATGTGCCCTTGTTCTTTGGATCTCCCAGGCATTTTGTCCTCTCATGGAGCAAAAACAGGCCTTTGCATGCATTCCTGTGGGCTTATCTTTCTTTTGTGGTTGAAGCTGTCGCGGAGACGCAGACGGTGTCAAATGAATGTGAGAACAGAGTTTAAAACATTTATGTTAGATTCATAAGATATTATTATCATTCTGCCATTGACTGGTGACCAGTGTGCATCCTGGGTGTCCTGGGATAGGCTCCAGCATAGGATAAACAGCATTGAAGATGGATGAGGGGATGGTCACCATTGTCCTAGATAAATATCACAAATATCAAATTGTGTGGCGCAAAAATGTCAAGTCTGTGGGTGTCCGGAAAAGCACAATATGTTTTAAATATAAAAATAAAACATTTTATTTATAAATAAATATAAAAAAAGAAGCTAAAGGATTATCCAGCTTATCCTCATTAGGGTCGTGGGTATTATATGTATTTAAATAAATGCATACATTTAAAGTTATTAAAAATTAAATTACAATTAAATTAAAACAATTCATTAAAAAATATTTTGGTTTTCAAAAATAATAATAAAAGTAATTCATTATTATCAGTTGGTATTTTTTAAGTTGCAAAGAAACAAGATTATATGTATTTACATTTATTTTAAAAACAAAATTGTTTTTTAATTTATTTTAAATACATGAACAAATGAATAATATAATACACATGTCTTAGGCTGTATCCATCCATCCATTTTCTGTACCGCTTATCCTCATTAGGGTCGCGGGTATGCTGGAGCCTATCCCAGCTGACTTTGGGGTACACCCTGGCCTGGTCGCCAGTCAATCACAGGACAGACAAACAAACATTCACACTCACATTCACACCGATGGACAATTTAGAGTTGCCAATTAACCTAACATGCATGTTTTTGGAATGCGGGAGGAAACCGGAGTACCCGGAGAAAACCCACACACGCACGGGGAGAACATGCAAACTCCACACAGAGATGCCCAACAGAGATTCAAACCCTGACCCTCCTGACTGTGAGGCCAACGTGCTACCCAGTCAGCCACCGTGCGGCCCAGAATATTATGTATTTTAAATCATTTTTAAAAACGTGTATATATTTTTATACGAATGTATAGCCTACATCCATCCATACATCCATGTTCCGTGCCGCTTTTTAAAAAAGCATTTTACTTCTGAATAAAACTATCTAATTTTCAACATTTACAAAAAAAGGACTGTGTCACAGTGAGAGGTGTTCCTAATGTTTGGTCCCTTTCAAGAAGTTAAAAGACGTAACGGGTCACTTTTATGCGGTCCTGTTCTACACCACTGCAAAGCACACAATCATATTTATTGTGAAATGAGTACAATTGTGGATGAGTGAATGTTTGTTTGTCTATATGTGCCCTGCGATTGACTGGCGACCAGTCCAGGGTGTACCCCTCCTCCCGCTTAAAGTCAGCTGGGATAGGCTCCAGCATCCCCGCGAGCCTAATGAGGATAAGCGCTATGGAAAATGAATGAGTACAATCAAAAGTGAGCTTGGCGTGTTCTGCATGCATCTTGCAGCTAATGAAGTGTGCAGTCAGTGTGTACCACACTACATCTGCAAAGAAGTTCTCGGAACTTCTCCTAAGCTCTTGCAGCTCCTACAACTAAATGAGGATAATCACACAGGATCCTATTATTGGGAGTGATATACTGCATCTACACAAATATTTTCTAGGCTTAGTGCACCATTCCCCCCCACCTCCAGCACCACGTCTCTATCGCTGTCTTAAATACGGTTCGAGATGAAAATCAACATCCTAATCCGCATGCTGCGTGTTTTATGACTTCTGCACATGTTTTTACTGACTGAAGTCCCTTGTGTTCTGACACAACTTGACACTCATGTGGCGCTTTGGGTTGTTTTGTTCTGTTTTTTGCATTGCAGCCCTTCTGGAGCGCATTTAGTCATTTTTGGGGAGCTCTCCACATCCTTGTACTGCACTAGCAAAATTATTTTATTTGGTTTATTATTATTTTTTGTATTTATCATTTTAAATATGAATGTTTGTTATGTAAAAACAAGTGTGAATGTGAGCAAATCCTACTTCCTGTGCTAGGTAAAGTGCTTCAAATCCTTCTGTGGGATTACAGTGGTGTGACAGTGATAGTAATCTGCCACTGAAATTGCTATTCTGTTGGGAGATGATGCAGTGCCTGGGATGATGCTGGTTGTCCATGATGGAAAGGAGCCTCCTCGGTGTCCTTTGCTCTGCCACGGATGTCAGGCTGTCCAGCTCAGTGCCAAGGACCGAGCCCGCCTTCCTCACCAGTTGGTCCAGCCGTGCGGCGCCCTTCTTCTTCGGCTTCTCCCCCAGCACGCTATCGCATACACAAGTCACGTATTTACTCCCTGATGCACTCAGAAGAGAGTGGGTGAAATGACAAATGTTGTTTTTGTGTAATCCTACTAACCATGCATCCTAATCCAGCCATCCAGAAAGACAACCAGAGTATTAACTATTAAACAGTACACTACTAACTAACCTTTTTGTTAACGAACTTACTAGATTTCATGCCAGACAATCTCCTATTTGTGCAAAACTGTTAACTAATTAACTAGCCATCTAAGTAGAGTAGTTAACTAGGATTATTATTAAACAACAAACAGGCATCCTAAAACTCTGATTTTGCCACCCAATAACCAACGACATATCCTGCTAACTAAAACATGCCTTTCGTCTTAGTAGAGTTTAGTAAAATGTATGAACTAATTATCGTGCCTCCCTTCACACTGAACTCGTGCTGTGCGTAGGGCTCCACGATCCACGGGGAGCCCGAGTTGGCGCATGGGGCCGCATTCTCGGCAAATGAGCAAAGGAGTCACATTGCTGCTGTGAGGCCACACGAGTGATCTAACTCTGCCACAGCATTTCTTGAACAAATGTGTTTCGTATGTGTTCATATTGCTCCAATGTTAGTACAGAACTGCCAACACGTACAAATTTATTGTACTCAACATGCAATCTGACTCTTGAGTACGCTTGCATCCTTCACAGCTCTCCATTTGGTTGCATTTCCCTGGTTTCAGTTACGAGTTCAGTCAGTACAGTACAAAATATTATCTGTTTCTCAATAGTATTTCAAATCGGGGGTGTGTGAAATCCTTTCTGTCCCCTTGGGGGGGCATGACAGGAAATAACTGAGATATATCAGGTTCAAGTCCAAGAGATGATGTGACCACATCTTTTTGTAAAGAGGGGGTCAAATTCAGTTTGGCCCCCGGTGGTCTTGCAAATACCAACAAAAGTGCAAATATTGCTGTTGTGCTTTCATGGAAATGTAATGTAGTTTTTTGTAGGGCTGTCAAAGATTAAAAATTGTAATCCGATCAATCACAGTTTGTAATCACCATCTATATGTGAAATATGTCCGTTTGTATAATATTTAAATGAAATAAATATACTGCAAATGACAGGACAGGATTATACTGCATATATGTGGATTTTTGTAGTAGTACTCGCCGTAGTGCTGTAATCCTGCTAACTCATGAGGCTAACTCAAATCTTGCATTTTTGTGCTTGGTGGGGGTTTTTCAGGGGGCGGAGCTGCAAGACCTTCTGCAGCTGTTTCTCATCAGCATCGTCCTCTCAATCTCACCTGCCGCCACTGCAGGGCACTCGGCTGCTCTCCGTCCAGGAAACCTGCCTTTTCTTCTAGCTGGTTTGCTGTGGGCCTTTTTCAGCCCCATCCAGTCCAGCTAGTTAACCCCCTTTCTGCATGTCTTGCAGCTCCACCAGTCTCATTCCTGTTTTGTGTAACACATTTCCTCTTATATTTGTCCTCTGCATCTTGGGATCCAAAAGCCCGGAGTAGAACACA
>QODF01000026.1:3313006-3360195 GCA_024372805.1 Oostethus manadensis | reverse complement strand
AGTCCAGGGTGTACCCCGCCTCTCGCCCAAAACCAGCTGGGATAGGCTCCAGCATCCCCGTGACCCTAATGAGGATAAGCGGTACAGAAAATGAATGAATGAATGAAAACTGGGGAGTTTTAAAAGACATTTTAAGACATTTCATTCTCATTCTTTTAAAAGTTTACTATTTGGAGTGTTCATAAATAGCTGATCTTTGCATTGGCATGTTGCACTGAAGGTAGAAAGCTGATTTTTTTAAATGATTGTTTCAAGTTTCTAGCATGGTATATTTGCTTAATCCTCCTTCCTAATCTAACTAAACATGACCTCTTATTATAATGCTTTCGTGAAAACTAGCAGTACAGTTACGGTTTTTCGAAAATGCATTAATAAATTATGCTGTTTTGTGGTTCGATACTGCCTACTATTAGTAGATTTACTAGGGCCTGGGACGGTTTATCCATTTTCTATGCCGCTTATCCTCATTAGGGTGGCAGGTATGCTGGAGCCTACCCCAGCTGACTTCGGGTGGGAGGCGGGGTACACCCTGGACCGGTCGCCAGTCAACCGCAGGGCAGACAAACAAACATTCACACTCACATTCATACCGATGGACAATTCAGAGTCGCCAATTACCCTAACATGCATGTTTTTGGAATGTGGGAGGAAATCGGAGTACCCGGAGAAAACCCACACACGCACGGGGAGAACATGCAAACTCCACACAGAGACGCCCAACGGAGATTCAAACCCGACTGTGTGGCCAGCATGCTAACCACTCGACCACCATGGGGCCAGCCTGGGACGATAACAAATCAGTTAATTAAGCCCGCAATAAATGAAAATGAACTTGGTAATGTATGGTCATGTGCATGCGTGTCTGCCTTCCTCCTTTCAGGCAGGGGGGGGGGGGATTTCCTGTCATTGTACTTTTCTTTCAAATGAAGTTACATTTTGTCTTGCCTCCTTCTTGTAGACCCAATCTTCAGTTGAGTGTCCCGTGACACCCCGAACTATCCGTCTTATGTATATTTTGCCTAAATTATGATTTCATGGCTGAAAGAAGTAGAATACAAATGTAAGGCATTCAGAATGTGAATAATATGTAGCAGAGGTGGGAGAAAGTTGGTGTTTTGCAAGTCTCATGGGTTTAATCCCAAGTCCTGAGTAAAACCGTACGGTACTATACTTATTTTCATGTATATATATCTAGATCTATTCATTTATATATCTGTATATATATGAACTACACGTTTGTTCTTAAACCTGATTGGATGTTAACAGATAGAAAATGGAACTATATAAGAATGATTAGCGTTATTATATAACATTAGTTGAATACTTTGAATGGGGACGCATTTTACTCAGCACTGAAAATCTCAAGAATTTTCAGGTCATCAGACTAAAATCTGAGTCAGGTCCTGAGTCATTGACCTTTGATGTTATTGCCAAGTCCAGTCCAAAGTCATAAAAAATTGTGACTAGAGTCTGACTGGAATCCACGTCACGTGACTCAAGTCCACACCTCTGATATTTTGTTTTCTACACTGGTCACTAGCTGTCAGTAATTTTACTGTAACGTTTGGTGAGACACACAAGCACCAGACTTGACTACTGGAACAACAGACCTTTATTGTGGGTTTGCATTATCTCACAACAGGCACAAGAATCCCTTTAGAAAATCGTTAAGAAAAACACAAGATGCTGTGGCAGCTGTAACCCACGGCAAGCTGAAACTCAGCTCTCAACCCCCAACATCACTTTCTGTCCGCCCGCCCCTCCTCTTGGGAACACACACAAGCACAAGTCTTATTTATGCCTTAAATGGCTTATTTACTCTTATTATGTCTACTTTATTTGGTAGTACAAATGTAAAGATGACTGTAGGGCTGTTAGTTCATGTCTAGAGGGCTCTAATAAAGTTAAAAAAAAACGTATTTAGAAGGTCGTAAACAGCTTTTCTATGCTCTAATTTTGAAAATATTTCATTCATTTATAGATAAGGAATGCTACACGTAAATTCACTCATCACGGTCGGGTCAGGAACCACGGAATTAGGAATTCCAAACAAGGAATTCTGGTATTGTATTTGCAGTGATAATGCAAAGTAAGCAACTAAGGGAATCAAGCATTGCCACTCGCCGTTGTGCACTCCAGGAAATCGATAATGTTGTTTACGCGTAAGATTACCAGGGATCCTACCTTCTAACCCTAAACCCCTTTATGTGGAATCCTGCTAGCTACCTAAGTCAGTATACAGACATGATTTGCTGGCTATACAAGAAAGGTATTCCATTTCTTGCAAAGTAAATACTAAGAGAAGGCCGTGTGTGCTCAGGGTTGGTGTGATGGGTAGCCATGCGGCGGTACAGTGAGCTCATGTGGAAGTCATTAAAATTGCTGAGTGTGGGGTACCACCTCCAGTGAAAGTGGACTGTATCTAATGTGCGCCCCTGAAAGGAAATCCCGCCTTCACGTCTTCCAATCTGGATTCTTTCCATGTGCACGTTTCGGGTCACGGATGTAGCACCTCATCAGTCACAAAACGAGGTCAAGGGTTAACATTTGCGTCTCTGCTCTGTTCTTTTACAGCTCCGGGAAGCAGATGAATGGCCTTGCTGGCTGTTTTTGTTGGGCTTCTCCAGTTGTAGGTGAGGGCCTCTCGCTACCCCCAACTGTACTAGTGCAGTGGTGGGGACCCTGGGCCCCAGCAGACAAAGAGGTCTCTGTGTTGTGCGGCTTGAACGTCTTATCCGTCACCTCCAACACATGACATAGAAAAACATGCCTTAAATACGAATGAACCCTAATTACACACGCAAACTGAAAATAAGTAAATAAACATGGTAATCTTTCTTGCAACCTGACAGGAAAACTGGACTTTTTTGGAATTTTGCCCATCATCCGACGTGTCAATGCACCCAAGAAGGTAATGCTTAAAGCGGGGGTGTCAAACTGGTGCCACGGACGGCCGAGACCCTTCTTTCCAGCCGGTTCCAGCCGGGCAGATGATTTTAATGATCAACACCTCTTCAATTGGAGGCAAGGAGCGCATCAATTAAAGCGCCTGCAGTGTCTCGGCCTTTGCATGTCACGTAAGCACGATAGTCCAGGGGTCACCAACAATTTTTCTTCTGAGAGCTACTTTTACAAAATAAAAATGGCTACTCATTTTTGTGACATTTATTTTCATGTTTCATTTGACCTCAAACAACGCAAATATGCTTTTTTTCCTCTACCATTGCAGATGTAAATATTTAGTTTAATTGGATATATTCCATCTATCCAGTTTCTATACCGCTTATCCTCATTAGGGTCGTGGGTATGCTGGAGCCTATCCCAGCTGGCTTTGGGCGAGAGGCGGGGTAGACCTTGGACTGGTCGCCAGCCAATCGCAGGGCAGAAAAACAAACATTCACACTCACATTCATACCTATGGACAATTTAGAGTAGCCAATTAACCTAACATGCATGTTTTTTGAATGTGGGAGGAAACCGGAGTACCCGGAGAAAACCCACACACGCACGGGGGGAACATGCAAACTCCACACAAACAGAGATTCCCACCCAGATCTTCTAAATCTCCTGACTGTGTGGCCAACATGCTAACCCAGTTTTAAATGTTATCATTTATGACTTATGTTGTCTACTCAGTGTGACCTTAACATTTACCCGAACCCAAAACTGTAACCAAACTCAAACACAGACTCTAATCCTAACCCTATCTTAATCCAACTTTAACCCTTAATTCTCACTCAAACCCCAACCCTACTCTTACTAAAACATAACTTTACCGTCACCCTAAATCTAATGGAAACCCTAATTAAAACTAGTAGTGTCGCCCCCTGCTGGCCGATATTAGCAACGTACGTTGAGCTGACGTAAATGCCAACGTTTCTTCGATTGAGCGACACCTTGTGGTTATAATTCACATGACACCAGGGTGAGAAACTTTCTTACACATTTTCCCCTCCATGCGGTGACTTTTACACTACTTTTATCTCGCATGTTTACTTCCAGTCTGTAAAGTGTAAAACAATACAGGCTGTGACGTCAGACATCAGGAAGTGCAGTATGGATTTCTACACATTTAGTGCAGTAACACATTTTGGCCACTAGATGGAAACAAAGACTAAAAGTGAGCCAGCCAACGGGAGGAAAGCATTGTGCAGAAAGATAAGTGATGTTGAGAATATCTTATCTGTTTGCTGGACTCAAGCTGACCGGAAGTTGCTAATCTTGTCAAATTCTGCTAAGTGAAAAGCCACCGAGATGAAGTGACATGATAGAGTCGTGATAATCAGTTGGGAAAGAAGCCTGCAGTCGCCTCTTTTCTCGCCTTTTTATTTTGTCTACTGTATTAAATACAAATATCAAAAATAATACATTCACATAAATCCCCACAAAGCCATCAATACATTCATCCATTCATTTTCTATGCCGCTTATCCTCATTAGGGTTGCGGGTATGCTGGAGACTATCCCAGCTGACTTTGGGCGAGAGGCGGGGTACACCCCGGACTGGTTGGCAGTCAATCACAGGGCAGACAAAAATAATACATCTGTATATTAATTTGGCTAAATATTACTTTCATTGCACTAATGGGTTTAAGAAAATAACAGCATTAACCCCAATATTTCAATGCATTATACTTTAAGATTTACTTATTTATTTTATTTGATTAGGGATTATTGTTTTTACATTTTTCTTTGCACATATTTTATATGTATTATTGTTTTTTCACTATATACAGTATATATATATATATATATTTTTTGTCTTGTCCAGCATCTTAACAGCTGAATGGGAGTCAAGCTGCCTTTAAATGCTGAGCAAAATTCCTTTGCCAAGGGAGATTTCATAATCCAAATGAGTCTCCCTTGACATTTGACGGCGTTTATTATGAATTTTGTTGCGCCACATTTCGATGCCGGACCTGACCTGAAAAGGGCCGGGTGGGGCGATATAAGAAAGGGTGCAGAACAACCTCATATTTCATATTTCAACCATATTAAAAACAACCATAATAATCACAATTTCAGCAACAACCAGAACAGTCACAGAGCAAAATGAATAAAAATACAGGAAAAAAAGAAAAAAACATTAAATAAATAATATATATATATATACATACACATATATATATACATATACGTACACGCATATATACACATACTGTGCACATACACACATTCATGCAGTACATACATACACACACATACAGTGTGCATATATATATGTATACACATACATACATACATTTTTCAATATTGCTGAATTAGATTAAATATGCTATTGTATATAGATTTTAATTTGACTAAATGTCATGTTATCCTATTATATATTTGTTTGTTTGCTGTTTATTGATTATGTTTAACACCTAATAAGTAACAAACAGAACCTGTCACTTGGATACAAAATGGCGGGAAAATACTCCAAAAAATTAAAACATAAGTTGTCACCTGCTAAGAAATGTGAGTATTTTTCAACGGCCCATGTGTGACTGTATCGCAAATAAATACAATCATCTTATTTACAATCCATAAATCCGTTTTTCCTGCATCAAGACAAGCACCTGAAGACTTATTACTATGTTATATATATATGTATACATATATATATATATACTGTGCGTATGACAGTATATATATATATATATATATATACTGTATATACAGTATATATATTAAATTTCATAGCTCGGCAAATATGGACAGAATGGTAGCGAAATGACTAATGAGCCCTGATCAATAAAGGGAGGACAGATAAAGCAAGATTATCTTTTTGGAAGCTATGACAAACGGTGTATTTATTTAAGTGTACAAAACACATTGCAATTAATCAGTCAGTGGCATTTGTCGCATGATGCCTGCAGGTACGCTGCTTTTTACAAGGTAAAACATTTCAAATTAAATGCATATTTAATAACATCCAATACTGGCCTTGTACAACAACATTCAGCCATTAAAATAATCATTTCCAAAATGAGTAATACTGCTAAATAATAAATCGATACTGCAGTTTGGTGGAAAACAATGCAACCACTAAATCGAGACCAATTAGGTAATGTTAAATCAATCAATGATTTGTAGGTTAGTAAGTAAGCAAAAACTTTTGATCTCCATGAAATTCACAAATCCTGCTTAAAGAAGCGGATTTTGCTGTCATATTCCAATTTCTTTAAGGGAGTGCATCTCAAATAGTACTTTGTCGTACGCTCATATGCTTCACTGCTCTACATTTTCTGGCATTCCAGTGGTTTCAGTTTTGAGTTTGGTGTGTAGAGTACAGACCATTGAAGAGATATAGTTTCTCAATAGTATTTCAAAACCCTTCTGTCCCCCAGCCAGGGCGTGACAGAAAATAATTGAGAACCACTGCTTTAGGGCCAAGTGGTGCCCCGGAAGATGGAGCTGTAAATACATCACCATTGTGTTTAGCTACGCTTGTATTGGATGCCATTATACTGTCACGAGTTCTTTATGTTTTTGCATTCAAGGTCCTACAAACGGGTGCATATGTTGGCCAGCTGAGCTATTATAGTCACGTGACAAAATACCACATAGCTATTTGGTATAACATGTATCACACAATAAAAAGTATACAATCAACATCCAATATTTATCAACAAGCCCCCCCCCCCACTTGACCAAAGACATTCACTAGTAACTCCTTCAAGATGTCAGATGGAGGTGTAGTGCTTTCCAAAGCTGTTCAGTCTGATCTTCTCCGGCAGGATAATGTTCACCGAGTGCTCCGCCTCCTCCTGGCTGGCTCCGCCCACCTCCCTCAGCAGATGCTGGCGCTGCTGTCGCACGAGCTTGCTATATTTAGCGTTAGCCATCCACGCCTCGCAGCGGCCGAACAGCACGATCCCGGCTGTGAGCAGGATGACCAGGCAGGTGAGCAGGGCCAGCATCCCGAAGCAGACCAGCTGACCGTGCGTGGACAGGACTCCGGGGGAGTGGTGGACCGTCTCCTTCAATGTGATCTTGAGCAGGTCCCTATCAGGCGGTTGGAGGAGCTTGTGAAAGGCGTGGGCAGGGAGGGAGTAGTGCTGTGGAGTTAGCGCAAACACCCTATGGTCCACGGGCTTGGCGTCGGACAGATTGGGTTTGGATTTCGGTTTGTGCTGCAGGGAACACAGCAGACCTGAAAGCCATTTGGGACAAATACACCGGAAAGTTCCATTGGGTTGGTCGACGCACGTGGCCCCGTTGGAGCAAGGCCTGTCGGCACACGGCGAGAGGCCGGCGGTTTTGTTACAAGTTAAACCGGCGAAGCCTTGCGGGCAGGAACACGTGAAGGTCGCGCCGTGGTTTGTGCAGTTGCCGCCGTTCAGACACTTGTTGGGTTGGCAGCTGTCGCCACGCACCTCGCAGAATTCCCCGAAAAATCCAGGGGGACATAAACAGGAAAAGTGGACTTCCGTGGGGTCATCCGCATCCTTACATGTGCCTCCATTCTGACAAGGAGAGCTGAAGGACAGAACACAGTTAGAGAAAATAGTGCTTGCTATTAAACAGCCTCACAAAGATGTCTTTCAACCAAAACCTAATGCTTAGTGAGGTTCCCCAGGGTAGTGTCCTGGGGTCCCTTTTCTTTTTCTTTGTTTCATTTTAGATTTAGCCCACACAATATTTGACCTCTGGATTGTAGTAGAATTTTTCAGCAACTTGATTTGAATATATAAATCCGAGGTATTTGTGAGGTTCCTCAGGGTAGTGTCGTGGGACCCATTTTCACTTACGATAAAGAGTATTTTTAATGTCATGTACATGCGTGCACAAGGTTTGACATTCTCACTCCCTGACACTAAGAGTCGCGCTGCACGTTGCCTACTTCTTACAGGATTTTAGCACTCGCACAAAAAAGGCTGGCAAAAAAGACTACATAGACACCTTAGATAGACAATTACTATAGATGATAGGGCGAATGTGACTATGTTTCTTACAGGACAGCCCATCAGACTGTGAACTATGGCATCGCTATTGGGAATCCATTCCAGAGGGTCCGACTCAAAACAAAACGGACTCTAACCAGAGCAAATTTTCCCATAGAAAATATTAAAAATGTACTTAATCTGACCCCCCAGATTGTTATTACAAAACACATTTTATAGACAATAATTATAGTTTTACATGCAGAAAGTGATGCAAAAATAATGACAAATGAACAGACAACTTTTAATTTGAACATCACTTTTACCTAGTTTTGTTGGAAAAAACTCCCCACAAAGCCATCAATTAAAAAAATAACATCAAGTCAACACATTATTTTGCTGCAACCATAATATGAAAAAATGTAAAATAAAGTTATCAAACTGGATATCAACATTATAGAAACAATAAGCATGTGTAGCCGATGATTGAGCCTCGCTGTCACATTTACATGCCTTTGAAATGCCTATGGTCTTCTCTTTAAACAGCAAGATTCGGAGGTCTTGCACCTGTCAATGTCTTCTTTTTTACTTGTCACGCTTACTGTAAATGTTTCCAATCATCAAACAACTTAAATATTAGTCAATGACAACACAACTGAAAAAGCGATTGTTACTTGTTAAAACATTGGGTTGGGACTTACTGTAGATGAGATCTATCAGTCTGGAAAAGGTTATGAACCATTTCTAAATCTTTGGGACTCCAGCGAACCACAGTGAGCGCCGTTATCCACAAATGGCGAAAACATGGAAGTGGTGAACCCAGGAGTGGCCGGCCATCCAAAAGAGCACAGCGACGACTCATCCAAGAGGTTACAAAAGACCCCACAAAAACATACACAGAACTGCAAGCCTCACTTAAGGTCAGTGTTCATGAGTCCACCAGTAAAACACTGGGCAAAAACAGCCTAAATGGCAGAGTTCCAAGAAAAAAACACTGCTGGACAAAAAGAACAATAACGCCCGTCTGAATTTTGCCAGAAAACATCTTGAAGATTCGCAAGACCTGTGGGAAAATACTCTGTGGTCTAACAAGACAAAAGTTGAACTTAGTGTGTCCCATTACATCTGGCATAAAAGCAATGCCACATTTCAGAAAAAGAATATCATACCAAAAGTAAAACATGCTCGTGGTAGTGGGATAGAGTGGGACCTGGAAGATTTGCAGCAATTAAAAGAACCATTATTTGTGCTGTCTACCAAAAATCCTGAAGGAGAATGTCCGGCCACCTGCTTGTGACGTCAGGCTGAAACCAACCGGGGTTTTACAGCAGGACAATGATCCAAAACACACCAGCAAGTCCACATTTGAATGGCTGAAGAAGAAAAAAATGAAGACTTTGGAGTGGCCTAGTCAAAGTCCTGACCTGCATCCTTTTGAGGTGCTGTGGCATGACCTTAAAAGACGATTCATGCCCGGAAAAGCCTCCAGTGTGGCTGAATTACAACAATTCTGCAAAGATGAGACCAGTTATTAGGTTTAGGGGCAATCACTTTCTCACACAGTGACTTTTTTTTGTTCCTTAATAATAAATCATTTCATTTAAAAACTGCATTTTGTGTTCCATTGTGTTGTCATTGATTCATTTTTAAATTTGTTTGATGATCTGAAACATTCACGTGTAACAAAAAATAAGAAATCAGGAAGGACTTCTATCAAAACATGTAATAGGAGAGTCTACTTTGGACCCACTTCCACACTCTTAGCATGATGGGAACTGAAGTTTTTTTAAAATAGTACAAACCCGAAGGTAATCTACTACAATCAATTTTCTGTACATCTTTTCATAAATACAAATAAACATAAATGGTGTCATTACCATAATGACACCTGCAGTCGTTAATTTAACAGTTTTTGCTTCAATTTGTGGGAAGCAGATTACAGTAAAGTTTATTAGGTCATGCTAGCACAATCATAAAACATTTCAAAATGTACCTGCATTGTTTTGTGACTCAGTTCATTAAAGAACCCTTTGTTTTGTCCTATTTTTTGTCTTTGTGGTTTTCTTAAAAGTAATGTTAAAATGGGGCCGCACGGTGGATGAGTGGGTAGTATGTTGGCCACACAGTCAGGAGATCTGGGTTCGAATCTCCATTAGGCATCTCTGTGTGGAGTTTGCATGTCCTCCCCGTGCGTGTGTGGATTTTCTCCGGGTACTCCAGTTTCCTCCCACATTCCAAAACATGCATGTTAGGTTAACTGGCCACTCAAAATTGTCCATAGGTACGAATATGAATATTTGTTTGTCTTCCCTGCGATTGACTGGCAACCAGTCCAGGGTGTACCCCACCTCCCGCCCGAAGTCAGCTAGGATAGGCTCCAGCATACCCTAAACCCTAAAGAAGATGGATGGATAATGTTAAAATGTCGTCTTGTCTCATTCCGGCTAGATAATGGAAGCTTCATTTAATTAAAAAAATGCAAAGTAATTATTTGAGAAGCTCCTCAAGGAGGCGTCCCAAGGCCCTTTTTTTTCAACTGAATTTAACAGTAAGACACTATTTAGTAGACTCATCAATGAGGGTAGCCCTTTTCTGCAGTTATTTTTTTTGCTGTTGTAACTGAGCAAGAACCCTATTGATTTTTAACATCTGATGCAAAATAGCCAAAGTAGTCAAAGTTTGCCTGTTTATTGTAATTATGATTATTTGTGAAGTTCATCAAGGTAGTGTCCCGGGGCTTATTTTGGTTTTTTTGCCATGTGTTGTTGCTTTGTGCATACACAATGGAAGGCGCTTCCCCTCTTGTTTTTACTGAGCAAGAACCCTATTGATTTAGAAAATCTGAACTGCTCAGGCCTACGGTCATATCCCTTGGATACTTTGCTCAGCTTAGTGTCAAAGCAAGAGCTCTACTGATTTTTTCACTATGTTAGGTAAGCTGTATCACTTCAGTTTTGACCTTGGCAAATTTGTGGCGTCCCTCAGGGGAGGGTCTTGCGTCCTTTTTAAAATGAATATTTCATATGACATAATGGACTCTCTCGCAACATAAATAATAGGTTGCAAAGATAACTTTGCATAAAAACCCATAGAGAATATATTCATCGTTGAGCGAAATGAGTCCAGAGACAAGACGCATTATCTGACAATAAAAGCTTGTGAATTTCCAAGGAACACAACCACATCACACTTTTTTTTTTAGATCTTTCATATTGGAGCTGAATAAATAAGTCACTGCAAGTGACTGTCATACGGCAGCTGCCTGACACATTTTGATACAATCGGCAATCCTGCGCAGTATGTTGTGTGCACTGAGCGTTGAATACGTTTCTTTTAATAACCGAGATGACATTCACTAGCAATGCAAGCAAAGGTCATGTCATCTCATTTCTGAAAAGTATTAACAAGAAGGCACTGTCAATTCTCTGACTCGGAACTGAAGGATATTGGATCTTTGGGTTCTGTCTGTCTCGCAGGTCAACAGAGGCAGTAAGGCTGTGAGGCTCATTTACTGTGTGTCCATTTACCACAAATATATCTGGTTTTTAATTTTACGTGTATCAGTGGAGGTAAAAATCAGTTACTGTCGATTTTTTTTGCCGATCAGGAAAAATGTGGCTCTGTAGCCAGCAACTTGACTTGCACGCTTAGGATGCAATTTGTAGCTCATGCAAAAAAGCCATCCAGTCAACACAACACGTAAACACACACGACCCACAAAGTAACCTACCATGTGGGCATACAAACAAATATCTACGCACAATACCCATGCCAGAAAAACACCCATGTATTCCCGCCACAAGGCATGCTGGGTAGCTTGTGGTACTCTTTCTGCCAACATTTTGCCATGTTTGTTGCGTTTATGCCTTATTGAAAAAAAGGCGAGGAGGTCGTCAGAAAAGTAAACAAGCAGGAGTTAACGTGCTCTTGCTATCCAACGTTTTATTGTCTTCCAGGCATTTTGAAATAACAGTTTCACGTAGTAGTAGTAGTTCATTCATGTGTTTTCCTTGCAGCGGGAGTGCGTCTAATCTATATATAGACGGCCCTTCTGCCACATTTTTTAACCCAATGTGGCCCGTCCATTTTTTGCTCACCCCTGGTTTGGAATGTTAAAATATCACTTAAAAGATTTAATAGAGGTTTTTAAATGGCGGCAGTACAAGCCTGGAATGAAGTCATTTACTTGACATGACGTCCTACGGTATCAACTGGAAATTAGAGCTTTCTTGCCGATATCCGACATGATCCATCACTTCATTACCTATTACAACGCTGTTACAAATAGTGCAATGTGTTATTCAAAAAGATTGCAAATCATTCTTCCCCAAGGTGTGATGTTAGATTATAAGATTTGAAGGGCTTTATGTCAAATTCCGCACGACAGATCGGACTTCATTAGTTTTCAAAACTTGGGAATAATTCAAGACCACGGATATGCTGAGCTTGCTGCTCTGTGGAGCACACCATCACTCCTGCACTGACATCTTTTTCTACAGAACAACCGATACAGATATGACTGGGTATCTGACATCCTCATTCAAATAGAAAAAAAGCTCATACCCATTAATGTGACAAGGGTTCTTCTTCAGGTGACATGTTAGACCAGTATATCCAAGGGGACAGACGCACAGGTAACCCCCCTCTCCGGTCTCTATGCAGGTGGCATTCCCAGAACAAGGCCTGGATGAGCACAGGCGAGTATCTGTAGTGACACACACACACACACACACAAGCATTCTGTTTTTAGATCGTCCCACATTCTTGGTGATGTGTCTCCCAGTTTTTTTTCTTGCATCCTTCACTTCCACACTGCAGCAGCCAAAGTGAGAACATCTCACAAATGGTGTTAGATGAGCACGCCCGGAGCTCGCTCCAAAAAAAGATTACCAGGCAATGAGTCATTTCATGCCATAATCATACCAAATCATATACATAATGACGCGAATCGTGTCTTAAGTACCATGCTTTTAACGACTACAGGGTCAAGCTTACTGACCTTCACAAGCCTAAAAATAAATGCCAATGCATTACCCTCAGGGCTGGGTGACTCACCTTGGTCGCACAGGCTGCCCACCCAGCCCTGCTGACAGTTACACTGCCACGCTTTCTCGCAGGAGCCGTGCAAGCAACCTGGGAAGGGGATGCAGTGCTCGCAGCTGTCGCCTTGCCAGCCCGGTTTGCACCTGCGAAAGAAACATTTAAAAAGGGAACAATCGTGAACTATTAATACAACACCCACAACGCTCTTGGCCCAATAACGGCAGCATGCTGCAGATGATGTGTTGATTAGGACTCCTTTGCAAGAAAATCCTCTCTTTTGTCGGTTTTGTTTTTTTATTGTTCAAACACATAGCAAATCAGGCAACAAATCTACAGGATCTGAGCTTTTTGTTTTCTATCTATACAAGAATCACTAACCTGCACTTCCCTGTCTTCTCACAAAATCCATTCTCGGTGTTGCATCCAGAGCTGCATCCTTGTGACATGGAGGAGGGGAGGGGGTGTAATTTTAGGCTTTGAATTGTAGACGTGCACCAAAAGTCAAGGAAAACACATTCAAAATCCAAGCCACTTGGACAGGAGTTAGACTGAAAGCATGCAAGTGCCCTAACTGTGATCCGATTACCTCTGGCGACGCCTGTTACAGCCACCAACAAGAGCAGCGCTGTGAGATGCATAGTCGTTTGGGAGCAAATTCCTGCAAAAATAAACCAATACTTGAAACATGTCATTACTAATTGTAAAAGTCACGCAGCTTTGCAGCCTCTTCGCAGAGGTAAACAAGAAGTTCGTCCAACAGTTGACATGCGTCTTTTCAGGTCATCGGTCTGCATGGAAGTGGTGCACGTCAATGGTTCCGTATGGAAGATCGTGCGTGCAGACAAAGGGATGAAGCACATCCATTCTAAACATCAACCTGTCCTCACTTCAACGAGATAATGATATTCAAATGATCTTACCTATGTAGCGCCAGCACAGAGTCTCCGGGTGAGCCGAGTCATATTTGATGGATGGGTCGGGGCTGTGAGAGCCAAGAGTCGGGGAGCGCAGATGGAAGTGATAGCGCGGGTGGTGGGAGAAAAGGAGAGGAAAGTGGGTGGAGTGGGGAGGTGGGGTGGTAGGGGAGCTGGAGGCGTTGACGGAACTGCTGCATCGAGCAGCATCCCAGTGCAACAAGCTCCTCCCACCTCATAACAGCGAGTAAGAGCGGGAAGAGGGAGGTGGGGGCTTGATGCCTTGGGCTGCAAGGTGTTGTTTTTAGTTTTTTTTTAAGAGAAGAAATAACACTTCTGGTCTGATGTTATTTATATGCAGTATAAGTACAGGGGAGCCTGGAGATTAGCGTCTTTAATCCGTTCCAGAAGGTTCCACTCTAACCCATTACATTTTCCCCACAAGAAATAAGGTAAACAAATTAATCCGTTCCAAAAAAAAACAAAAAATGTTCACACAAAACATGCAGAAAACAGTCGAAATGAATATAAATAGATATAAATGATGAATGAACATTTCAGGTTACTTTGACCTTCACTGCAGACGTGACTGTTGCCAAAGAGCCCACGTGGCAGCCCAATCAACACTGACCTTACGTTTGTGGGTTATTTCTTCTCACCTCAGGTCTCTGCTTTTCTTTGGTCAAAAATGGAGCTAGAAAAAGTTGCAATTGTCAGCATTTTGATAAAAAACAAAAAAACCGGGAGAAACACAATTGAATGAAATTAACTCGTGAAAAAAACGTGGCAGTGTTTCCATGTCGAACTCGCTGCCGCATTTTGTTCACTAACAAAATTTGGGGCTAATTTTGTTTCATTAACTGAAAAACGTGCTGACATCGTTCTGCTCTACAGCAACCTTCCTTTGTTGTTCCAGTTAGTTGATTCCAGACCCGATCATGAAAAGTCCATTTCGGCAAAGTTGGACTCCTTATTTACAAATCAAAAAGTTTCAAAGTTAACTGTTTAAACCCATTTAAATACATTTCTCTATTAGAGCTTCCATGACATAAAATAACACCCCTATATTGATCTTTAAACTTGTATTACCTAATATAGCAGATATACTAACGCAAAATTAGTTTTGAGATAAAAAAGACTCGTGCTCGTGTGTGTTGCTGTAAATGTGTTCTGACGCTGGGGGAGCTTAGACAGAGTAGTGGGTCAATGTGGGTTCTGATTTGCGTTGTAGCTCGGTGTGGTTTACAGCTGCAACAGTAGCCCTGTTTTTATTAGGGGAAAAATCCAGTGGTTCTGGGGCTTGTGTGTCTCAACGAACATTACAGTAACATTACTGACACCTACTGACTAGTGTAAAACACTGCATAGTTTATTTAGCCATTTTTATGCTTGAAAATCCTAGTTTAGGCAAGAAAATATGTCAAATGGATTACTGAAAAAAAAAAAAAAAATTATTTTTTATTAGCAACCTAGCAGGCACACAAATGTTGGCCACTTATTACTACTTACATATTAGGCATAATACATACTCCGATTTCCTGCCCCACTCCAAAAAACATGCAGGTTAACTGGTTAACTGGTGACTCAAAATTGTCCATAGGTATGAATGTGAGTGGTTGCTTGTCCATATGAGTGACTATGGTGTACCCTGCCTCTCGCCCTAAGGCAGCTGAGATAGGCTCCAGCATACCCCTGCAACCCTAGTAAGGATAAGCGGCATAGAAGGTGGCTAGATGGATTTCTCAAAGGAATAACTGCTCAGGAGCGGGAACAGGAACCAGAGGCAGCAGGAAGAGGGGAGTCAAACAAGACACGAACCAAGAGAAACTCCAAAACAGCAGTATATTATCAGACGGTTAGATGAGAAGTCGATTCAGTCGAGTCGCTGTTCAGGAACAGACGTGTCGGGAAGATAAAGCCGGATAAATGATTTTGAGACAAGTTCATTTATACACATTCATTGTACAATTTAATAACAACTCAGGAACAGGAAGTAAGACAAGATGAGCACATAAAATATATTGTATTCTATATTATAAAATAAAAGAGAGGACAACATAAAAATTGTATTATTTTCCAATAAAATCGTTACTTGGGAACAGGAAATGCACAATTCTATATGCATGGCTCCCACCGAAAGAACTACAGTAGAACCACCAGTCATTAGTTGAAGTCGTTATTCCAATACAGGCGAGCAGACAAGAGACTACAGCACCAGCACATAGCCTACTAAATGACGTCAAGGCATGAAAAAATAAGGAGGGAGAGTTTGAAAGCCATCAAAGGGACACAAGCCAGTGCTTTTTTCTCTGTAACATGGATATTGAATAGCTTGCATACACAGCGCCCACCTGCCATACATAATAATGCGCTTCTCTATTTTTAGTCCACTTATTGCTGGCCACGGTCTGCCCTTGGGGTTCCAAAGGACAAAGGTAGCTTCCTTTGCAGGTATATATATATATTGATACAGTATATATATTTTGGCTTAATGACTAATTATGATGCGGAGATCAATCAGTCACTCGGAGAGGCAGAAACAATAGAAACTTCCAAATTTTTGATAGTTGATTGCTGCAACTAAATGGCATTTCCTGGGGTTCGGTTGCAGATTTGAAGCCTTGTTTTGCTTGTGGTGTACATCCTGTAGTGTTTAACACGTGCATAAAGGTGTGTGGTTTGGTCATCTAGACTGAAACAGCAGCAGGGATTCTTACGTGCAT
Organism: Oostethus manadensis; assembly: GCA_024372805.1. Taxonomy (NCBI): domain Eukaryota; kingdom Metazoa; phylum Chordata; class Actinopteri; order Syngnathiformes; family Syngnathidae; genus Oostethus; species Oostethus manadensis. The sequence continues at coordinate 3,343,651 of QODF01000026.1, read as the reverse complement.
TCAAATAAGCCGTAAATCGATTGGTTTCCCAATTAAATTGTTGTACGGGGAAGCACAGAAAATCCCCTTTCTCATGGGATCAATCTGCATCCCATTTGAAAGGACACGGGAAGTGTGAATGTACCAGAAGCAGATAACCCTCCACAAGATTTGATGCAGGAGGGATTCCACATCCTCACATTCCTCCCAGTTCAATTGGCTTTGTGCGTTTATTGTCCAACGTCATGAGACAGCGAGCGCAAAAGCCTGGGAGTTACATTAAAGCCATTCCCTGCCAGAGGTGCCGCCGAGATTACATCAGTCTCCCGTTTTCTCAGGCCCCTACGCGCTTTATTAAACTGAAGGAGTCGTCCATCGATTTATTTCCTCACCAGCCCTGCTCTAATCTGGCATTTATCTCGGCTTCTATCTGTCTGGCTGCCCTGTGTATGCTCGAAATGTGACGTTATGGATACGCACTGCAGCCTCCCGTGGGTCATCGTAGGCGGACAGTCATTACGTGGGAATGTGCGAACATAAGTTCAGGAGTGTAGTACACAGTCAAGAAAATAGTAATAGCATGTCTCCCTACCCATCCGACAAAATCAACAGCCCTGAGATTTCTTCCTTCGGGGCAGTTGCTGAATTGGCCAATAAAAACGGAACTTACAGTTAAAAGCGGAATATCGCAGAATGTGAAAGAAATACTGTCATTGAGAGGCAAAGAATGTGTGTATAGGGAATTATTATTCCCCTTTTTACACTTCCTGCATTCCAGATGTGCTCTTAGCAAGTTTAAAAATACAGAAGGCAATGATTCTCAGTTATTTGTTATCACGCTCCCCCAGGGGCCAGAAATGAAACAGATAATATCTAATTAATTATCTGAACTGTACAAACAAAACTAAAAACTAAAACCAGGAAAATGCAACAAAATGGAGAGCTGGCATGGCATGATTTATTAATTGATATATTTTTTAACAACCGTGATACCCAATGATGTATTGGCTAAATATTTTGTAATATACACAATAAAACACAAAAAAAACCTGTTAATGCACAATGAAAAAAGAGGTCCTAGTACTCTACCCTGGGGGACCTCAACAATCACTAACTTGCTATATTATAATTAAGTTTTTAATTCTCTAGGTATCTTGATGGATGCATGGATAGAAGGAATACAAAATACAATAAAACATGTGTAAATGTCACGTGTATACTGTACATAGGCATGCATAAATCTTTGATATACAGTCTAAATTGTAAAAAGTATGTGATTAAACCCCTCGTGGGGGGGGTGCAACATGTTTTAAATTTCCCAACAGTCCGAAGTTGCATAAAGCGGGGAAGCTGATATTTCTACTTTATTGTGAAGATGAAAAGAGTCTCAATTTTAATCTGCATAAAGATTAGCTGTGCACTGACACACACCAAAAAAATAAAATAAATATCATGCTATAGAGACTCAGTCAGACGTGATTAGTAGCCTAAATGCTTCGTTTCAAACCCACTGGAAATTGGGGGTCGGTGAGACGGGGGCAGATGTGATTGAAATTCTCAGCACGCAGATAGGAAACGGGAGAAGATCTATCAGCATGAGGAGATATGATTAAACAAATCCCCAGACTGTCAACAAATAAAGCCACGGCCGCGTGCCACATTTTATTTCAAATCTGAAACGTGCTCTGTTTGCAGGCTATGGAGCTTCACGTCACACACATAAAACATGTATTGTTATTTCTTTTAAGACATAAATAAAACTTGTGCTCCAGTATGGTAAAGGAAATGTATTCCGGTGTTAGAAAAGGAGCAGATTGGATTGCAGAATGGCTTGTTGGGAGTTATAGTCAGTAGCCGGTCTTGTTATTTTTATTAATATTATTATTATTATTGTGCCTGAAGCTACAATTTAAGTCTGTTGTTCTGGCGATCAAGTTTGGTCCATGTTCAGTATCACCAAACCATTACTGACACCTTGTGACCAATATAGAATAAGATAAATGGATGTTTTATTAATTCCCAAGAGAAATTTACATTTCCAAGAGCTGAGCAAAACCTATACATTTAATCACAATAAAAATAAATAAATACGGAACATAACACTTTAAATTTGTACTGCAATAATACACAATAGGAAAAATAAGTCCAGTCCTGTGAGTGTTTTTATTGCCTACCTCTGCTGTGCTGAAAAGCCTTGCAGCATGGGGGAGGAGTGATCTTCTGAGTCTGTCAGGGAAGCAGGACAGTGATAGTAATCTGCCACTGAAACTGCCAGGAGGCCAATAGCTACCACAGTTTAGTAAAGAATCTGTAGCAGTGTCTTGCATATGTTGAAGGACGCCTCTGTCCTTTCCTGCAAAGATCATCCATGTTGGCAGTCCGGTCCAGTTTATCATCCAGGTACACTCCCAGGTATTTATAGGTGAGAACCACCTCCATACGGTTACCTTTAATGAGAACAGGTTCTGGGTGCGTCCTGTTTCTCCTAAAGTCCACCACCATTTCCCTTGCCTTGGTGGTGTTGAGGTGCAGGTGGTTTTCTCATTGACAAAGTGCTGCATCAGTTTTCTGTACTGATCCTCATGTCCATTTCTGATACATCCCACGATAGCTGTGTCGTCCGCGTATTTGTTTAAAGGACAGAGCTCAGAGTAGGACTGAAAGTCGGACGTGTGCAGGATAAAGAGAAGAGGAGGAAGCACAGTTCCCTGCGGAGCTCCCGGTCACAGTGTGGACCTGCAGTTCTCCATTCGCACGTACTGCGGTCTGCCAGTCATGTAGTTTGTGATCCATGCCACCAGCTGTGGTCCTCCTCATCCGTGTCAGTTTGTCCCTGAGGTGCTGAAGCTGGACGGTGCTAAAGGCGCTGGAAAAATCCAAAAATGTACCTCCTCCTCACAACAGTGGAGCAAGAAGATGATGGCATCCTCAACTTTATGTCCAAGCATCGCTGTAGAATACTGTACATAATGATGGTCGAATCGATACATTCACTATTTGAATCATCGTTTGAACCTCAAGATACGAAATGAATTAATTCCGGAGTGGCTTTCGTGGTTTGGAATTTTACCATGACACGATTTATTATACAAATGGCATAATCCCTTCCAGTCGTATAAAATGTAAATAATGTACCGACCCAAAAGAAATATGTTCATTAATGACAATACAATCATTTACATGGGCACGAATGTAAAAAAAAACCATGAAAATAATCAAAATAAAGAAAAATAATAATAAATGTTGTTAGGAATAATAACACTTTACCTTTCGGGTCTAGCGAGGTGAGCTTCATGGCGGAGGAGTTGGCAGAAATCAAACGTAAGTTTACGTACTGTAACTTCATACACTACATTACATACTAAACTTAACTCTATCACTTTTTTAGATCTTATTTTTAACCATGGACGAGATCTTTTCGGTAAACTGAGCAAAGAGACGCCCTGACGTAGCATCATTGCGTATTTTGGGAGGAAGGGCATGATGGGAGATAACCAATGGAAGGGCAGCTTCATCTTCTTCGGCTTTACGGCGGTTGACATTCATTTTTGGTGCATTAGCTTGTATGGCGGTGCAGTACATTCAAAAGCCTGGGCGGCAATTTCCATGTTCCCCACCGCCAGTGGAGAACAAAAGGCTGGCCGATGACCCGAATTAGTTCTACTGCAGGTTTTCACAACCATCCTCAACCCTGTTCACAGCTCCAACCCCCAACAATACTATCCAGCTCCTACCTGCACCTCCAAAACCCCGCTGTGACACCCAGCTTGCGCTAAAGATCCAAGAAAGGGATGTCTGTCAGCTGTTTCAGAAGTTGGAGACAAAGAAGGCTCCAAGCCCTGATGGGGTTTTACCTTCCTGTTTGACAGCCTGCGCGGAAGAGCTTCACTCTTCACCCATTTTCACTCGGATCTTCAACAGATCAATAGAGCTGTGTGAAGTCCCATCATGCCAAAAAAACATCCATCACAAGACTGAATGACTACAGACCGGTGGCCTTAACGTCTGTGGTCATGAAAACCCTAGAGAGACTGGTGTTGGTGTACCTGAAAGGCATCACAGGCCCACTGCTGGATCCCCTGCAGTTTGCCTACCGGCCAAACAGGTTTGTTGAGGATGCGGTGAACATGGGGCTACATTACATCCTAAAGCACCTTGACTCTGCAGGGACATATCCCAGGATCCTGTTCGTGGACTTTAGCTCCACCTTTAACACCATAGTCCCGGACATCCTCCTTCAAAAGCTCACCCAACTCATTGTGTCCCCATCCATCTGTCAGTGGATCAACAGCTTCCTGACTGACAGGAGGCAGCAGGTGAGGCTGTGGAGCACCATATCCAGCTCCTGATCCATCAGCATTGGTGCCCTCCAGGGGCGTGTCCTGTCCCCTCTGCTTTTCTCCCTCTACACAAATGACTGCACTTCAGGCGACCCAGCTGTGAAACTGCTGAAATTCGCAGGTGACACCACTGTCATTGGCCTCATCAGTGACGGTGATGAAACTGCTTATAGAAGAGAGGTGGATCAGCTGGTATTCTGGTGCGGTCACAATAACATGGAACTAAACCCACTTAAAACTGTGGAAATGATAGTGGACTTCAGACCCCCCCCCCCTTACAATCCTCATCAACACTGTGTCTACTGTGGACTCCTTTAAGTTCCTGGGCTCCACCATCTCCCAGGACCTGAAGTAGTCCCTTCTCATAGACACGATCCGGAAGATCACACACAGCAACAGAGCAAAGGATGTACCTTTTGAGACTGCTCAAGAAGTTCAACATGCCTAAGGAATTCCTAAAAACCTTCTACAAAGCCATTGCACAGTCTGTTCTCTTCTCCTCCATCACAGTTTGGTTTGGCTCCACCACCAAACTGGACAATAGGAGACTGCAACGGACAATCAGGTCTGCAGAGAAAACCATTGACACCAGCCTGCCCTCCTTAGAGGAACTGCACAGTCCAGAGCCAAGAAGAGGGCAAGCAACATCTCAGCAGACCGCTCACACCCCGCCCACAAACTGTTTCAATTCTTCCCCTCAGGTAGGCAATACAGAGCACTGCCTGCCAAAACAACCAGGCTCAATAACAGTTTTTTCCCCCTGGCTGTCAAACTATTGAACTCCTAACAACCCCCCGCTTTTTGCACTCATGATCATTTGCACTACATCCTATGTTCCTTACCTTGGATGTACTTGTTTTGCTATTTTTTGCACTCATGATCATTTGCACTACATACTCTTTGGACATTACACTGTAAATTGTATTGTAACCTGCAACATTGCAAACACAGTAATTATTCAGTATATCATGTATAAAATCATAATTATATACACCCCATGTAAATATGTACAGTACTATTCCCCTGTTCTCCACTATGTACACTTATTATCATTATTGTAACAGAGAGTGATATTGACCGGAGTCAAATTCCTAGTGTGGCAACACATGATTCTGATTTTTGTATTTTGAATATTTTTTTGCTAAATGGCACGGAAGCCCATTCTTATAATAAGAATTTCGTAAGTCGAGGTTCCACTGTCACGACAATGGTGGTTTGCTAATATGTGCACCGGTCCAAGGTGTACCTTGCCTCTAGCCTTGAGTCAGCTGGGATAGGTTCCAGCATACCCCTGTCACCCTAATGAGGGAAGGTGGCATACAAAATGAATGAAGGAATAGGCCACATTCAACCACAAAACAGCATGATTGCAAAATTCATAGATGTTTGCAAAACTGTGACGGAGCGAAGTCGCAAAATTCGAACCACGATGTGGCATGGGATGACTATGCCAATATTTACAATATCAAGCAAAGTACTTTGATCCCTTTTGTAACACTTTACAATAACGTACACAAAATAACAGTAGTTGATAAAGAATCTAACCCTAACCACTACTCGTTAGTTGTTCATTAGTCCTTCATTAGTTCCTCAGTACCTACTCTAAATTTATGTGCCTTACTTATTAGTTTCTCATTAGTCCTTTAGTAGTTTCTCAGTAATTACTGTATTTCTGTGTACCTTATTATTAAGACCATCACTTTTATTAGATTATTATTATTATTTTTATTTATAAATTGCAATTTATGTCAGAGTTTCACTGCAATATTTACTTATCTTTTTAACACCTTTTATTCTTATTTATCAGTGTAGAAGCTATTGATTTTTTGCTACACACTTTCAATTATTTTCTCCAACCACTAGTATACGACTATGTATGACTGCCAGTGTACCTAATGACATGTCGGGTAATTGTTAATACATTAATTAGTGGCCTGCCTCCTCCTGCCATGGGATTACGTGGCAGATTTAATTGCACAGCTGGATGAAAAAGGTAAGGGATAAAAGGGATAAAAGTGTGCTGCCACTTCCTCATTTTCCTCACTGGGAGTCCCATTAAAGGAGTTGAGTGGCCGAGAACGGCGCGATAACGAGGCCCGATACCGTCAGTCATTGCCACCTCCCCCGATGAGGCCCTCAGGCAGTGCTAACAAAAGGCTGCATTACTCACTGGAGCAGGAACGTCTCGCATCTACAAAGCTCAAGGAAAAAGGATACAATAACGCGACTGAGTCGTTATCTGCCAAAAGTGCCTTTTGGACTTCCCGTTTTTGACAATAAAAAGATTAGATTTTCCACTGCTTTTTTATATTCATTGCATTAAAAAGAACTTGTGCTATTAGAAATGCACTTTGGTCACGCGCCTGCACTTTTTATAAATAAATTGCAAGCGGACTGCAAAATATGTCCACCCTGTCATGGGACAGTATCAAAGTAGAATATGTGTATTTTTATTGCGAGGTGATTACAATATATTGTGATGCTTGATATAGGCATAAAAATGTGGTATCGGTCAATAATGGTACTGTTTTTTTCCCTATAATGAAAACCGGGCGATTTCCGTGAAAACTCACAAGATTAGCAAATGCCTTTCAGTGCCGATCCCAAAAGCTGATCACCGGTGGCTAACACTATTGCGGCACACAATGATCATTTGGTGCTGCGTAACATCTTGACCTAACTAACATCTTTGGCAGCGTCGTCTTCCCACTTTCCCCTCCCACAAAACAAGTTCCACACGGCAGACATCTTACGCCGACGGCCCGTTAAACAAGAAAACTGACGGACTATGGTGAGTTTCCGTGGTTTGCCGTGTGATCACCATGTCATCCTCTGGAAGTGTCAACAAGCAGTGATATTTTGTCCTCTTGGAATATGGAATATACTGTAAAATAACTGGAAATTGAGACTTGAACAATACCAGCAAAAAAGCCAATATCGGACATTCCTGTAATATATAAATATAGTATTGTATAGTACTATAGTATAGTAATATAGTAGTTGAGGTTGGAACATCCGCTTCTTGTCCAGTAAGTACTTACACTTATTATAGCATATTATGTTCATAGTGGGCCGCACGGTGGTCGAGTGGTTAGCATGTTGGCCACACAGTCAGGAGATTTGGAAGACAAGGGTTCAAATCTCCTTTGGGACACTCCACGTGGAGTTTGCAGTCCCCCTCGACCACCATATATATACAGTAGATATATATACATGGTTGAGTGCCCTGGCTTCTCTGTGTGGAGTTTGCATGTTCCCCCAGTGAGTGTGTGGGTTTCCTCCGGGTACTCCGCTTTCCTCCCACATTCCAAAAACATGCATGTTAGGCTAATTGATGACTCTAAATTGTCCATAGGTATGAATGTGAGTGTGAATGGTTGTCTGTCTGCCCTGCGATTGACTGGCGACCAGTGCAGGGTGTACCCCGCCTCCTGCCCAAAGTCAACTGGGATAGGCTCCAGCATACCCGCGACCCTAATGAGGATAGAAAATGGATGTAAATATTTTCTTAATATAGTTAGTCACTGTCAAAGGGAGAGGATATCCTATGGCACACGTGTCAACTTCAGGCCTGGGGACCAAATCCGGCCTGCACTGCAATTTTATTCGGTCTGCGGAAGTGTTTAGAAAATAGCACTGACCTGAGCATCAAACAAAGTGCTTACAGCATTCTGCTTAGTTAAGCAACTCCTGCGTAATAAACAACTGCTCTAGCATTTTCCGTATAAGATGGGAAAAATATTGTATGCACCACAAAATTCCCAGGCATTCTTAATAAGGGTGCCAGATTCAGAACAAAAGTCAAAAAGTAATTAACTGTACACAACTACGAACGGCAGCACTTTAACTATTACAACCTGTCTGTACAAAAACACTTTCAAGAGGCATGTCGGGGATGCATCCCAACCAGATGCCCGAGCCACCTCATCTGGTTCCTGTCAATGCGGAAGAGTCACTCCTGGATGACTGTGCTTCTCTCCCTGTCTTTAAAAGTCATTTTGGCCGCTTGTCCTTTCATCACTACCCAAAGCGCATGACTGAATGTGAGGCTAGGAACGTAGATCAACTGGTAAATCCGGCTTAGCTCTCTCTTCACCACGACGGGCCGATGCAGAGTCTGCATCACTGCAGATGCCGCACCAATCCGCCAGCCCATTTCCTGTTCCATCGCTACACTGTACTTAAACACCCCTGTAGTCACCTTTGAACCCATATTATTCATTGTTTACACCCCGTTGCGATTCTTATGGTGCAGGGGCTTGAGATGGCCGGAAACTAAACAAGTCAACCTCAAATATATTTCTTTTAAACTTAAGAAGCAAAAAAAAAAACCAAATTACCACTTCCACACTGGATGGGAGGAGACCTGTTTTTCACTCTATTATGTCTGACATGCCATTGCTGATTTTATGCAGGCAATGCAAACTTGTGCCATGGAGGGTCAAGACACTGCAGGTTTGTTTCACCAAGCAGTTTCTCCAGCAGGTGCTTAATTGATGAGCTCCTTTCCTCAAATTGAAGGAAACGTTGATCATTAAAATCACCCACTGTAGTGATGGGCTGGAAAGAAAACCTGCAGGGTCTCGACCCTCCATGGCATGAGTTTGACACCCCTGGGGTAAGGTATCGTAAGGTAATGTCTCAATGTTTTGTGTCATTACTGCGGCCTAGTAACCAGAATACAACATATCACTTGTATTTCAATATGTTTTGACTAATATTAGTCCATAGTCTACCACTATACAGCGACCAATTCTTATTTCTTAGCGAGGGACGACTGCCTGCTAGATGTTAGGATGTTTGTGGAAGCTAAGGTCAGAGAGGTAGAAAAGCAAACAGCTTTGAAGAGTCAAACTTGAAGAGGTCTATCTTCAAAGTTATAATCCTCTGACAAAGTAAGGCAGTAACCATGAGCTCGCTCACATTTCTATTCCATGCCTGCAGGACGGCTCGAGAGCGTCTTGCACCACTCTTACATCAACTGAGCGTGCGAAGCAGTAAAACACGTTGCAATTACTCAAAAGGAGGTTTTATCTTGTCCTCGTTTTTAGAGACCACACTACTCATCCAGATCTTTTTATATAACAGCACATCTCTATGTTGCGTATGCGATAGCACTACTTTGATGTTTGCTGCAGAAAGGATTCGACTGTGTTAGTTGGAGTCCAATCATCATCAATTATATATCAGAGCAGAAGCCACAATCACCCCCTAAAAACCGGCCTCTTCTGCAGGAGGCACAACCCGAATGACGCTACACGTGCAATTTGACATCTGCGCACATGCGAGCCGCTGTGTTGTGAAATGTTGCCTAAATTTAATTAGCTGTGGTCGTCGTCCTCTCCATGGCAACGACTGCCTTACGGTTGTCAGGAGGGCGCTGGTGGGAGCAGATGGACGAGACTGATGATAGCTGCAAAGGGAACACTGCAACAAAAAACAAAACGGGATCTGAGCTTAAATGGAGGATTAACTCCAGCTGATGCCACCTTCACTTCTAGTTACCAAGGGAACGCAGAGACGATGCCACAGAACATCTTTAGGTAGCATCAGGGGGGCAGAACACCACTGCTCTCCATCCAGCAGTAAGCCTGATAAAAATAGTCATTAAGGTATATGTTCTCTGCATGAGTGAGTGTTAGTCCTCCCGTGGTCGGTGAATGCCTCACTGGCTCCACGTTGAAGTGAAAGACCCCCTGTAAACATGGACTCTGATCCACCTGCTCTGTCACAACATGCATCTTTCTAATAGGCCCATCCATCTGAGTAAGCTGTCTTAATAAACTCCATTTTTATTCAGGTTATGGGACTACAAAGCAGTATGACGGCAGTGAAGGGAAAAAATAACACCACAAAAACAAAGTCTTTACCAAATACAAAATTTTAATATTACATGAAAAATGTGACAGTTGTATGAGAATATTCAGAATACAGTTGGAATTTTAAGAAAAAAGGCATAAGAAAAAGAAAAGATATTATTATTGTAATAATACTGCAATTAAAAAAAGTCTTAGTAGAAAAAGCGCTGTTTTAGGGAGAAAAAAAAACTAATTTTATGAGAATAAAGAGAATTTTACAAGAATGAAGTCACACTGTGAGTAAAAACTAATACTTTTAGGGGCAACAATTTTACGTAATAAGTTTTTATTTTGAATTTCATGAGAATAAATTGTAATTCATTCATTCATTGATGAATGAAGGAATACATTTTAATACTATGTAAAAAAAAAAAAGGCACAGTATTTTGAAAAAAAAAGTATATAATTTTGCAAGATCAGAGTTGTAATTTTGCAACTACAAACTACTACAAAAACAGCACAGTATTTTGAAAAAAAGTCATAATATTATTGCAAGCATAAATTTTTAATAATGCAACTAAAAACTATTCCTACAATGAAGAGGAAAACGTATTTCAAGGAAAAAATATCTACGTTACAGGAAACAGCACAGTATTTTGGGGAAAAAAACTCTGCATATTTTTTGCAAGAATTAAGTTTCAATATTGCGAGAAAAAAATGATTTAAAGAAAAAAAGTCACAATATTACGAGAAATGTTTTAAAAAATGAAAATACAGAAGTTAATTATGGAAAAAAAACGCACACTAGTAATATTTTTTGCGAGACTGACAAAGAATGAAGACAATTAAGAGAAATGGTGAGTAAAACTCTAAATAGTGTAAAAAAATACTATTAAAATACAATTACTGTTACAATTTATGAAAAAAGTTGTAATACTACGGAAAAATGGCACAGTATTTTGAGTACTTTGTTGATGCAATATTGCAAGCAAAAACTCACGCTAGAAATACTGAAAAAAATAAAGTTATAATACTACAAAAATATGACAAATAAAAAGTTGTAATATTAAAGGGAAAACATTTAGATTGTACAAGAATAAAATTGAAAATCTATTGGAATAAAAGTATTGCGAGAATTCAGTTATCATTTTATTTAAAAAGTCATTACGAAAATTCAAAATATTACAAGAAAAACTAATAATTTTGAGAATAACTGTTCAGGGATAAAAGTAATATTGGAGGTAAAAAGTCATACTTTTATGGGAAAAAAAAGTCTTCACATTAAGAGAATAAAGCTGTAATACTAGAAAAAAATATGATGAGTAAAAAATAAAGTAAGTAAAGTTGTAATTTTATGAAGAAAGTCACAGTATTTACAGAAAAACATGTTAATATTACAATAAAACTTTTACAGGTAAAGCGGTATTATGAATACAAACTCATAATACTATGTGGAAAAAATCTTATTTTATACAAACCAAGTTAAAAAAATTAAGTTTGAGTAAAAAAGTTAGAATATGAATAAATTAATATAAATAAATCTGAATAAATATGACTAAAAACTTTAATAATTCTTAAAACTAAAGACTAGTTTTAAGATTTATTTTCTTATATATAAGAAAAGCTTGGTGGATGGATGGATGGAATGTGTTAACAAAATAGGAAGTTCATTTGCCTTGGATAGTAATTGGCCTATTTATTGATTTATTTAGGTCGTAATAGTACCACAATAACGTACAATATTGGGAGGAAATCCTCATTTCTTAAAGAATACAGTTGTGATACTATGAGACTTTGAGGTGCAATATTGCTTTTAAAAGTTGTAATATGACAAGACTAGGCTAGAGCTGTCCTATCTAGTCTGACTGGTGCGTCTCTTGATGAGAGGCGAACTGTTTTCTGTGTCAACCTGAACGGTCCGGCTGCGATCGATTGCACGCCCTGAGAACACCATGACCGGGATGAATGAGAATATTCACAGGCATGACAAGAAAAACCTCATCAGTTTATGAGAAGAGTCATATCTTTCATGTTTGTCTACAAACGCAGCATGAGAAGCTCCAACGCAAATCAAGTCTGACTGTGAATTTGGAAGAAAAGGCAAAATGAGCAATTCCCTCAGTAAAGTCCCTCGCAGCACATCGTAGTCAACCCTGGATCTTTGAACGTATTTTGAAGGCAACACAGTTTCACATCTGTCGACAGACGCTGACTCCATTCCGTGCATAAAGTTGCATTGTGTTGTTGCTGTGTGACTGCCTGGCTTTCACGCCATTGTGAGTGTTCTGCTAATGTAGTCGTAGCCATTTGAGTTCCAAAGATTCCTTTCCATTCTGTGGTTGTTTGATGCCAAAGAGGAAGGAGGGAGACAACAGGACGAGAATCTCATCTCAATGAGCATGTGGTTGGTATGGCAACGTTGCCTCCAAGGAACATGGATGTTGTGGAGCTCAAGCTTTGGGCAGACCCATCCAAAACAACAAGACCGACAGCGAGGTTGCTGTGGGGGTGTTTGTGGGTGAGTAGGGGGGGTTGGTAGTTAAACAACGGTGAGGTAAAAAAGACAAAAACATTGTAAGTGACAGGACAGGACAGTAAACATGCACGTTATGCCAACTACATCTTTTACATAACACATTGTTGCACTATAGTTAATACTCAGAATCAGTAATATTATACGTTTTTAGGGCTGTCAGAGTTAACGTTAACGGACATTTCCTTGTTTTTTACCCTTGGTCGACACCGAAGTTTGAGGAGTTGTGGAGCCACGAGCAGGAACACATAGCAGAGTGTTTTGAAGGCTAAGTTTAACTTCAAAGCCCTGGCAGATGGCTCTCGCAATAAGACCAAAGTTATTTGTATTTACTGTTCAGTTGAACAACGCCAGAGAGAAGCAAAAAGGTTCTGAAGCACTTAAGTCATTTGTAAATACGTGTGACCCAACTAACAAGGGTTGGTTGGACACTTAGGTCCTTCAATTTGTGCAGCAAGCTGCTGGAGATCCTCTACCAGTCTGTGGTTGCCCTGCCCTGTCATTTGTTGAGGGAGGAGCACCAGCAAAAAGGACATAAAGCGGATAAACAAACTGGTCCGGAAAGTTATCGCCACTCATTTGCAGGCGTTTGTTACAGTGAGAGACAGGAGGACACTGGACAAACTGCTCTCCATCATGGACAACCCCTCCCACTCCAGCAGACAATGGAGGGGCAGTGGAGCTCAGACTCCTCCAGTTTTGTTCTCACAGCGAACGCTGCAGGACTTCTTTCATTCCACACGCCATCCAGCTCTACAATATCTCACCTGTCTGTAAAAGATAACTAAAGAGAACATTGTTGCACTGTACCGTCTGTCCTCCCTTGTATAAAATGTACATTTACCTTATTTTGACACACTAGTTGTAAATATTCAAATATTGTTTCTGATATTCTCTACTGCTTATATTCTTTCTATTTTATTATAAGGGTGTACCCCGCCTCTCATCCAAAGTCAGCTGGGATAAACACCCAGTACGGATACAGAGCTAATAGTAGGGATGAGGAGATCATGCAGGGGAGCCCTGCCTTACAGCATGCCTGGAGATATGATGTGCTCATTTACTCTATTGACATTCTGTAGGAATTCTATTTTTATAGAATTGCCTTCTTTATTTTACAATGAAAGATTAACGTCTGCATCAACAAATGTAACCGCAATGAACTGTATTGTTTGTACACTTTTGTTTCCATCCATCCAGGTTCCTCCGCTTATCCGGGTCCGGGTCGCGGGGGCAGCAGCTTCAGTAGGGAAGTCCAGACTTCCCGGTCCCCAGCGACCTCTTCCAGCTCCATCGGGAGGACACCAAGGCGTTCCCAGGCCAGCTGTGAGACATAGTCCCTCCAGCGTGTCCTAGGTCTTCCTGGGGCCCTTCTCTTGACTGGGCATGCCCGAAACACCTCACCAGGGAGGCATCCTGACTAGATGCCCGAGCCACCTCAACTGGCTCCTCTTGATGTGAAGGAGCAGCGGCTCTACTCTGAGCTCCGCCCGAATGGCCGAGCTCCTCACCCTATCTCTTAGGGTGAGTCCAGCCACCCTAGGTAGGAAACTCATTTCCGCCGCTTGTATCCGCGATCTCATTCTTTCGGTCATGACCCATAACTCATGACCATAGGTGAGGGTGGTAACGTAGATCGATCGGTAAACAGAGAGCTTTGCCTTCCGGCTCAGCTCCCTCTTCACCACGACGGTCCGGTACAGCGACCGCATTACTGCAGATGCTGCACCAATCCATCGGTTGATCTCACGCTCCAACCTTCCCTCACTCGTGAACAAGAGCCCGAGACACTTGAACTCGTCCACCTGAGGCAAGACCTCACTCCCAATCCGGAGGGTTTTTGTTTTTGAAATACAACTTTTTTCAGTTCTTTTGATTAGAGAGCCAAAATCACAACAGCAGTCATCTCAGGGCACTTTATACCTGAAGGTTACAAGAGCCAACTGAAATCCACATGCAAGCACTTGGCGACAGAGGCATTAAAAAACTCCCTCTGTGGAAGAAATTTTTGGATTTTCTTTATGTTTCCTAAATGGGAAAATGCAGTTCTTCACACTTTGTATTTGGGAACTAAAGGAAAGGTCCAAGGTTTTTGACTGTATTGTGGGGGGTGAGTACATGATCATCTAGGGCAGTAATATCATTTGTAATCTTGTCTCTGAGGTGCTGCGAAGCAATGACTATAATTTCAGTTTTATCTGAGTTTAATAGTAAAACGTTTGAAGTCATCCCGCTCTTTATGTCGTTACGGCACGCTGGAGTTTGGACAGCTGGCTAGTTTAGTTAGGTGTCATTGATAAGTGCAGTTGTGCGTCATTTGCATAGCATAGGCATTGGCTACTCTAAATTGTCCGTAGGTATGAATGCGAGTGTGAATGATTGTTTGTCTGCATGTGCCCTGTGATTGACAAGCAACAAGTCCAGGGTGTACCCCGCCTCTCGCCCAAAGTCATCTGGGGTTGGCTCCAGCATACCCCCACGACCTGTTGCTTCTGTTATTGCCAGCACTGTTGATCTATTTGACCTAAATCCATACTTATTCTTTACAAGTATGTTGTGTTTTTCCAAGAATTAATACTTTTTTTGAAAATTGTCTTAGTTTAGTTTAGCTTTAGTTTAGTAGCATAGTTTCTGCTTCTGGTCTTTAGTAATTCATTTTTTAAGGTATTTTACATATATCAAAGTGGCCCACCGCATCAGTTGATTTTTTCAAATGTGGATCTGAGTTTATATACCCCTGATTTCAACCGTATTGCAATGTAAATCCGCTGCCAGGGAGGATGTCTTCATTCTAATTTGGCGCATCACCTGCCACTCTGGAGCTGGAGTAAACAAGCGCGCGGCGGTACTTCCTAAAGGTTTTATCAGCGCTGGTCGTTTTGTCTGCGAGGCAGATCAGTAACGTCTTTGATTGTCAGAAATGGCCTCTGACTACAAGGCTTAAAAACGATAAAAGGAATGAGATGTTGTCCTCAAAGGAGAAGAAGAAGCGGAGCGGTGCTGCAATCAGTGAAGTCTTATGTGTCCTCTTCACACAAAGTGTTTGGAATTTATCACCTGGATGTTCACAAGTGCGGCTCATCAATGCTGCCATTTCTTTTTATACTCCCAACAGTGGTGCTTTTCCCACAATGCAATGCAGTCAACAAGATTTACAGGTGTCTTTGATGCCCCAGAACAAGTGCTATAAATTACAGCCTCTATTATTTAGCTTGTGAGTCAAAATATCAATACAAGTCCTCATTATTAGATTGAGCGCGAGCATTTGATGGCGATACATTATTGACCGCCCCCTATTATTTAATACTGATTTGTCCAAGGCAGCAATAAAAGGCCCGACCCTCTGCGAAGGCGCTTTCTTGGCACGTCTAATTGAATCGTGCCTCTTCACGGGAAACTGGTGCGAAAGTCAAGGCCGCTGTGACGCCTGGCGTCTGTCTGCGTCGGCTGACACGCACCGCAGTGCCTATAAATTATTCACGTCACAGTCACAGCTGAAAGACAGATCGAGTCGAGTCGGAGATGATTCAGCCTCACAAATCTGGCTGCTCTGGAAAAGACACCGCACCAGCGCTAACTCTTTATGATTTATTACAATGAGAAGTCAACTTCAGCTGTTGATGGAGTGAATAGTTATTTCTTTCATGGTGTCAAAAGGGATTTTTTTGGACATATTAACATTTTATAATGACGCATAAATTCATATACGACTCAAGATTACTTCATGCCAATCTCCCAACCATCAGGAGAAGGGCAAAGGAGATTTATTTTAACTGCAACTACTGCTAGAATACCCTGGATAACAAAATGCAGTTCAAAAACTTCCCCACAAAACAAAAATGCGAGCTGCTGCAAAAGGGCAAGTGCTACCTGGAAATTGATTTTTGGATCTGCCAAATTCAAGCATGCCCCCGACCTACTTCCACCCTGGTAGGAGGTGGGATCTCACAACTTTGAAGCCGAAGGTAGTAAGACAGGAGACCCAGTCTATGCTCACATTGCAGGTCAATTCCGATTTTTTTCCACATATGCAACCTGCTGTAGCTGATTTTTTCATGTCAGTGTGAACGGTTCCAATTTTTTCCAATGTGACTCGGGTCTCATTGTTACGTGGATATAAATGGGGTATGTATGAGATGCGACTGCAGTATGAACGCTGTGGTGGCATATATCCCACATATACGTCATGGAAAGGCATTTATTGCCGTGCTTACTGAGACTTTAAAGGTAGGCAGTCATTATTATCGTGTCAGACTTGGATAAATGTACACACCGATGTAGGCAAAAGTTCTTCTCATCCGAAAATGGCAGAGAAAATTGCAGACAAAAATTGCAGAGCTGTCAAAGCAGCTGTGTTTCGCCACTCCACCCGCAACACACCTTATAGATATACTGAGAAAGAAGTTCTGAACACTCATGTAGTCTCAGATATCCAAGCCATTCTGCGCAGAACCCAAAATGCCCACCGTGCCATCCCTCCCACAAACAATGATGGATAAGAGTTCTTGCTGCGACTCTGATCTCAATGCACAGCAGTGCCGGATAAGCTTCACCTGGTGTCCCCGTCACTGTAGAGTAAAGGGTGAATAAATTACCGACCACCAAGCGCAATAAGGAGTCACAGACAACCAATCCACCAGTGGTTGAAATTGTATCTCATTGAAGGGGACTCGTGGCAGTCCTGTTACCCGTGACCATTTCTGACAAATCTGTGGCGAATGGAGGGTTAACCCTAACCCACCCAAGGGAAACTGGAAGAACAAACACACAGGGAACAGGGAAGTTTGAAGCCGCCATCACCTGGACCTTAAATATTAGCCAAGATAAACTGGGCGGTGGTAAAGCAGCAGACCATGTCATGTATGACTGCCCTTGTAGAGGGCCCCAATTTCTGCATTGACGGAATCACAGAATTGGTCAATAATCGTCTGCAAACGCGGAATCTCGCAGAAGTTGACGTAAAGACGTTGTGCATGTTCTGAGTGAAACAAGAATGGAGGGCATGTTTATTCTTGCACCCAGCTCCTCTTAACCATCATCAGACAGTCTCAACACACACGAGTGATGCGTTGGTCGTAAACGAATCACCTTTTAGAGCCGGCTCTTTTAGATGAACGACAGGAACCGGCTAATGTCGTTGGGAGCAAATTGGGAGATTTTATTGTTAATATTATATCAGGCTCATTTTGTATCACAGCAGTCATTTAAACTAAAAAGGAGGGAATTATGAGTCAATATGAGTTGACTGTACGCTGAGTGATGGTAGGGGATGACACTTAAGTGTTGTTCATTTTTGTTACCAAAACATGGAAATGAGAAAGTCAAAGCCAACATGGGGAACAGTTTAGACAGAAGAGGAAAGAAGAAGTGGACCGAAGATAAAGGTATTGCGGTTAAGCATCACAATGCACCGCATCATCATCTACCTGCAGTTTCAGTGGCAGATTACTTTCAATGTCCTGTTCCACTGACAGACTGAGAAGATCAATCCTCCCCCACGCCATGCGGCTTTTCAACACAACAGAGGGGGAGCAATAAAAACACGCCTGAACCGGACTTTATTCTTACCTCATTAATAATTATTGCACTACAAATTTGAAGTGTTCCCTGTTTATTTATTCTTACCTTATTTTATTATCTCTCCTGTCTTGCCTTGGTTGTTGCATGTTTAATTTCACAATGCTGAAAATATGATTTTCTCTGAGATGAATAAAGTATCTATCTATTTTTATGTACACCACATTATGGAATAACTGCTGTTCATCTGTTGGCGGTGACCTTCACAACAATTTCTATCCTTTCCTTCCCGACACGCCGGCAGTAGATAATGGAAGTGTCCGTGCTCCTCCAACTGTAACCAACATGATGAGCACATTTTGCTGCCGTCAAATCCCATTTCCCAAGATGCAACAGCACCAGCGAGCGCTCCCATTTCTGCAGGAAACTACGCTGAGAATGAAGGGAGTTAAATATTCTGAATTTGGTGGAGAAGAAGCATCTTTCAGCAGTGTGAGCAGGAATATTCGGTTCTTCTTGACAATGAACCAATGAAAGTGTCTGAATTATTACAATGCAAACCCAATGAGACCAAAAAAGTCATATCTAATTTGCATAATAGCAAAAGTACAGTCTGACCTTGCGCCTCTCTGCCAGTTCCTCATTTTCTCTGACCAAAAAAAGTCTTAAATGCCGAAAAGGGCCACGGGGGGGAAAACGGACTTAATGAATTGGATTGAAGGAGGCAGAAAAGCACAATCCAGTCTTGTACTGTAGCGGTAATTAAAGTAATGAACCAGAGAGCAGCAGAAGAGGCAGAAAGTGCTTGTGCTGAAAGCGAAGCATTAGGTACACCTGCACTAGCTAATAAGATCCGATACTAAAGCTGTTCGCATTTACAATAATGGTCACTTTGAATTGCCACTGATGTACTCATCTAACAATAATTATGTTTATTGTTGTGGTTGCAGTTTGATGTACTGATTGATGTATTGCACGGCAACAGACTAAGAGCTGTTTCTTACCTTCAATTTTATGGTAACTACCTACTGTTCTTTTAACATTTTATCATTTAATTAAACCCATTTACTTTTCTTTTCCCGCGAGCCTAGTGAGGATAAGCCGTAAAGAAAAAGAATGAATGAATACTTGTCTTTCCATAATCCATAATGTTTTGATGAGAGGCATTTGTTTGATTTTTAGAATATGTGTGTGTAACATAACAAGTATAATG
This sequence comes from Oostethus manadensis, assembly GCA_024372805.1. Lineage (NCBI taxonomy): Eukaryota > Metazoa > Chordata > Actinopteri > Syngnathiformes > Syngnathidae > Oostethus > Oostethus manadensis. The sequence goes on along the minus strand of QODF01000026.1, from coordinate 3,324,271 downwards.
TATGAGTATAATAATAAATATATAATAGTCATATTTATAATAATAATAACAATCACAATAAGATAATTTGTTATATTGTTATAATGTTACAAAACTAAATTCATACTGTAAAGCACTGTAATAATTATTATTCTGGGATTAAAGTATTTCAGTGAGTGTTATCTGGTTAACAAAAAAATAATAAATATATTTTAATAAAAATCGGCACGTGGCAGCAAATCCTGCATGTTTGCTGTGTCACCTAAGGTTCCCAACACCCCGAGTCCACAGGGGACGCACTTTGTCCCGTATTTCTGCGAGCATCAACACTAGTCGGTAAAACCTAAAAGGTTATCTTATCAAACTTATTGCTGTTTGACTTTTCTTGCATCTTTGTTTACATGCTTTGCCTGCCTGCCTACCGGTCACTGGCGACAGATGGCTGGTCCTGGGACTCCAAATGTGACTTTCTGTCACAGTGACATTTTGTTGCAGTTAGTTTGGAGCTTGTTTTTGTCCCACAGGGAAGCCACAAACGGATACCACATTCATGGGGTTTGTACAATTATGCTCTTTTGTTGTTATTATACTAATTATGTCTTGTTCTCAAATTGTGATTTGTGTGTGGTTGTTTAATGAACATAAACACATAGCAGCCTTAAGATGGTGATGCTATCACAGGGTCGCCTAGCTCGCCAGGTGATGTTAAGTAGCTCACAAAGGGTCAAATAATATTTGTTTCAACTCATAACTGTTCACTTCAGACTTAATACCTTTATATTATGACAAATGACCACAAAATAGCATAATCATCATTCAATCGTTAATTAATAATTAAATTAATCTGAGCACTAAGACACAGGGTGATCACAATACTGTTTCCACACATACTGCACATTTAGCAGAATACTAGTGTAAAGTTGAAAAAAAGTCTATTGAAAAACTTTAAATCTCAGCAATAATTATAAATCTGAAATGGAGGTTAAAAATTAATTACGACTGTTTCAATGCTTATTTTTTCTCATCCCAGTGGGGCACTATAGTAGGTTTCGTTTTAAAAATTACTTAAGATGTGTACAAATCTGCATTCCTGTCCTCTTGGCCGACAGGCTCAGATTCTGCGGCGTCCTCCATGACCACGACTACTGTGTTGTGATTGGTCAGGGGTAGGCCATAAGAACTACAAAATTGTGTGTTTTGACTTGCCAAATTTCCTATATAATCATTAGATCTTAGATTTGTAGTACATGTTATTTAAGATTAGTCAAGCATAGTCAGAAAAAAAGTACATAAAATATACTCGTATTGTTAAAGTTGTAAAAATTCATTATTTTTGCAGTCAAATTCCAATGTATAACCTTGCTTAGATTTTGCATTTTGCACCGCAGTTCTGCACCAGAACCATATAAATGTGCATTCAAATCCCGGTGCTTGTAGAAATCTAATCAGATACACAGTGATGATATCTTTTTTTCTTGTTGTCTGTACTCAGTTGACGGACATGCTTTCTCCAGTAATTACACACCTTCAGGTTTCTTTGTCAGTCGAGTCTTTATGTTGATGTTTATGGCAGGAAACAGGATGTCAACGTCTCCATTTGGAAGACACGCTCAAGTTCTTCTTGTTATCACTGTGGTGATGAAGGAACACTTTCAGTGAGGGGTAGATACTTGATTGTAAATACTTAGGATACACAGAAAAACTACAAAGAAGCTTTTGTAAATATATTTGGCTTGCACAAAAACGGACAAAATCCATAGAAAAACATAAGCTGCATTGTTTGCATTCGACGTGTTCCACTCAACATTGTATAGCTCTCAAGGTACAAGCAGGATATTTTCTTGGGGGGGACATCTTTAAGGTGTATTTCTAAAGCCTCAAAGATTTATGGAGCAGCGTCAGTGTAAATGCTCTAGTGCCATGATCTGCTTTCTGTTGGTCGACGTGGGTAAAAAAACTCCAACTCCCCAGTGATCGTCCCAACAATATGAAATAAAGTGCACCGCTCAGGCAGCCCATGTCTGATCACTAACTGAGCGTCCCAAAGCCGCTTTTAGCACAGAAGCAACGTTTCAAAGTACAATGTTTCAGCAGCCAAGCATCTTGCATCGTGAAACATTTCAGTAAAAAGTTTCAGTACCTGCAATACTGGCCCTGTATTTATATGGCACCATCTCGATACCAAAATAAGCAGTATTGTCCACCCATAACAATGCTGAGGAAAAAAGCTGAAAAAAATGTTGTGAGGAAAGTCAGGGAATTACAAAACAATTGTATTTGTGAGGAACAAAACTATAGAATTAGGATGAATAAATTCTGAAGTAAATAGAATGCATGATAAGACAGAGCTGGGATGATGCTGGAACTTGATTTTCATCACACGGCAACTTTTACACGCAAAATATTTTCATTTATTTTCATAAAACTCTGACATTTACCTTATCATCATGAATTCATTCTCAACGTATGTTAGTGTAAAATGACTTAATCTTGTTTGTCGTCTAGTCGCAACTTTCTACTCACAACTTTTTTGTGCAAATTGACTTTATTTTCATAATAGTGCATTTATTGATTCATCTTCCTAATATTATGTTTTCCTTGTAAAATTATAACCTTATTTGATTAATTTCACACCATTTTGTCGTGTTTAGCTATAATTATATTCAATACATTATAACATACGTTTTTTGTAAAAATGCAATAACATAAATTCTACAAAAATAGCACCCTTTGCACATAGTATACTACAAAAATATTAAAATATATGAAAAATGTGTTTATATTTTATTAATGTGGGATAGGCTCCAGCATACCCGCGACCCTAATGAGGATAAGCGGTATAGAAGATGGATGGATGGATAATGTAATTGCTTTTATACCACAAATACCACATCAATAAACATAACTCTTTACTCTCTTACCTTTATCCAAGTTCACTGTCACAATATTGGGACATTTTCAAGTCATAATGTCCAAGTTATCTTCTCACATAATGGATCCACAAACTTATTTCTTCAAAAAAAAACGAAAATATAGCTTTTTAAACTTATGTATGTGTTCTAAAAAATATTGAGATTTATTTTCTTGCATAGGCAAAATTAATGCAAGGCAGGTTTATAGAGTACAGTTCATCCATCCAATTTCTATGCCATGTATCCTCATTAGGGTCGCGGCGGTATGCTGGAGCCTACCCCAACTGACTTTGGGCGAGAGGCGGGGTACATCCTGAACTGCTCGCCTGCCAATCGCAGGGTACATATAGACAAACAACCATTCATGCTCACATTCATACCTATGGGCAATTTAGAGTTGCCAATAAACCTAACATGCATGTTTTTGGAATGTGGGAGGAAACCGAAGTACCCGGAGAAAACCCGCAGATTCGAACCCTCCTCTCCTGACTATGAGGCCAACATGCTAACCACTCTGCCACCGTGTGGCCGAATACAGTTCATACAAAATGTAATTCAGAGTGTTTCATAGAAAAGAAGCGTAAAATCACTTTATAAAATCGATTGATCCATCCATTTTCTATACCTCTTATACTCATCAGGGCCGCAGGTATGCCTGAGCCTATCCCAGCTGACTTTGGGCGGGAGGCGGGGTACACCCTGGACTGGTCGCCAGTCAATCGCAGGGCAGACAGACAACCACTCACACACACATTCATACCGATGGACAATTTAGGGTCGCCACTTAACCTAACATGCATGTTTTTGGAATGTCGCAGGAAACCGGAGTACTCGTAGAAAACCCAACACACACGGGGAGAACATGCAAACTCCACACAGAGATGCCCAAAGGAGATTCGAACCCTAATCTCCTGACTGTGAGGCCAACATGCTACCCACTCATCCACAGTGCGGCCATTTTATAAAATCATTCCATAAAAATGATTCTAAAATCACCCATCAATCCATCCATTTTCTTCAGCTTACCCGAAGCAGGGAAGCCCAGACTTCCCTCTCCCCGGCTACTTCGTTCAGCTCCTCCCGCCGGATCCTGACGCGTTCCCAGGCTAGTTGGGAGAGACATAGTCTCTCCAATGTGTCCTGGGTCTTCCTGAAAAAACTCCCCAGGGAGGCGTCTGAGAGGAATCCTAACCAGATTCTCAAGGGCCACTTCATCTGGCTCGTCTCAACGTGGAGGAGCAGTGGTTTTATGACTATAGCGAGTCCTTCCGGAATGACAGTGCTTCTCACCCTATCTTCAAGGGAGAGCCCAGCCACCCTGCAAAACAAAACTCATTTCGGTTGCGATCTTGTCCTTTTTGTCACAACCCAAAGTTCATGACCATACGTGAGGATAGGAACGTAGATCGATCGGTAAATTAAGAGCTTTGCCTTTCAGCTTTCTCTTCACCACAACGGACCGATGCAGAGTCTTGGAAAAGACTTCATCTCCGACCGCGAGATGGCACTCCACCCATTTAAGGGCGAGAACCATGGACTCGGACTTGGAGGTGCTGGTTGTCATCCCAGGCGCTTCACACTCAGCTACGAACTGATCCAGCTAGAGTTGAAGGTCATAGCTTGATGAAGCCACCAGGACCACATAATTTGCAAAAAGCAGAGGCCCAATCCTGCGGCCACCAAACCGGAACCCCTCAACGCCCTGGCTGCGCCTAGAAATTCTGTCCATAAAAGTAATGAACAGAATCGGTGACAAAGGGCAGCCCTGGTGGAGCTCAACCCTCACTGGAAACAGGTCCGACCTATTGCCGGTAATGCGACCCAAACTCTGCAACCGGTCATACAGGGAGCAAACCGCCAGAATTGGGTGGTCCGATACCCCATATTCCCGTCATATTTTCTCTTGGAGATTAAAAAAGTATCTATCGTTTTACAGTATCTACTCCCTATGGTATTCCCATTCTAAAATCATTATATGCATTTCCATAAATCATTCCATTCATTCATTCATTCATTCATTTTCTGTACTGCTTATCCTCATTAGGGTCACGGGGATGCTGGAGCCTACCCCAGCAGACATTGGGCAAGAGGCGGGGTGCACCCTGACACACATTTCAAAAACATGCATGTTAGGTTAAGTGGCGACTCTAAATTGTTCATCAGTATGAATGTGAGTGTGAATGTTTGTTTGTCTGTCCTGCGATTGACCAGCAACCAGTCCAGGGTGTACCCCGCCTCCCGCCCAAAGTCAGCTGGGATAGGCTCCAGCATACCCGCGACCCTAATGAGGATAAGCGGCATAGAAAATGGATGGATTGATAGTTTTCAAATGCAAAGTTGAATAGAAGTGTTTTTAGCCTGGATGTGAACATTGCAGAAGTTGGGGACTGTCTCGTAGACTGTTCCAGATTTTGGAAGCACAAAACTGAAACTCAGCCTCACCGCGTTTCGTCCGGACTCTGGGCACCCACAGGAGACAACTACCTGAGCTTCTCAAAGCCCGAGATAGTTCATGTGACTCTAACGTGTCAGAGATGTACTTTGGAATTGTACACAGGCAGAGCTTTTTAGAAGTCTATTCCTTGAGCGACAGGAAGCCAATGCAGAGACCTGAGTGGTGGACTAATATGGTCATATTTCCTGGTTCTAGTCAGGACTCGAGTAGCAGCATCGTGGGTGTATTGCAACTGTTTTGCAGCTTGTTTAGAGAGCCCAGTGAGACAGCCGTGAAAGTAGTGTAGCCTACTGGATACAAAGGCATGGATTAGTCTCTCTAAATCTGTCTTCGACACTATTCCCTTGATTGTGGGAATGTTTTTTAGGTGGTAAAAAGCTGCTGATGTTACTGATTTAATGTGGCTGTTAAGGTTCAGGTCTGAGTCCATTATTACTCCCAAGATTTCTAACCCGATCATGAGGTTTTAGAGACGGAGTCTCAAGGTGACTTTCGCTCTGTTTCTGTGGGCCACAGAAAATCAGTTTAGTTGGAGAAAATTGTTTTGCATCTACATGCTGATCTGTTTGATGCAGTGACAAAGTAAATTTGCAGGACCGTGTTCACCTGCCATCAGTGACAGATACAAAAAATGTCAATGTATTTACTACAATTCTTAATTTTTTAATAGAACACATTATTTTGTTAATGAAATGTATTATTTTTTTGCTTGTAAAATTGTGATCTTTCAGTACTGAACTTTGATTTGATTGGCATGATTTAACTTGGCCGCACGGTGGCTGAGTGGTTAGCACATTGGCCACACAGTCAGGAGATCTGGAAGACCAGGATTCGAATCTCCGTTGGGCATCTCTGTGTGGAGTTTGCATGTTCTCCCCGTGCGTGTGTGGGTTTTCTCCGGGTACTCCGGTTTCCTCCCACAATCCAAAAACATGCATGTTAGCTTAATTGGGGACTCTAAAAAGTCCATTAGAGTATGAATGTGAGTGTGGATGTTTGTTTGTCTATATGTGCCCTGCGATTGACTGGCGACCAGTCCAGGGTGTACCCCGCCTCTCGCCCAAAGCCAGCTGGGATAGGCTCCAGCATCCCCCGTGACCCTAATGAGGATAAGCAGTACAGAAAATGAATGATTTAACTTCTGTTTTACAATATGATTTATTTTTGTGAAAGTACTCTTTTTTTACATTCATCCGTTTTCTATGCCGCTTATCCTTAGGGTCAGTATTAGTAATATAATATATTTCTGATTTTATCACCTAACTCAAAATAGTGGGAATTTTTTATCTCATCAAATGACAACTTTTCTTCATTGCCTTCTATTCATTTTTTTTTTGCACAGGAATGACTTATGGATATTACATCCTTTATTGTATGCATAATTTGAATGTTATGACTACATTCACGACAATAAAGGCTATACAGAGGTGGTCCGTTCCTGAGACGTGCCTAACAGTGTAAGTAATAAGTCGGCAGCGCCTTACAGAAACAGTGGCTGCTTTAAGTGTTTCTGCTGTCACGGAGGACAGATGTGATTGAGTGACATAACCCTACCCAGGCCTCAGTCTCACACCACCGACCTTGCAAATGACCCCTCCCGCGTCCCTTGAGTTCATCACTATAAATATGGCCTTTTTTACTTTTCTTTTCTTTCATTGTGTTGTCGGTTGTTTTAAGCAATTGCAAGCAGATTCATGAATTTACTTGCTAATAAATTACAAACACACATGCCTCATCCACGCAAAGCTGCCTCGCTAAATTAAACTCACGTTTGCCTTGCACAGCTGTCAAAATGTGACATACCATTTACATAAATTGCCATTCGTTTTGTAGCATGTTGTTTACTGAGAGCGGATTATACTCACTTAATTGGAATGGTGACATGGTAGGTGAACCAGCAATGTGAATTTAAATGTTATTTGAAATGAATCCATGAGCTAATTTGATTTCATTACACACCGTGAGCCCTTTTCAACATAACATTGTGCTTTTTTTTTAGACTGAGGCTAACAATAGATACCACTATGGCCAATTTAAAATGTTGATAATTACACCAATTAGGCTGCTTAATGGTGTGCTGCGGCAAGGTGATAGTAATCATTCAATAAGCACCCTTATTTTTACTGCCCGTGTTGGAGCAAACTAAAAGAAAAAGAATATATAGTTCAATAAATTATGAAATAAATACTTAAATCCGGCGTTAAAATTGTTCTTTACACTGAAAAAAATTTGAAAAACTTTATTTTATAAAACAACATCATTTCTGTGAGCTGAAGTCAGCTGGGATAGGCTCCAGCATACCCACGACCCCAATGAGGAGAAGCGGTATAAAAAAATGGATGGATGGATGGATGAATTTTTTCACTCCTAATTATTAAGGCAGAAATATTTGACACGTCTTTTATTGGACTTGTAATCCTCTAAGCAAGAATATAACACACTGCTGTCTAACCAAGCTGCAAAATGATTATCACCCCATAATAATATTCTCCCTGTAATCATCATTCTCGGGGTGTTCTCATAATTGGCACAATTACACGACGTGAACTTCCCAGCAAATAGACTAGACTATGACTTCCTATTTCAGAAATATGTAATTGGTCCCTCTGTGCCAGCATGCCAAGCCCCACCGGTATGTGTTGTCACCATGGTAACAGAAAGGGTCGCTTTGAAACTCCAATTTTGCTTGAGTAAACACGCATCACGTCTCCATCCGTCTGTACCAGACGCTGTCTGACCTTCGGACATCGCGTTGCTTTCTAAGTCTGTGAATTCATAAAGAGCATCGGTGCTTTGACTGACTCTTTGGAGGACAACAGAGCAGAGGGACACTGTGGGAAAATGACTTTAAAAAAAATCCATTTTGACAGCACTGCTAGTACAAATCATGCCACTATGCAATCAAACAGAATACAAGTTACAATCAGAGCCACTATTCCAGTAACCATCATGCTTCCTACAGTCACCAGGTGTGTAGTCTACTAAAGCAAATATCGGCCGGGTTCTAAAATTTGTGTGGGGTCAAAAAAAAATGGCATTAGCTGTGGCTGTAGGCAACCTGATGTAGCTGCATTTGAAGCATCATGAATGGTCAGCATCTACCAGCTTTATCTACCTCTGCATGCACTTTAAATATCTTCTAGCACCTCAGCAGTTTGTGTGAAACACGTGTTACATTTGCCTTACTGTTGTTTAAAATGTACTACAATAACGTTTTTGTCTTCTTTGTTCTTCCCCACTCCGATTGAAACACTTTAAGGTTCTTGATTCATTCATTCATTTTCTATACAGCTTATCCTCATTAGGGTCATGGGGATGCTGGAGCCTATCCCAGCTGACTTTGGGCGGGAGGCGGGGTACACCCTGGACTGGTCGGCAGTCAATCACAGGGCACAAATAGACAAACAAACATTCACACTCACATTCATACTTTAACGGACAATATAGAGTTACCAATTAAGCTAACATGCATGTTTTTGGAATGTGGGAGGAAACCAAAGTACCCGGAGAAAATCAACGCATGCACGGGGAGAACATACAAACTCCACACAGAGATGCCCAACGGAGATTCGAACCCAGAACCTCCTGACTGTGAGGCCAACATGCTACCCATTCATTCACCGAGCGCCCCAGGTGGCGGTAACCAATTATGTCAATAATTACGTTAAATATATTTTGCGTAATTACCATATGCGGATCATCTCAAGCCACACCTCTCCAGAAGGAAGCACAGTGTAGCGTCCCCACACAACTTTATTCTGACCTGAACATGGCAGCAGTGCACGTCGCTAGTCCTCCTCGAAACGACACTCGTTATCTCTTGACCACCACGAGATGCACTCACATACTGACGTTACGAAAAATCACAATAATGTCTTTATAATGCGTGTATGTTTGGTCCAAATAAACGGGAATACAATAACATTTAAGTATGCTTGGACATACCCGAAAATTACATTTGCATGTGAATTCAACTGAAATTACGTGGCGTCTTTGAACGCAACCCTTCTTGGCTGTTTAATGTGTGATTCAAATGTGAGTGTTAGGCAAACACATTTTCAGACATGTGATGCTATATTTTTGTTAAATCTAAACTTCCTTTGGAGCTGTTAATCCATGCAAATATATATGTAATCACATCTTGTCATACATATTTTTGTTCATGAAATTTTATGCAGAGTTGCAAATGGCAATTCATCATGATTAATTAATTGAAAAACTGTGATTAACTTGCTTAAAATGTTAATCCGTTGACAGCCCTAATTCAAAAAGTACATGTAGTTGTTAAAATTTTTCCTAACAGCTCAGCATAGTTCCATTTACCAAAACATGACAAATATTTATTAGTGTACTGTCATTTGGAACTTGATTCCTTTTCCTCACAACTGAAATTCTCCTTTTCAGGATTTGTTACATCACCGTGCATGGGGTGTAGACTAATGAAAACATCCTCCATCTCAGCACTCCCACGAGCATTCGGGCCTTAAGGCGGCAACAGTGTGAAAATCAACAATCGGTCTTCTTTTGATTCTCCTCACAGCTCCATCATTGCCATCTCTGACGTTGCTCCCTTTCCCCGGTACAATTTCCTAATTGAGATTCATGAATGGTGCTCTCTCTTATAAATTAAGCATCACCAGCAGCGCAATGCAATGCTACAAAAGCCTAATGTCTGTTTTTTTTAGTGTCTCTTTTGGAATTGCATGCATGTCTGTTCCAAAACAATATTATACTATTTGGTTACATTTTCACCTTATGTTGCCTGTAAATTGTCTTAGAGCTAAATAAACAAGAAACGGTAGAGCTAGCAGATCTCACCGGAATGAGAGAAGGCATCGCACAATAATCCGCCGATACAGTCTGTTTGAACAAAGTAACACTTGCGCGTTGTGCATGCACACTTTTTGGAAAGTAAGTGCATATTTATAGGCTCTGCTCTGATCATTTCTAATACCACATGTAACGGACACCAGCTGTGTAGCTGTGCTTTAAGTAGATGCCTTAAGAGTTGATTGATGGGTTGATAGCCAGGTCGTTTAGCCTCCTGGCTAGCGTGCTTTACCCTTATTTTGTGACGTTTAATATTCATCCATCCATGCATTTTCCATGGCGCTAATCCTGATTAGGGTCGCGGGAGTATGATGGAGGCCATCCAAGCTGACTTCTGAGGAAGAGTACATCCTGGACTGTTTCCCAAGGTTAGATTTTTTTTTAAATTAATATTATTTTAATTACACTTTCTCATGTCATGTCATGTCATGTCATGTCATGGGAAGATGGAAAGACTACTTTGAAGAGTTGATGAATGAGGAAAATGAGATAGAACGATGAGTAGAAGATCAGACTATTGTGGACCAGGAAGTAGCAAAGATTAGTGAGGAAGAAGTGAGGAGGGCATTGAAGAGAATGAAGAATGGAAACGCACTCGGTCCTGATGATATACCTGTGGTGGTATGGAAGTGCCTAGGAGAGGTGGCAGTAGAGTTCCTGACCGGGTTGTTTAACAAGATCTTAGATAATGAGAAGATGCCTGAGGAATGGAGGAGAAGTGTGCTGGCGCCCATTTTTAGGAACAAGGGAGATGTGCAGAGTTGTGGCAACTACAGAGGAATCAAGCTGATGAGCCATACAATGAAGTTATGGGAAAGAGTAGTTGAAGCTAGACTAAGGGCAAACGTGAGCATTTGTGAGCAGCAGTACGGTTTTATGCCAAAAAAGAGTACAACAGATGCAGTATTTGCTTTGAGGATGTTGATGGAGAAGTACAGGGAAGGTCAGAGGGAGCTGCATTGTGTTTTTGTAGATCTGGAGAAAGCTTATGACAGGGTGCCCAGAGAGGAACTGTGGTATTGTATGAGGAAGTCTGGAGTGGCAGAGAAGTATGTTAGAGCGGTGCAGGACATGTACGAGGACTGTAAG